>CAWUFW010004260.1:0-405000 GCA_963921515.1 Calotriton arnoldi | reverse complement strand
CCACAGGACTGGATCCTAAATTCAGTCCTGGGACATCTCCTGTAAACAGTTGAGTAAAAGCGTTTTGGTTACAGTCGTGATTTTTAAGGAATATTATTGTATTTTATAAGTTGACACTTAGAAACTTTTCCTCATAGAATCACCAATGTTATCCTATGGAAGGAAATTCACTTAGCAGGTAAAAACTGTTATCGTTACTTTTTCTTACTCAGTGTTGGATCCTGGATCCAGCACTGGTGCATCTCCTGTAAACAATTGAAAAATGCGTTTAAGTCATACAGGCGATTTTTAAGGAATATTTGTAGTTTGTGAAAATCGACACTTTGAAACTTTTCTGCTGAAAACCAGACAATGGATTCCTATGGAAGAAAAGATAAGTTACTGGTAAGTACGGTTAAAATTACTTTTCATGGTCAGTGCTGGGCTAAAAGATGCAGCACTGGGTTCTCTCCTGATAACAGGTGAGTAAATCGGAATTCGTATTTCGGCTGATTTTAGAGGAATATTTGTATGTTTCAAAAATCAACACTTAGAAACTTTTTCAGCAAAAAGCAGGCAATTATATACTATGGAAGGAAATTCAAGTTACTGGTAAGTACGGTTAAAATTACTTTTGAGGATCAGTACTGGGCTGAAAGATGCAGCACTGAGGTCTCTCCTGATAACAGGTGAGTAAATCGGAATTCGTATTTCGGCTGATTTTAGAGGAATATTTTAAAGTTCCAAAACTCCACACTTAGAAGAATTTCCAAGTGAAACCAGTCAATGTTAGCCTATGGAAGGAAATTCAAGTTACTGGTAAGTACGGTTAAAATTACTTTTCAGGACCAGTACTGGGCTGAAAGATACAGCACTGAGGTCTCTCCTTATAACAGGTGAGTAAATCGGAATTCGTATTTCGGCTGATTTTAGAGGAATATTTGTATGTTTCAAAAATCAACACTTAGAAACTTTTTCAGCAAAAAGCAGGCAATTATATACTATGGAAGGAAATTCAAGTTACTGGTAAGTACGGTTAAAATTACTTTTGAGGATCAGTACTGGGCTGAAAGATGCAGCACTGAGGTCTCTCCTGATAACAGGTGAGTAAATCGGAATTCGTATTTCGGCTGATTTTAGAGGAATATTTTAAAGTTCCAAAACTCCACACTTAGAAGAATTTCCAAGTGAAACCAGTCAATGTTAGCCTATGGAAGGAAATTCAAGTTACTGGTAAGTACGGTTAAAATTACTTTTCAGGACCAGTACTGGGCTGAAAGATACAGCACTGAGGTCTCTCCTTATAACAGGTGAGTAAATCGGAATTCGTATTTCGGCTGATTTTAGAGGAATATTTGTATGTTTCAAAAATCAACACTTAGAAACTTTTTCAGCAAAAAGCAGGCAATTATATACTATGGAAGGAAATTCAAGTTACTGGTAAGTACGGTTAAAATTACTTTTGAGGATCAGTACTGGGCTGAAAGATGCAGCACTGAGGTCTCTCCTGATAACAGGTGAGTAAATCGGAATTCGTATTTCGGCTGATTTTAGAGGAATATTTTAAAGTTCCAAAACTCCACACTTAGAAGAATTTCCAAGTGAAACCAGTCAATGTTAGCCTATGGAAGGAAATTCAAGTTACTGGTAAGTACGGTTAAAATTACTTTTCAGGACCAGTACTGGGCTGAAAGATACAGCACTGAGGTCTCTCCTTATAACAGGTGAGTAAATCGGAATTCGTATTTCGGCTGATTTTAGAGGAATATTTGTATGTTTCAAAAATCAACACTTAGAAACTTTTTCAGCAAAAAGCAGGCAATTATATACTATGGAAGGAAATTCAAGTTACTGGTAAGTACGGTTAAAATTACTTTTCAGGACCAGTACTGAGCTGAAAGATACAGCACTGAGGTCTCTCCTGATAACAGGTGAGTAAATCGGAATTCGTATTTCGGCTGATTTTAGAGGAATATTTTAAAGTTCCAAAACTCCACACTTAGAAGAATTTCCAAGTGAAACCAGTCAATGTTAGCCATTGGAAGGAAATTCAAGTTACTGGTAAGTACGGTTAAAATTACTTTTCAGGATTAGTACTGGGCTGAAAGATGCAGCACTGAGGTCTCTCCTGATAACAGGTGAGTAAATCAGAATTCGTATTTCGGCTGATTTTAGAGGAATATTTGCACAATGGTGAAGGGAGGGGCGGGGCCCGAGGTGACATCTGTGCAAACGCGCCCCGTGGCGCGTTTTAAGTAGGGGGATTAAGTCCCCTTGAATCATGAGGGTCCCTACGGGCCAACTAGCCCACCAGGAACCTCCAGTATGCGCCAGGGGCTGCGTTGCAGAGACATGTACAGAGGCCACACCCCTTTTACACCTCTCTGCAACGCAGCTCTGTGGCGCTTTCTGGACGTACCTGTTGGGCTAGTTGGCCCCAGGGACCCTCAGGATTGAAGGGATTTAATTCCCCATCTTAAAACGCGCCACGGGGCCTGTTTGCACACATGTCACCTGAAGCCCCGCCCCCTCCCTTCACCACTGTGCAAACGCGCCCGTGGCGCGTTTTAAGTCGGGGGATTAACTCCCCTTGAATCCTGAGGGTCCCTGGGGTGCAACTAGCCCACCATATACCTCCAAAAGCGCCACAGAGCTGCGTTGCAGAGAGGTGTAAAAAGGGCGTGGCCTCTGTACACCTCTCTGCAAGGCAGCTCCCTGGCGCATACTGGAGGTTCCTGGTGGGCTAGTTGGCCCCAGGGACCCCCAGTATTCAAGGGGATCGTTCCCCTCTGCAAACGCGCCAGGGGGTGCGTTTGCAGAGTGGTGAAGGAAGGAGGCGGGGCCTGCGGGCCCGATCGTTTTTTGTTTTTTTCCTCCTGAAGGGGGCTGTGTGGCCCCCTTCCTTTTCCTATTTTTAGGCCCTGGGGACCCCATCCCCCAGGGCCTTACCCCTTTTTTTAAATTAAAATTAAAAAAAAAAACGGGAAGGGGGCCGCGTGACCCCCTTCCCTAGGCCTGTATTGGCCCCGGGGACCCCATCCCCGGGGCATGGCCTCTTTTTTTTTTATTTGGAGGGGGCTGCGTGGCCCCCTCCTCAGGCCATTTAAGGCCCCGGGGACCCCATCCCCGGGGCCGGCCTTGCACTTTTTTTTTTTTTTAAATCTTTTTTTACCTTTGGGGAGGGGGGCTGCGTGGCCCCCTCCGTGGCCACTTATGGCCCCGGGACCCCATCCCCGGGGCCTGGCCTCTCGTTGGGGACTGTGGGGGTCCCCAAACCCCCACAGTCCCGCCGGCTCCCGTGTCCTACGGGAGCCGGCATTGCTTTACACATGGGGAGCAGCTAACATGCTGCTCCCCATGTGGAAAGCAATCAGCTTTGGATATTGGAAGAGAGAGCAGGTTTCCTGCTCTCTCTTCCAATATCCAAAGCAGTTTGCAATGACAGGACGGGAGCCGCGAGGCTCCCGTCCTGTCATTGCAAACAGCAGTGTCCCGGGGGTAGGCACCCGGGACACTGCAGGAGCCGGCCCTGGGGGTGGCGGTCCCCAGGGCCACCACAGGCTCCAGGAGGGGGCCGCGCGGCCCCCTCCTTACATTTTGAAAGCCCCGGGGAGGTGGTGGTCCCCGGGGCTTGGGGGTCCAAAACGGACCCCCATTGTAATTTTCTTAGTGCCCCGGGGAGGTGGTGGTCCCGGGCGTGTGGGGGCTGGAGCCCCCACACAGGTTAATCAAAAATAAAAAGAAGCCCCGGGGAGGTGGCGGTCCCCGGGGCTGCGGGAGGGCTCAGAGCCCTCCCGCACCATTACACATAAAGCCCCGGGGGGTGGTGGTCCCCGGGCTTGGGGGCCCTTAGAGGCCCCCACACATAAAATTAACCCCCCCCAGCATGCCCCCGGGACTTGGCCCACCCAAGGGCCAATTAACATCGAGCGCGGGAGACCGCGCTTCGGTTTCGGCAGGATTTGCGCACCCTGAGCGCATCCTGCCGATTAAAAAAAAAAAAAAAAAAAAAAAAAAAAAATTTTGTCCAGGGGGTCCTTGTGGGACCCCCGTAGCAAACCAAGGGGGTCAGGGTGTTTCTACCCTGCCCCCTTTGTGCGCTTTGCGCACTTGTTTCTGTCCCTCGGTTCTACCGAGGGACAAAATGGCTGCCAACATTTCCTGAATCGGAATATTGACAGCCAGCTGACAGCCAATTAACATGCAGCTCCTGATCGGGACGGTGCGCGCAGGGTGCGCTGAGGGTACGCGGACCCAACTCGGCCATAGATATCACTATCTTTTTACTTTTGATTTTCTCAGCAACTACTGAACGGATTTACACCATTTAACAAAAGGGTTCTTTCTGAACCAAGAACTACCTCTTTGCCAAATTTGGTGTAATTCCGTTCAGCAGTTCAGGCTGTAGCCGTGTCTAAAGTTTCCTATGGAAAATTGCATGGGGAAAATGCGTTTTGGGACCCCCCTTTTTTCTCGGCCCCCGCTTGACGAATCCCCCCGAGACTTTCAGGGTAGGAGCGGACCGGAGCGCCCCACAAAGTTTGAAAATTTTGCGAAGATACGTCAACCGGCAAGAGAGTTATTTCAAATAGAATGTCGCGGATTTCCTATGGATAATAGGTTGTAACTATAACTATCTACTGGCGACCGCCAGTAGATAATGTGTGTGTGTGTGTATATATATATATATATATATATGCGTGTGTGTGTATATATATATATATATGCGTGTGTGTGTGTGTATATATATATGTGTGTGTATATATATGTGTGTGTGTGTATATATATATGTGTGTGTGTGTGTGTATATATATATATATATGTGTGTGTGTATATATATATATGTGTGTGTGTGTGTGTGTGTGTGTGTGTGTATATATATATATATATATATGTGTGTGTGTGTGTGTGTATATATATATATATATATATATATATATATATATATATATATATATATATATAGTAATGGGTAGGTTTTTAGGTACAAACAAAAACTGCCAGCTCTGCCTTACTATACAAACACACTCTGCATATAACAAGGTAAAGCCTTCTTTCCTCTCCCCTCAATTGCTCATAAGGACATGGACAGATCACATAATCATATAATACCATCCACGTTCTGCAATACCATAAACAGGGGAAAGTAAGAGCTGACTTCAACACGTCAGCAGCATACGCTTAGCATTTGATGTCGCTACCCAAAGCAACGATCAAACAAAGGATACATACACACTTAAAGCAACCAGGCACCCCGAACAACCCTTAAGTTATATCTACACAAAGCATTAAAGCCTGCCCATTGCATCCAAAAAAAAAAAAAATTCAAGCAATAGACAAACGGAAGCTAGTGGTTGGTAAAGACCATATTAAATATGAAAATGAATGGGCCTACAAAATATAACTTTGTTTCAATATACATACGGTTAACCGCTAACGAACAACCATAAAAAAGGGTTCTTTGGTGTCAAGTCTATAAATAGTTACCACACTCGCTAATGCAAATATGCATAAGGGTGTATATATGTGTATACTCTTCTAAAAGTAGAGCTATTTGCAAACCTACTATATACACACAACAGGAGGACATATATTCTCTCAAAAACAACAAGTGGTACACAACACCATTTTTTGTTTTATATTATCCTGTGGAGAATAACTACACTTCAATCCCTCCTCCACTATCACTGAATACCGCTACACAATCTATGCACAGTATGTGAATCTAGAAGACGTCTATGCTGCAAAACGAAACTAGTTACTTACCTATAAGAATAGTTTTGCAGCATAGACTATTCTAGATTCACATACGACCCTCCCTCCTCCCCTGTGAAGGAGTAAAAAGTAGCAATAATTTAAAAATAAATAAATAAAATTAAAAAAAGACAAATGAGGCGCATAACATAGTCCCTAAATAAACATAGTACATAAGTACTGATAAGGGCTAAAAAATAGCAAAAGGCTATACGTCTCCTCCTACAGTAGTACATACGTACTATAAAAGAACTAAACAATAGCATATGTTCTACATCTGTCCAATTAGAACAAGGTGACCTGTTTGAAAACAGTCACAACAAGCTACCTACATAGCTCATAAACAAACGAATAAATAAATTGTAAAAAGCATAACACATAAGTTACGATGCTTATCATACTAATCCAAAGGAAATATATACAGCAACGTTGTTAAAAAACAAACTAGTATAGCTGAAATAAAAAATTGAAAATAATTAATAAATAATTATATATATATATATAGATGTGTATATATATGTATATATATATATATATATATATATATATATATATCCTTTCACCTTTCTCCCACTGATTCCTTGACGTCGCATGAATCAAGAAAGCACGAACTCCTCTTATTAGGTGCAATATTTCTTTTTATTTTTAGTGCTTGGCTGCCAAAACATACATATATATATTAATAAATCGCCTTTTAAAAGTTAACTAGTGTCCCTGCACTCTCAGCTCAATAAACGCATACAAGCAATATTATACTTATTTAACAATCAGACACAATCTCAAAGCAAAAAAGGGGAAAAAATTATCTGAGAGCTTGCACACACACAAAGGGGGTTGTAGCCTGACCACAGGGATCGGGTTTCACAACCATCCAAGAGAAAAAAAAAAAGAACTTTCCGACTCCAACCACTAGATGGCGGAATATGCACAGTATGTGAATCTAGAAGAGTCTATGCTGCAAAACTATTCTTACAGGTAAGTAACTAGTTTCAGTCAGCGCCTTCCTTCTGTCACAGCAAGTTCAGGACATTCGGGCTATGATCCCAATTTGTCAGCCTTGGCCCAGTGTCTCAATGAGAGTGGCTCTAAGGCCTCTTGGCCTCCTGTTTGCTGCAAGACAACTAAGTGGCATTTGCAGGTTCTGCAGTGGAACCTGAAGTCTCATTATGCCCATCACCAAGGTAACCTGTCAGATTCCATTCAAGTTTCGGAGGAGACTGCAAAAGTTCTGCAGTGGTGGCTGCTCGACCGCAATTGGACCAGCAGCAGACCTACTCCTTTCCCCACCCATAGCTGACTCTGGTGTTGGATGCTTCGTAGCTGAATTGGGGAGATCATTTGGGAGAGGCAGAGATCAGAGTACTCTGGATTCTGACTTAAACCCTGCTCCGCATTAACGTGATTTAGTTGCCATCTATTCACCTTTCCCTGAAGCCTTCTTACCATCGATCAAAGCGAGTCTGGTTCAGGTCCTCACGGACAATACACCTCCATGTAGTACTTCAACAAGCAGGGTGGTATGGAGTCCTGGGTTCTTTGCCAAAAGGCTCTTCACCTCTGGATTTGGCAGAGACTTCAGGGCATTTCCCTGGTCGTGAACCACCTGATGGGATCGTTGAACACCAAGGCTGACAAGCTCAGCCGACGGAGCCTGGCAGATCACAAATGTTGGTTGCACCCCAAGGTGACGCAGGGCATCTTCCAACAAAGGGGATATCCCTGGCAGTATCTTTTTACCACCACCAAGAACACGCAGTGTCAACGCTTTTGCGCGCTGCAGTTCTGAAGAAGCTGTTTATGGGAGACGCATCCCAACTAGAGTGGAGCACGGACTCCTATATGCCTTTCCACCACTACCTTTCCTGCGCAGAGTTCTGAAGTAGATCAGGAATGATATGGCCCAAGTCATCTTAGTGACCCCCGGATTGGGCCAAGAGACTGTGGTATCCAGAATTTCTGGGCATGAGCACCTGTCCCCCAACCAGGTTTCCATTTTGGGAGGAAGTTCTATTGCAGCATCAGGACAGGGCTCTATACCTTGGCCTGCACAATCTACAACTCAATGCATGGAGACTGAGCTGCAGCAGTCAACTGCATTCGATCTCCCTCCTTAGGCTGTGGATTTTATCCTTAATGCACAGTTTCTCTCTACAAAGTTAATTTGCGCCAGGTGCTGAGACAGATTTCTAGTGAGGTGCGGTGTCCACAACACAAACCATTTGCATGCTAAACTGGCAGGTGCCTTATTTGTTTTTTCTTTGACCCTGAAAGGGTTTGCAGTGGACACCATTAAAGGTTATTTGTTGGTCCTTTTGGCATTTTTGTGTTTGCCAACCAGCCATCCTTGTTTAAATCAATTGTTCTGATAATTTTTCCAAAAGGTTTAACACACATTTTCCCCCTAAACCCTTTATGCTGCCACAGTGGGATCTCAGTTTGGACCTGACTTTTCTTATGTATACTTCCTTTGAGCCAATACAAAGCTGCTCATTATGTCTTATTACTCTGAAAACTATTTTCCTTGTCATGATTACTTCAACTCGTCACATAAGTGAACTTCAGGCTCTTAGTGGAGACACTCTACATCACCTTTTTTCCAGACAAACTGGTGCTGAGGACAAAGGCGTCTTTTGTGCCAAAAGTTGACACTCCTTTTCAAGTTTTGCAATGTATCACCCTCCTGACTTTCTTTGCTCTCGATAAAGCAGTGTTTCGCAATCTGTGGGTCACAAGCCGATTATTGATGGGTCGGGAAAGTCTAAGCAATAAATCAAGATGCATTTAAATTCTGTATCTGAAAGAAACACATAGTGATAGATTCCTTACCTTAGAATATCCCCAGGCGTCAGACTGGATCCGGAAAGTTTTCGTCAGCAGTGCCACTGCGCGTCGGTAGGGGCGTCATGCGGCTCTGCGTCCGTCGTTGGCGCCGTGGTCGCCGAGATGACGTCGCGGGCGCTACTTAGACGCCGCCCACGCGCGCTGACGTCAGTTCTTTATTTTTCGGCGCCAGCAAGCGCAGATCCGGAGAGAGCGGTACCCCTAGTCTTTTTTGACTACGTTTTTTGAGATCTTTTTCTCACCCTTTTCGAGTCGATACGACTCCTGGTGCAGTTAGGGATGCCCGGGTTTAAGTCCCGCGAGGACTGTCATCGGATGATGTCGGTGACGGACCCGCACCGCATGTGTCTCTTCTGCCTGGGGCGCGACCACGACCCCAAGTCGTGGCCCGACTGCCGGTCCATGGCGCCGAAGTCTTTGCGGGAGCGGTCCCGAAAGCTGCTTGAAGCCCGGCAGTCGGCTCCGCGCCGTGAGAGGTCCCGGTCCAGAGGGAGGTCGAGGGACCGTGCGCAGAGTCATCATCGACGATCGTCGGGCTCGAAGTCTTCGCACTCGGGGTCAGGTAAGGCGAAGCACAAGAAGTCGAAGAAACGTCATCGTTCTCCGACTTCCCCTCGCCGGTCGCGCGATGCTGCTGAGGGTATGGGTGGTGCCACCCCCGCGGCTCCGGCGGAGTCCATGGAGTCGCCGCCCGACTTCCCGCCCTACCCGGGGTAGTCGGCGACTCCGGCCCAGATACAGGACTTCCTGTCGGCCATGGCTCGCCTCTTTGGGCCGTCAGGTCCCGCTGGTGCGCCTTCGGGCCCCGCGGTCCCGCATGGGTGTCCTCGCCGGCGGCTCCGGCGTCGCTGTCGGCTCCGGCTCCGCAGGACACCCTTGGATCCAGGCCTGGATCCCGGTCGACGCCGATTGACCTTGTTACGCCTCCACCGACGTCGACTCCACCGGCACCGATCCTGACGCCGCCCGCTCCTCGGGACGACGTCGACCCCAGCTTCAGCCCCGAAGTGGACGCGGCGTCGGTCGATGCCGTTCTCGACGCCGTTTGGGGATTTCTATCCCCATGTCCCTACTCCTTATTTTAGGCCTGTTGAACAGCCTGAGGAGCAAGAGGAGGACTGGGAGGGGTCGGACGACCCTCTCGCTGCAGCCTGCGAGTCTGAACAGGACTGGGCTGAGGACTTGGGGGACGCCAGTGGTCTGGATACCTCACCAGACCTTGGCATGCTGTCTCCTCCTACCGTGGCTACTGAGGAGGGAGCCAGTTATGCAGTGGTGTTGCGTTGGGCGGCGGAGGCCCTACACCTCCAGCTCCCTACTGTGGCCGTCAAGACTAACCTCCTGACAGAGGTGCTTCAGCCAGCAGCTACTTCTGCGGAGCCGCTGCTGCCCTTTAATGAAGCCCTTTCGGACGTTCTTTTGGGCACTTGGTCCAGGCCCACCACAGGGGCTCCTGTGGATAGGAACGTGGCCTGACGCCATCGCCCGGCTCCGGGTGACCCCATTTTCCTCTCCTAACACCCCACTCCTGAGAGCTTGGTTGTCCAAGCCTCTGCTTCCCCAACCGCCTTCCCTTCCGCCACACCAGATAGGGAATCCAAGAAGCTGGATCAGTTTGGGAAGAAGATTTTATCTTCCACCAGCTCTGCGCTGCGGTCCGTCAACACTGCATGCCTCTTAGGCCGTTATTCCCACTGTCTGTGGGATACGGTGACGAACGTGCTGCCCCAGTGTCCGGAGGAGGCCCGGCCTGCTCTCGCCCAGGCTGTTGCAGAGGGGAGAGACGCAGCGAAGTTCATGATCCGTTGTGGTCTAGACACAGCCGACTCACTAGGCAGATCCATTGCAACGACGGTGGCGGTTCGCCGTCACGCCTGGTTGAGAACCACTGGATTTTCAGGGGATGTCCAAAACACCCTTATGGACATGCCCTTTGATGGCCGTCGCCTCTTCGGCGACAAAGCGGACAGCGCGTTGGAGAGGTTTAAGGACTCGTGGGCTACGGCCAAGTCCTTGGGACTCTCGGCAGTCCGCGCTCCTCCGCCTTCCGCTTTTCGCTCCTTTCGTGGCACAGGAAGGGGCGCCCCGCAGCGTTCGCAACAGAGCCACAGGCCGGCGCAGCAGTCATCCCAGCGCGGACGCGGGTTCCGCCGTGGCGGACAAAGGGGCCAGCGGGCGGGTCAGTCCACCACCACCCCGGCCACCACTGCCTCCAAACCTTCCTAGTCCGAACTTTCAGGCCCATCAAACGCCAGTGGGCGGCAGGCTCCGCCATCACCTCCCCCACTGGCGCACCATCACTTCGGACAGGTGGGTTTTAGAGATTGTCCGGAGGGGCTACTCCCTCCCCTTCGAGACTACCCCCCCGGCCATGCCACCTCAATACCACCGCATGTCGGGAGATCACTTGGTGCTTCTTCAGCAGGAAGTTGCGTCCCTCCTGGCCAAGGGGGCCATCGAGCGCATTCCGACGCACGAAGTAGGTCGTGGTTGTTATTCCCACTACTTTGTGGTGCCCAAGAAGGACAAAGGCCTGCGTCCTATCTTGGACCTCCGGAACGTCAATCGCTTCCTCCGCAAAGAGAAGTTCAAGATGCTCACTCTAGCTCAGGTCTTGTCTGCTCTCGGCCCACAAGACTGGATGGTAGCGCTGGACTTGCAGGACGCCTATTTCCACATCCCCGTCCTGCCAGCCCACCGGCGTTACCTGCGGTTCACGGTAGGCCACGAGCACTTTCAGTTTACCGTGCTCCCCTTTGGCCTTACCAGCGCCCCTCGGGTGTTCACCAAGGTGATGGCGGTGGTCGCAGCTCATCTGCGCAGATCAGGGGTCTGTCTTCCCCTATCTCGACGATTGGTTGTTGAAGGCGGGCTCGCCCCAGACAGTCGTCTCCCACCTCCAGACTACGGCCGACCTCCTGCACTTGCCAGGGTTCTCCATCAATGTGCCGAAGTCGCACCTGATTCCCTCCCAGAAGCTCCTCTTTATCGGAGCGGTTCTGGACACGGCGCAGTTTCGGGTCTATCCTCCCGAACGGCGAGTCCGGGATATTCGGGCTCTGATTCCTATCTTTCAGCCCTTGTCCCCGGTTTCGGTCAGAGTGACTCTGAGGCTGCTGGGCCTCATGGCCTCCTGCATCCTGCTGGTCAATCATGCCAGGTGGCATATGCGGGCTCTGCAGTGGGACCTGAAGTTCCAGTGGGCGCTGCATCAGGGAAACCTGTCCGATCACGTCCAGATCTCGGAGGGCACTGCACAACAATTGCAGTGGTGGCTCACGAACCAGCATTGGGTCGACGGCAGATCCCTCTCCCTTCCCCAACCGGAGTTCACAGTGGTGACGGATGCGTCCCTCCTGGGATGGGGCGGCCACATGGGAGAGGCGGAGATCAGAGGCCTCTGGTCTCCGGCGGAGTCCCGGCTCCATATCAACCTTTTGGAGCTGCGGGCGATCAGGCTTGCACTGAAGGTATTCCTTCCCTCTGTCAAGGGGAGAGTAGTGCAGGTGTTCACAGACAACACCACCGCCATGTGGTACTGCAACAAACAAGGCGGGGTGGGGTCGTGGACCCACTGTCAGGAGGCTCTGCGTCTCTGGACATGGCTGGAACATCAGGGCATGTCCCTGGTGGTTCAACACCTGGCAGGTTCTCTGAACGCCAGGGCGGACGAACTCAGCCGCAGGTGCATGCTCGATCACGAATGGCGTCTTCACTCGGAGGTGGCGCAAGGTCTCTTTCAGCAGTGGGGAGAGCCTTGGTTGGATCTATTCGCCACCGAAGAGAACGCGCAATGTCATCAGTTCTGCGCGTTGGAATTTCGAAGGCGGCACTCGCTCGGCGACGCTTTTCGCCGCGAGTGGAGTTGCGGTCTGTTGTACGCCTTTCCGCCTATACCACTTCTGCCCAGAGTGCTGAAGAAGATCAATCGCGACCGGGCCCAAGTCATTCTTGTGGCTCCGGACTGGGCTCGAAGAGTATGGTATCCCGAGCTACTCAGTATGAGCATCGATCCCCCGATCCGACTGCCTCTTCGGGAGGATCTTCTGTCGCAGCAGCAGGGGACGGTCCTCCACCCGAACCTATCCAGCCTCCACCTCTTTGCATGGAGATTGAGCGGCGGCAGTTGATTCCCTTCGACTTGCTGCCTGAAGTTTGTGACGTTATTCTGGCAGCCAGGCGTCCCTCTACTAAGGTGGTATACGCCTGCAGGTGGAACAAATTTGTGGCATGGTGCACAGCAAAGGCTGTGGATCCCCTTTCTGCCCCTCTTTCTGAGGTTCTACTGTTCCTTCTTTCTTTGGCCCAGCAGGGCTCTGCTCTGGGCACTATCAAGGGCTACCTTTCTGCTATTTCGGCCTTTCTCAGGCTCCCTGATCAGCCCTCTCTTTTCAAGTCCCCTGTTGTAAATAGGTTTCTTAAAGGCGTTACACACCTTTTTCCTCCTATTCCTTTCATGATGCCTCAGTGGGACTTGAATCTGGTTCTGACGTACTTGATGTGCGCTCCCTTTGAGCCCCTTCACAACTGTCCTCTTCGTCTTTTAACGTTAAAGACTGCCTTCCTGGTGGCCATCACTTCCGCCAGGCGAGTGAGTGAGCTCCAGGCTCTTTCCTGTAAGCCTCCTTTCCTTTCAGTCCATCCGGACAAGGTTGTGCTCAGGCCCCGTCCTTCCTTTTTGCCAAAAGTGGTTACGGCCTTTCACATTGGGCAGACTATTACCTTGCCCTCCTTTTTTCCGCCTCCGCATCCTTTCAGAGAGGAAGAGCGGCTCCACCGTCTGGACCCAAAACGTGCGCTTTCTTTTTATCTCAACCGCACACAGCAGTTCCGGGTGGATGACCAGCTTTTTGTTGGCTACGTTGGCACCAAGAAAGGTCGGGCGGTCCATAAGAGAACCATCTCCCGCTGGGTTGTCTTGTTTATCAAAGCCTGTTACTCTTTGGCTAAAAAAGAACCTCCGGTGGGGCTGCGTGCTCATTCCACCAGAGGTACTGCAGCCACTACTTCATTGGGACGTGGTGTCCCCCTGCAAGACATATGTCAGGCAGCCACGTGGGCCTCGCTGCACACGTTTACCAAGCATTACTGCCTGGACAGCCAAGTCCGGAGAGACGGCTTCTTTGGCCGTTCTGTTCTCCATGACTTTCTGGTGTGATCTTAGTTCGCAGACCCACCACCGGGGTTGGTATTGCTGGGGTATCTATTCTAAGGTAAGGAATCTATCATTATGTGTTTCTTTCAGATGAACAAGTTACTTGCCTTCGGTAACGATATATCTGTAAGAAACATTAGTAGTGATAGATTCCTTACCGCCCCACCCAGCCTCCCCGTTCTGCGAACTGATTTCTAGGGTTAAGGTCATCCCTTTCAGGGCCCTAGTTTCAATGCACCAGTGGTCAGTATCTTGCATGGGTCTGCGTTCCTGGCGCGGAAAGTCGTGTACAGAACTGACGTCAGCGCGCGTGGGCGGTGTCTAAGTAGCGCCTGCGACGTCATCTCGGCGACCACGACGCCAACGACGGACGCGGAGCCGCACGACCCCCCTACCGACGCGCAGGGGTACTGCTGACGAAAACTTTCCGGATCCAGTCTGACGCCTGGGGATATTCTAAGGTAAGGAATCTATCACTACTATTGTTTCTTACAGATATATCGTTACCGAAGGTAAGTAACTTGTTCGTTTATCTTGTCATATTTGCGATGCTTAAACAGTAGAGGTCATATGTCAGGCTATGTCTTCTGAGGTGTGCTGGAAACAGATTTTAATAGGATCAAAACAAGTAAAGCCACTTTGTTGATAAATATTCACAGAAACCTCATTTTCACATATCATTTGAGTGCTGTATAGTTTTATCAGTAAAACTGTATGTCTGTGCAAAGTTAGTGGCTATTTCAATGGAAACCGTGCTGTCTGTAAATGACAGTGTGCTACCACACAATGCATTAGTTACATCCAAAAATCACCCCTCATGTAATTTCAAGGTAGGTGGGTCACGAAAGGTTTTCATTCTATGTGGGTTGTGGTTCTTAAAAGTTTGCACACTCCTGTGATAGAGACTTCTAACTACAGATTCCTCACCTTTTGAATATTTCCCAGGCGTCAGACTGGATCTGAAAACTTTAGAGCAGTACCTCTGCGCACCAGTATGTGGCACCGTGCAGCTCTACACTTAACACTGTTCCGCTCTGGGAATGATGTGCAGGGACAATATAGTTGCAACTACTGCGCGCTGATGCCAGTTCCTTTATTTCCGTACCACCAGGCGCAGATTCAGAGCTACCGCTTGTCTCTTTGAGACCTATTTACCTCAAAAGTTGAAATGTGCAAGGGCAATTTCGCCTCCCAAAACGAAATGTTTTAAACCTTGTAAGGACCGTCACAAGCAAATATCTGTGACAGACTCTCTTCAGGTTTGCCTGTGGTGCCTTGGATTGAGTCACGACTCCCAAGGCCTGCAGTGACTGCGCTTTGATGAACCCAAAGATCATACGGGACTGCAAGGTGAACTTCTATATCGCCAAGCACCAGAAGACACCACGTCGCAACTGGTCCAAGGGCCAGTCCGACTCCAGGGCCAGAAGTCGCTGGAGTCGATCCTGAGGATGTCATGTTGCAAGTCTTCCTGTAAGTCATTGAAAATCCAAGCTGGACTCAGCCCCTTCTCACCATTCTCATACTCCTGAGATCGTTGTACCTCTAAATCTCACTGCCAAAGTCAATCGATGTTTAAGGCCATCCCGCAACTTGTTCTAGCACATCCCGAGGGCCATCATCTACACTGAGGCAGATCCTAGAGTTCATCAAGGTCATGCTCCGGATCTTCAGATCCTTCAGGCTTTCTCCGGTGTGCCTGCCAGCCCGAAAGAGCTAAGAGGACCCTTCTAAGACTTAGCAGGTGGGTTGGCTCTCGGCACCAGTTGGACCCTCCAAACCCATCACTAGGCCCCTCATAGCTCCTGTATTGACTATGACTCCACGCCGGTTTCCAGAGCGTGTACACTGAGGCAGCCTCCACTGGCGCAGAAGGAAAAAGTGTCCATTGTGCTCTCCGACATGGTGTTGGTGCCACTTCAACCTCATCTGAGGCTGCACTGAGTTTCTGTTGAACCGCAGCCCTCTCTATCTGACCATCTTAGCATCCTACCTCCTTAAGGCAAATCTCATACACTACATTTCTTGTTAGGTACAGATTCAGATAATCACTTTGATGCAGGAGGTGAAATTGGCCAACCATACCACAAATAAAACTCAAATATGCCCATGGTCTTGAAATCAATCCTGATTCCAGCCTCGTCTCACCCCCAGGTCCCGCCACTGAAGAAAGGGCTTCCTTTGCAGTCTTCTTGTGCAGGGTGGCCAAAGTACTCGAACTCCATCTCCCCACCTTAGACGTCAAAACCAATGACCTGACCGAAGTACTCCAGCCAGGGCAAACCACTACTGAGCCCCTTACTACCTTTTGTTTGTTTGTTTGTTTTTTTAAAAACTTTATTTATAATTGTTGGCAGGCAATACACTTGCATACAGAACAGTATAAATGGCACTACAAATATAGCAATGGCATCCGTGGATTCGACAGTAAATTAATGTTGGTCTTCAAAGTCAGGTTGTAGGAAGGTTCATGGGCTGGAAGAATGTGCCTGCTGGCGAATATAGCTGGTGAAGGGCTCCCAAATGTCTCGGGGTCGAGAGCTTGTGGGCATTTGGTCTCAAAAAATAGACAACTGTTCATGGCAATAGGAAATGTCTTTGATCCAGTCGCACGTCTTTGGCGCTAGTGTACTGCCCCAGCACATTGCGAACCTGCGTATGGCGAGGAGTAGCATTACTGCAGAGAGCTTACGAGAATTGATGGCTATCTCCGCCACATATCCCAATAGTCCGATTAGGGGAGATGGGGACAGCGGTGCATTTATAACTTTCTCTATCACCCCAAACACCTCCACCGAGCCCTTACTACCTTTAAATGAGGTAATCTCTGATACCCTCCTAGGGGCCTGGGTCAAAGCTTTCTCTGACTCCCTTGTGAACCGATGAATTAAACCCCTTTGGTCTCACCAATGCCTTTCAGATGTTCACGAAAGTGATGGCGGTGGTAGCAGCACATCTTTGGAGGTCAGAGTTCCCAGTCTTTCCCTACCATGATGACCGGCTTTTGAAGGTGGGCTCACCCCATGCAGTTGTCAACCACCTCCAGGCTACAGCTGACCACCTGTTTTCTTTGGGGTCACACTATCAGCGTCCTGAAAACACCTCTGACGACTTCTCATATGCTCCCCTTCCTAGGAACCATTCTGGACACGGTTCGGTATTGTGCCTTTCCCCCGGAAAGAGACTCCAGGGCGTCAGGCTATGATCTGGATCTTTCGGCCTCTGTCTGAGGTAGACTCTGAGGCTGCCGGCACTGATGGCCTCCGGCATCCTGCTGGTCAAGAACGGCAGGTGGAATTTGCGGGCTATGCATTGGAATGTGAAGTCTCAGCTGACCCAATAGCAAGGGGACCTCTCTGACTACATCCTGATTTCAGAGGAGATTGCAAAAGATCTGCAGTGATGGTTATTGGACCGCAATTGAGTCTGCGTCATACCCTTCTCCCTACCCATTCCATAGCTGACAGTGGGAACCGATGCATAACTTCTACCTCATCTGCCCCAAGTTCTGAACATCAGGATGGACTGGGCTCAAGTCATTCCATTGGCCCCTGATTGGGTTCGAAGAGTATGGTATCCAGAGCTCCAAGACATAGGCATCTGTCCTCTGATCAGACCCTCAGAGAGGAACTGCTGTTTCTGCAACGGCACAGGGTACTCAACGCAGGCCTTCGCAATCTCCCTCATGCTTGGAGATTGAGCAGTGACATCTGAACACCTTCAAACTTCTTCTTAGCAGCCAGGTGGCTCTCGATGAAGACAGTATACGCCGGATATTGGAACAAATTTGTAGCTTCATGTGGCACCCAGCAGATTGACCACCTCCAGGCAAAGTTATCTGATGTTATTTTTTTCTTTTCTCTTGCATGGCAAGGCTCTGCTCTGGGCCCAGCTAAAAAGTTACCTTTGGGCTCCTTTGGCCTTTTTTTCGGTTGCCGAGTGAGCCCTCATTTTTTATATCGCCTGTGATGCATTTTTGGAAGCACTACAACATATCTTTCCTCCTTCTCTCTTCGTCATGCCACAGGGCTACCTTAACTTGGTCCTCGCTTATTGATGTGTATTCCCTTTGAGACGATTGCAGCTTCCTCCTCTCAAGACGGTGTTCCCTGTCACCTTAGAATTGGTGAGGCATGCAAGTGAGCTTCAGGCTCTTTGTCTACCTGCTGTACACCACCACCTTCCTAGACAAACTGGATCTGCGGACTCGAGCATCCTTCTTGCCGAAAGTTGTGATGCCGTTCCACGTCAGTCAAAATATCACTTTACCTGCGTTCTTTTGTCTGCCTCACCTCTCTAAGGAAGAAGAGCGATTCCATCACTTGGACACCAAGAAAGCACTGCGCTTTTACATCAATCGTACCAGAGAACACTGGGTGGACAATAAGCTCTTTGTGGGGTTTGCTGGAGCAAAAAAAGGCAAAGCCGTGCAGAAAAGGACTCTCTCCTGCTGGATTCTGCTCTGCATTAAGATCTGCCATGCATTGGCCATGAAGCATCCTCCGGAAAGGGTGCAAGCTTATGCCACCAGAGCCAAGGCTGTTACTACTGATTTGTCTTGCGCAGGTCCCGTCCTGAACATCTGTCAGACAGCTACGGGTTGTGCCACTCCATACATTCACAAAGCACTACTGCTTGGATAGCCGGGTTCACCAAGAGGAGCATTTTGCTTGCTCGCTTCTAAAGGACTTTTTGGTTTGAGTCCATCTCACAGATCCACCTCCAAATACGTACTGCTTTAGTATCTATTCAAAAGGTGAGGAATCTGTGGTTACAAGTCTCTATCAGAAGAATAAGTTACTTACCTTCGGTAACACTCTTTCTGGTAGAGAGACTATCTAACTGCAGATTCCTCACCAAACCTCCCCGTTCCGTGAATTGGACTCTTTCCTTTAATAATATTCCAAGTCCTTAAATCTGTACACTGGTCAAAGCCAATTTGCTGTTGGGGCTCTGCAGCTTGGGGGCGTGGCCAGCCTAAAAAGCAAATGATGTCAGCGCGTGGGACTTTTTGGTCTGAGTCCATTAAAAAGACCCTCCACCTTCGGAGGTACTACTTTGGTGTCTGTTATGAAGGTGAGGTATCTGCGGTTTGAGGTACCCATCAGAAGAACAGGTTATTTACTTAGGTAATGCTGTTTCTGATGAATACTGTATCTAACCACAGATTACTCACTACCCACCCAGTTCTATTGAGTGATTTTGTTTCCATCTAAAAAGGTCTCAAGCTAGAGATCTGCACACTGGTAGTCTGATTGGATTTCATGCTCAGCGTCTAAGGGTGCAGACAGTGTTGAGAAAAAAACTGACATCAGCTCGCAGGGATTGCGCTTTTGTGGCTCTGTTCGTCACTTCCGAGCAGAACAAAGTCAATGTGGAGTTGCCTTGCACAACCTACCGGTGTGCAGGAGAACTGCTGTGTAAAGGTTTCCGGATCCAAGCTGGTGTCAGGGGATATTCCAAAGGTGATTAATCTGCGGTTAGATAAAGTACCCACCAAAAAGAGCATTACCAAAGGAAATTAACTTGTTTATCGGCATTGATAAGGAACAGGGGACTATAGGATATACAACTGGTTTCTTCTTTTTAAGGCTTTGGAAAAAATGGAATGTCTGTCTGTCTCAGGGGTGGGGCAGTAGAACATCCATGAGGTCTTCTTTGTATACACCCAGTAAGTGAGGGACAAATGCATCCCAAACGCCAGTGTGCTTACCCCTGGCCAAGTTAAAAAGGCCCCCTCAGTATCAACTATGGAAAGCATTGAAAATAACATGCATCTATGCTCATCCTAAAGCCAGGCTATAGTGATGTCATTCAGATATTCAGTACAAGTTATATCTACTGATGCAGCACAGGAGTATAACTTTGTGTGCAAGAGTGCAGATGTGGGAGGTGGTGTTTGCTAAATATTTTCTTTAATGTTTCATTTTGTTTCCTGATGAGCATTTGGGGCTGGAAGGGTAACAGTTTGAGTTCCTGAGTAATCCTCTTTGTTTAGTCAATGCTGTATTTTGTCCTAAACCTCCAGTACCCCCATCACCAGAGCTGGTGAAACGAGTACGGGATCTGTACCAGAAACGGCTGCCAGATGTCCGGTTCCTAATTCCCGTGCTCAACGGACTTGAGAAGGTAATTAAATTCATACTTGTACATTTGAAATATATTTTTTTCGGTACACATGGGAGGAGAGGATTGAATCTAGGTTAAAACTTGGCTATTTTTAGGCTGGGTCTTTTCTGGTTGGAAGTTGTTAATGAATTCTCACTGTATTTGTACGTTATATGTAGAAATGGGGAAACGTGATTTTTATTTAATGCCATTTTTTCTCCTCAGTATGATTCAAGGAGAAGAGGGTTTTCCTTTTCTATGTATTCATGTGTTTTGCATCATGAACTGTTCTCTGTAGCTCATATCTTATGATTAACAATTTAAGGTGTGCACTGTAGACCTCACACTTTCATTGGAAAGGAGGGCATGACCCCCTTTTGGGATCATGACCCTTCCCTGGAGGGGCTTAATTAACCCTGCTGCAGTGCAAGGTCCTTGCACATATTTCGGAAGTGCGCTCCCTAAGTGGACAAGATTCTGCGGAGAACCGACTCCTGCATTCTGGGGAAGACTGCTTTGAGTAGCATGTGGCAGTCTGCCAGGTTGAGTGCTAGGACAGTTATAGCAAAGCTGCTGCCCCTGTGCCTCTCCCTTCTCTGTCAACTTGTCACACGTACATGTACAAAGTTAGAAATACACACAGCTTCTGATGGATACTTACCTACCATACATACCTACAGATTTCCCATCTGTTAGCTGGAGGGGCCAGACTGAATCTGAAAATTTTTCACAGCTCCCCTTCAACAGTGGGGGGTTGCGGAATTTATCTAGGAACCGGAAATGGTGAGCCATATAGCGCTCGCCTCGACCCATCAATGGTGGTTACCTTTTTTCTATTCCTTTGTGATGTGGATCTAGAGCTCTCTCTCGGCATTCTGTAAGTTTTTCCTCTATTTTTCAAACTTAGTAGAGAAAAAATCCCCTCCCAGGATGTCTCGTTTTAAGCCCTGTCATGACTGTGGAGGGCAGATGTATATTACAGACCTTCGTGTGATGTGTCTTTGATGCCTGAATGCCCAGACATGATGCCAGGTCATGTCACCTTTGTCAAAGTATAAACCCCAAGGCCATCACAAAGTGCGAGGCCAAGTGGTTTATGGCCTGTGTTGAGCATCGGTTCTGTCTCAGTGCAGTTCACGTTCTGCTCTTCAACACGCTTCAGAGAGAAGGGGAGACGTCACAGAAATAAGAGATATGGTGACTCTTCTCCGAGATGCTGCAAAAGTAAGTCTCTTCAGCGCTGTCTGCTTCTATTGGGGTCATCTCTGGGACCGGACACGGTGAAGATATCTCCAGACGGGAAGCCCCTACTAGTAGCGCTGCCAGCTCTGGCACCGGAGACGTTTCAGGCGCCCTACCTCTGACGCAAGTCTATTCTCAATACCCGGCGCCAGCAGATATAAATAAGCCTTTTGGGATATCGTGCAAATGGTGATAACCATTCTCCCAGACCATTCGCAGAAGTAGTGCAAGACGGACAGGGTGCCTTCTGGCAGGAAGCTAGAGTGGATTGAAATCAGTTAGCTCTGTACCCAGAGCAATGAACTCCTCGATTCCCCTCATTCGGCCTGCATGGCTCAGGTTCACAGGCTTCTCAAGTGATGTCCAATTGTTACTGGTGAACCTGGCATGGCTATTCAATTTAAAGCTGATGCTGCCCTAGAGCGGTTTAAACTAAGTACGGTTACCACCCGATCTTGGGGCCTGCGGTCCCCAGCAAAGGACTACTGACAATTCAGATAAGTCAAAGGGTTTTAGAGCGGTTTTTCATTTACTTTTTGCCAGCCTGTGCTGCCCCTGCAATGGCAGAACCAGCTTTTCGGGCTGTGTAGGAACAAAGAAAGCAGAGGCTGTCAGGCTTAGCAGTCCTTCTCCTCCTCTTCCCCAGCACCACTAGGAAAGCCTCTTTGGTTTGTCCTTGCGAAAGCATGTTTTAGGGCATGTTTTAGTTGCCTGGAAAGCCATCACATCAGATATATGGGTGTTTCCAATTGTATAAAGATGATACTCTTCCAGCAGTCCCCCTCCCCCCCCCCCTCCCACTTTCTCTTCAATCAAAATACCATCTCAGGGTGCTGCAGCAGGAGGTGGCATTCCTGCTGCAAAAGGAAATGAAGGCGTTCGTGCCAGAGCTAAAGATGAGACAGGGGTGCTACTTGTGTTAACTTGTGGTTCAGAGAAGGACAGCAGTCTTTGTACCCGATCCTAGACCTTGGTTTCCTGAACCATTTTTTCTGAAAACGAAATTAAGATGCGGTCCCTGGCTCAGGTACTTCTGGCCATGGAAGTAGAAGATTGGCTGGTGTCCCTCAACCTGCAGGCCGTGTATTTTTATATACCAATCCTGTGGTTGTACAAGAAGTACTTGCATTTTGTGGTATTGTCCACTGACTACCAGTCCTCTCATTCGGACTGACATTACCACCTCGAGTCTTCATTAAGGTGATGGTAGCAGTCGTGGCCCATCTCAGGGGTACGGACATTTCAGCATATCTGTACCTGGAGGACTAGCGGCTCAAATCCGGTTCACCACAATCGTTTTACTTTTCTTGCCAGCAACAGTGTCTCTGCAGTTCCTTAAGGTTTCCAATCAATGCACCTAAGTCTCATCTAGAGCCCTCTGAGCTCTTCCTGTACATAGAGGCTGTACTGAACACAACATCGCATCCTGCTTTCAGTCCTCTCCAGAGTGTTTGAGACATTTGGGATATGATTCCTAGGTTTTCGTGTGGAGCTTGAATTCCAATCTGATGGTTCTCCTAGGTCTGCTGATTTTCTGCATCCTGATGTACACAGTCTGGCATATGAGGACTTTGCAGATGGTCTGTCCAGACATTGATGGACAGTGTGACTGTGATATGGTATGTCAGCAAACAGGGAGGATTCGGTCTTGCTCTCTCTGTCTTGAAACACTGATTCCCAGGCATAGAAATTCGCTGCTGAGCAATCAGTCCAACTTTGTCGCGAACCACCCAGCTCTTGCACCATTTCAGAGGTTGGGAACATAGGCCCATCATCTTGTGTAAGGTGCCAGAGATGGTTACCAAGACAGCAGATCTTGGTTGCAAGTGAATGTTCTCAGCTGGAATAGGGAGCTTGGTGTGGAGACCTTCCACAATATCTTTTGTGTGACAGTTCTCTTAACATTTGTCTATATATAAGAATGTTTAAGTATAAGGCACGGAAATCATGCTTCCTATCCTTAAGGACGTTTCTTCCAGTGGTCATTTCCAAGTTGGGTATGCGGCACCTTGTTAATCCCATGGTTCTCTCTTATATCATAAACAAGGAATATTCCCATTCCTCTCCACTTTGTTTGCATTCTGTGGGATTTTGTGAATATACTCTTTGCAAAAAGACATTACCTCCATTTTCACACACTTGAGGAGGGGCAGTCGGACATTCACCCACAGTTACCACACAAATGGGAACTTTGCCATGAACCAGGCATAGTAGCCTTAACACAAAGAAAGCTGCATTCATGACCACCGTTACCAGATTGATTACCTTTTGTATTTCAATGCACATTCCACCAGTCAGCATGACTTGAGTTTCATTTTCTATGTATCTGCTTGTCAGAGTACTCTGAAGGTCAGCTAACTGGGTACCCCAAGTGTGTTCTGCAAGCACTATCCTCTTGATGCTTCTGGGAAGGAAATGTACAATTTGGCAAAAGGTCATAAGAGCCTGGTTTGCTTAGATCATGCTTGTCTAGTTTTGGGCCCGGAGGCCGATATGTGGTCTTCTGATGTTTTTTGACAAGGCCCTTACAGACTGAAACAGGTTGGGACAATTCTCACTTGCATGTGTGATTTTTGCTCTGTGGGTGGATGGGTTCAGGAGGATCGGCTTTAAAATTGGACTTACCTGAGTGAGGGTAAAAGAGGGGCAGGAGAGGCACATGCTTGATGTGCACCACTGAGAGCCGAAATGGCATTGTTTCAATCCAGCCCAAGACTGCTAAGCCAAACCCACCCAGTGTGCTTTTCTTACATATTATATGGGGGTCTTGGTGATTTAAAAAAAAAAAGTTCAGATCATTAACCTGTTCCACAGTAAAGACAAGCAAAAGAATGAGATTTTACACATTAATGAACAATTTTCAACATATATTTGTTACCTTGCGCACAAAGTTGGGATTTCTGCACATCAAAAAGAAAAATAATTATTTGCGGTTATAAGCTTGCATGCATGAGAAGCAGAGTTTGAAATAAGGTGGGGGCAAAAGAGGGAGAGAGCGGGGATGTAGAGTGAAGGTGAGCGGGACAACAGAGTGAGGTAGAGGTGGAGGCAGAGAAGAGGAGAAAGGCAGATAAGGGGAGGGGAAGGTAGAGAAAGGGAGTGGGAGATAGTTGGAGGGAGAGGTGAAAGAGTATGAGATGGAGGTCAAATAAAAATAGAGAAAAAAGTGATAGTGACGCGGAAATTAGAGGGAGTATTGAAAGGGGGACATACGGCGAAAGAAGTTAAGGGGTGGAAGAGAGATGGGTAGGTGGATAGAAAGTGGATGAAACGAATTTCTTGCAGATACCGGACTCTGGCTCAGCTTGAGATTCTCAAGCCCAAAATGATCCAAACTTAAATGTAGATTCTGCCTGCACCTTACGCGATAAGAAAAACAAAGCAGTGATCTTTTTGATGTAAAATGGGCGAGAGCTAGAAATACCTATCTAATAGCTGAATTGCGCGATGTGAAACTAGAAAATCGGGGCTCAGTCCTGGCTTCCCTGCTTGACCAAACTGTATGATCCTGGGCAAATATTTTAATTACAGAGCCTCCTTTTCTACATTATCACATATGAAGTCACCTTCAAATATGTGAGTTCAGGATATGGGATGTACAAAAGCCTCTTGTGTTTGATTTAATAGGCTGTAATATTGCATCATCTATCATAATAAACTACTCCACGTGTAGATTATAAACGACAGATCATTTGCCTCTTAATTCGCTAGTGGCATTGTCGTCAAGGCGGGAAATAAACGTTTCCAAGTTTGTATGGAAGCTATTACTTTTAATAAACACCTCTCAATGCATAGATATAATGTGATGTATTGAGGTGAAACACTTCCACGCATCAAAGTATACTTTTTTATTTTTATTTTGAAAGGACTTTATAATATTTTTACTTGGTATTCGTTGCACGACGCTCTTGGAATCAAGCCAGTCCATTGGCTCAGCTGTACTCTCCCTGTTAATTTGTTGGTTTGCCAACCTCTTATGAACAGGTGCAACATGTAGGCTGGGACCGCACTTCTTTCTCCTTATGAGGACACATTCGAAACTTTTTCAGTGTAGCTGGTTTACACGTGTGCCTGTCTAGAGAATTATTACTCCGGCTATGACTGGGATGTTCCAAATAATAAGGACCTGCTAGGTTTCAGCTGCTTCTTGATATGTTGAAAACCAAAGTATCAACTCAAACAGCATGTCCATGCGTACCATGGGCTGGAGTTTCTGGGTGCTTTTGAATATTACCTAAGGGAGAAAGATGTCAGAACTCGCATATTCACTCACCCAGACGTTTGTTAATAAAACTGCGATTAAAAAGTAACGTTGAGGCACACAAAATGTAGAACTTTATCATTTCTAAATAGACTAAGTATGTCAATCTAGAACAAGTCTAGACCATTGCTGCCCTAAAATGTGTAGTGGCGTATTCCTCCATCATAGTAAGGGGCTTGTAAGCCTAATGTTTGTTTCGTTTTCTATTTCCCTTTGCAGAAGGAGGTCATTCAGGCTCTGCCAAAGCTCATAAAGTTAAACCCTATTGTAGTGAAGGAGGTGTTCAACCGTTTACTTGGAACTCAACACGGTACGTTCACAGTTTTTTGAGTCTACTAAAGCAGCACTGTATGTTACATGCAGTTTTGCACACAGTTTCATTTGACTCTTTTTTTTTTATTGTTAAATGTATATTGAATTAATACATGTAGTTGGGCCTTTCAGTTAGCACAAAGAAGTAATCAATGAGAACCATTTGAAAAAAGTCACATACAACTGCAATGTGCACCTCTTATTTCCAGTATGCCTTTCATAAGTGCTTACTTAATTTGCTGCCAGACATAGTTTACTATCTTTCAAAGCTGACCAATGAACTTCCAAAGGACCCTCTCCGGCAATATCTTGCTTTAAGTACCTTTGTCCTCTCTTATTTGGTTTCAGAATGTGGTATTGGGTTTATCTAACATCAGAATGCAAACAGAGCAACTAATATAAGAATAAAAGCAAGAGAAAGAGGTCATAAAGGCAAGGCATAATATGGGTAATTCAGTATGACAACTTAAATACATAGTCACATCAAAAACAGTAAGAAGGTACTAGGTAGTGTATAGTAGTTAGTACATCGAGGACCCTCAGAGCTGGGGGCTGGGTTTCAGGGCGACGAGGAAAGACAGGGGAGCCAGCCTTAGTGAGGTGAGGCGAGAGCGTTTGTCCACCACTGAATTCCCCTGTGGGTTTGCCACTAGAGGAGGCAGCTGGGAGTTGCTCAGCAGCGTGGAGGAATCCGGGCTAAGACCCGGTGTGGCTTGCTCTTGTCCAACCTTAATTGTTTTCACCACTGGCTTTGGACTGCCAGGCTCCTGCTTCAGCCCCACCAAGAATAAAATGCTTCCACAGGAGCAAGCTCCACAGTAGGGATGTGACTTGAGGATTTGTAGACAAAATCTCCAATATAGATGGTGACTAAATTTCGACCCAGGCAACCAGCACATCATCAAGGGGTGCAGAATTGTTCTGCGGTGCTCATGCCGTGGGGGGGGGGGGGTGGGGGGCAGTGTTCACCCTTCAGGCCACACCTACCATCCTTGGATCGCCATTGGGTTGGCCACCACCCCTACACAAGTAGGTGCTCCCAGCAGGCAGCCTCTGTGCAGTGCACCTCTCCCCCCAAAACATCAGTCCTCAATCCTTAGTCTGCATGTATTGGTCATGAGTTGTTAATTGTTAACGATCATTAACAAACAGCTAAGCTAGCTGTAGAATCGCAGAAGCTAATTATGGCTTTTGAAGCAGCCCTGAAGGGGGTAGGGGCGGAAGTGGAGAGAATTCCCTTTGGTGAGAGTTGGTCCGTAAAAAAGCATGTGATCGTTCCTAACGCATTTATCTAAGGAGAGCATAAACATTTGAAATCTTGTATAATTGAAATAAAAGAGAACGTAATCTCATATTGAGTATTGTGCTGCTATATAGCCGTGCAAATAAGCGAACGTCGACAGGATTTCAAAGATTTTATGGAGCTTGGGCTTATTGCATTTATAAAATTAGATCTGGGAAAGTAAAGTTGCACCGCTCAGTAGTCACAAGCAGAAGAGGATCTGGAGAGTCATCAAAATCTTCAAAATTTGGATCACTTGCAGAAATACATTAAAAAAATTTTTTTAAAACAGCAAGGGCATCGAACGAACCAATTACTTGAACATACCATCTATATTCAAATTGTTTAGTAGCAAAAAATGTGCAACAGCCCAATTTAGTATAAATGGCACAGAGAAACAACCTGATGATGCGATCCCATCAAATACAGGAACTCTGCCTTGCGAAAATAAAATAACTGTGACTGAGCCACTTTCCCCCATTAAAAGCAGCATTGGAAATTTGGGAGTGAGTGATATGGCAAAATCCGTCGACTCCATGGGGCAACCAATTCCCTTAGACATTGCCAATGCACTTTCATCCAAATTAATGAGCAACATGAATTTGAGGCTATATGTGGATGACTCAATGATGCTCCTTCAGGTTGATCAGATCAAGGACTTTAAAGTTCAGTGTGAGGACTCTGTTACAAAATGCAACTACTAGAGTCCAAGAACAAATAGAAAAGGCAACTAAAAAAAGCAGACAAATAGGGCAGATGCAGACCAGCCCAAAGATATTTGTTCAGTCATATTGAATGCCCTTTAAGCCACGAGGGATGCACTTACCACTCAGATAAATCAGACTTGCAAGTAGAACTCTTGAACACACTGACCTTATTTGTTTCCGGAATAGATGAAAAATTGGCAAATTTTAATAATATCAAGGGGGCGTAAGCGGAGGTAGAATTGACAGATCATAAATGCTTATGCTTCCCAGTGTTGTTCAAGTTGAGCTCTGTGCCCAGCGTTATGAACACTGTAGTCATAGAGTTAAAAAATAACCTCCCACCTCAGAGTAGCAAGGTCCAGAACCCTCAAAATAATTGCCCAGCATCGACACCCGAATAACTAACTAAAAGTAATCAACTATCAGGAAACATACAATTGAAAGATAATCTGGTGGATTTGAAGTCTTTAAGTCAAGAACTCCAACCAGTGGTTGGTAAAAGTGGGAATGGTGATAATTCAGAGACACTTGCTGACAAGGCCTTGTCTAATCGAGATGTTAATATTATATCAAATCCCCAAAACCAAGGGCAAATTAATAAGCAACAAACTGTATTTATTGTGGTAGAGTTGCATAATATAAATCAGGATAAGTTTCTGGTCCTTAAGAAGCCATCTGATTTTCAAGATCAAGAACAACCAAATGATTAGAAAACCTCAAGTACAGTGGTAATTGCACAATATGAATCAAGAAAACGTCTTGGTCATCAAGACACCAAGTTCCGCTCAGAGCCAAAATAGTAATTTGAAGCCGCTAACCAAGATAGAGTGGAAGAAACTTAGAAAAGCTAGAAATAAAAAAGTAAACATTTTAGTTAATTCAAATACTGTGAATATACTGATTTTTGAAAAAACATATCCAAAAAAAAAGGATATCAGCAGGCAGCATATGACCTTATGCACAGGAAAATTATCTCTTAAACCTGTAGAGTTACAGGATTAGCTGCTGCAGCACCAAAAAGGTCCAGGTATAGTAGTCTTTAACAAGAAGGCCTCTTAACATGAAACTTATAATCAGCAAGTTAAGATCGCTGCTCCTAGAGTACAGTTCTCTTGTAGGGGATTTCTGTGATAGTCATAATCATGTGAATAGTCCCGCCCATGTGCGTGGACCCCGGAGCACTTCATTAGATATATCTTCTTAAGTTGTCATCTTCCGCCTTTCTTCAGAAGGCCTGTATGGACACTTAAGAGATAAAAAGACAATAATGCAGCCTAAGCAACTAGGCTACACTGGCCATTACTTCATCCTGAAGTGAAAAAAGATAGCCAGTTTAACTTAAATTTAGTAATTTGCTGAGTTTTACACATAGAAAACTCTCCTTCACAAAACTCCTTTTTTCATGATAGAGATGAAAAGGAATGGATAGAGAAGCCCCCATAGGCTGCCATTATGTGTCTGCAAATGGGTACTGTGCCTTTAAGAGTCTCCAGAGACCCCCGGTATCCCATGAGGCACAGCCAGAGGCATTAACTTTCAGTTCTTTTTTCCGGCTCCTGCTAGCAGGACCCTGGAGCTTTGAGCTCTACCTTTTTTGGTATTTCTCTATCTTTTTTGGTATTTCTTCAAAATTAGTGATTACTATTTGGATTTTTTGCAGTTCACTCGACGTCTTTGGCCTTTATCTAACTTCTGCTATAGTTTTTTGGCAGAATTTCGGCAGTTTTCTTGTCAAAATGCCATCTCTATTTGACAAGTGCCCTGACTGGTAGGAAGAAGGCCAAGTCGGATTCTCACAGAGTCTGTATTCTGTGTTTGCCTGTGTCTCATGTGCCTGAGACCTGTTCCATCTGCGAAACTTTTTCCAGGCGCACCCTGCGTGACAGGGAGAAGATTCGGCTCCAAGTGATGGAGCAGAGGAGACAGAAGGCGGCTTCTTCAGCCTCTGGGAAAGGAGAGGGTAAGTCCTCTACCAAGTCCCATGCTTCGACCTCTGGGGGGCTCCCCAGCAGAAAAACGGCAGAAAAACGTCGTCGGTCCCGGTCGAGGACAGCGACGACGACGTCGAGAGCAGGTATGACCACGATATGCTCTCCGTCGACCCAGGGCTCTGGGTCGAATCAACGTCGAGGAGAAGAACGGCGAGATCGCCGTCGCGGGTTTCCCCGCGTTCGACGTCGACGCACCGAACATCACCGTCGAAGCATCATCGGCGTCTATCTGTGTCTCCCAAGGGGCTGTCGCCGCCGAAGCATCGACGCCGATCACCGTCGACGTCTACGCGAAGATCGACGTCGAGGAGAAAATCGACGTCTGCAAGACGGTCGACGTCGAGACGAGGATCGACAAGAAGGTCGACGTCGAGGGGTCGCTACAGACGTTCGAGGTCCCGTTCCGGGCCTCGCTCTGTTGTGAGCCTATCGTCGTCGACAGGGACTTCGCGTTCCAGGCGACGTTGACGCTCGACGTTGAGTAGTGGATCGACGTCGAGAGGGACTGATGGGGAGTCCAGGGTCCCTTCCTCACGGCCCGCTCGTAAAAGAAGGAGGTTGGTTTCTTCGCCAAGTTCGGAGTATTCGCGTACCTACTCACCATCTAGGTCGCCTCCTGCTCCTCCCACACCGGTGGCCCCACCAGGGATGCCTCAGCCGCCACTCCTTCCTCCGCCTCCTCCACCTCAGGCTACTCCTCCTCCTCCTCCGCTTCCTCCACCGATTCCTCCACCACCACCTCCTCCTCAGCCTGGGCCCGTGGCTCCTCAGCCTATGCGCCCTGTGGAACCTCGACGACCAAGAACACGGTCTCGCTCGAGACATCGTTCACATAGACACCACCGGTCTTCCACAAGATCACGTCTTCGCCATTACGAAAGGTCTCGGTCCCGGCATACCAGGGATACATCCTCCACGAGTACGGGGACGTACTCTCCTACCCTCACGGACTCTCCCCCGCAGAAGGTTTCGCCGGTTGATGATATTTCCACCTTCCAGGAAGTTCTGGTCAGAGGGGCTGCGAAACTGAACATTCCCCTGTCTACTCCTGTGCAGTCGGCCTCTGTAATATTTGAAACTCTACAGACGAGACAGACATCACGTCCGTTGCTTCCGTTAGTGCCGGGTTTGGAGGAACCGGCTATGGAACTATTCTTGACGCCATCTTCTATAAAATCTGCACCTTCCAGGTTACAGAAGAAGTATCGTCCACCGGAGTCGGACCCTGCCTTTCTCCGGCTGGACCCCACTCCGGACTCTGTCATAGTGGTGGCGGCACGGAAGCAGCATGCTATGGCTCCGACCTCCACGGTGCCACCGGATAAGTAGAGCCGTAGGCTGGATTCGGTGGGTAGAAAGTCTTGTAACACCGCGGCGACTTCCATGAAGGCGGCCAGCTCTACTGCCTTGCTGTGCTGTTACGATAGATCATTGTGGGAGTCCCTTCAACAATTTATGGATCTCCTACCCAGAGACAAGAGGGAAGACTTCCAGGAGATTGTGAATGAGGGCCTGATGGTCTCTAATCAAGTCATCAGCGCTGCAGCGGATGCTTCGCTCCTGGCAGCCCACGGGTATTGCCATGGTATTGCTCTACGGCGACATGCTTGGCTTCGCCTCACATCTCTGAAGCCTGAGGCGCAACAACGAATTTCCAATCTCCCGTTCTCTGGCACGACTCTCTTTGGCTCCCATGCGGACGGCGAAATGGCCCGTATGAAGACCGAAATGGAGACGTTGAAGGCTGTAGGTTTGGAGAAACCTAAAGAACAACGTAAGACCTTTCGCCCTTTCCAGGGGCGTTATGCCTCTCAGAGGTTCCAACGGTCTCAAGGTCGCCAGTCCAACCAACAGCAGCAGTTTCAGCGGTCTTTTCAGCCGTTTCAGAAACGCCAACAGCGAGGGCGATCTAACCAGCAGTCTGGACAGGGGAACAAGGCTCCTGCTGGTTCCAAGCCCTGAAGGGTTTCTTCCCCCTCGTCCGTTTTCCGCTCCGGTGGGGGGAAGTATCCAAGAACATCTGGCAGAGTGGCAGAATATAACTCAGGACAATTGGGTGTTGAATATTGTTCGCAGTGTATACTCAATACGTTTTATAAGCCCTCCTCCATCAATACCTCCAACTCGATCACGATACATGCTGCGCGAGTTGCAGAAGGAGGCCAACACCCTCCTACAGAAAAGGGCGATAGAACCGGTTCCTCTAGGACAGAAAGGAACAGGACTGTATTCACGGTTCTTTCTAGTTCGCAAGAAAGACAAGAACGAGTTCAGACCCATTCTCGACTTAAGACAAGCCAACAAATGGGTTCGAAGAGAAAAATTTCGGATGTTGTCCTTGCATCAGATCTACCCTCAACTTCATCAGGGAGACTGGCTATGCGCAATAGATCTGCAGGACGCATACTTTCATGTGCCTATAGCGAGGAAACATCGCAAGTTCCTGCGTTTCACAGTGGGCAACAACCATTATCAATACTCCGTGCTGCCTTTCGGCCTGAAGTCAGCTCCTCGGACATTTTCCAAATGCATGGCAGTGGTGGCTGCGCATCTGAGGAGGAACAAAATATTCGTCTACCCGTATCTGGACGATTGGTTGATCAAGGCAGCTATGTTTCAGGAAGCGAAACTGCATTTCAATCGGACTTCCAATCTCTTAATTCGCCTGGGACTACACATCAACCTCACGAAGTCTGTCTCCACTCCTGTACAATGTCTTCAGTACCTCGGAGCTACTATCGACACACGCACAGCAAACGTGTGTCCTTCGGAGGAGAGACGCTTATTGACCCTTCGGAAGGCTCAAGCTCTCATGATCATGCCATCACCAACGGTGAGGAAAGTATCGTCTCTCCTGGGCTCGATGGCTTCCTGCATCTTTCTCACTCCGAATGCACGCCTCCATATGAGCCCCTGCAGGAATGTCTGGAGGATCAGTGGGACCAGACACTGGGGGATTGGGATGACAGGATTCAACTGTCGCAACAGACTCGTCAGTCCATCCGCTGGTGGTGTTCTCCACGCAATCTCCTCCGGGGGATTTCCTTCCACAAGGAGATACCCACGCAAACAATAGTGATGGATGCTTCTCTCCATGGATGGGGTGCACATTCCGACCACCTTCAGATACAGGGCACATGGTCCCCAAAAGAGACCAAGTACCACATCAACTTCCTGGAGCTTCGAGCTGTTCATTTGGCGCTGAAAGCATTCCAGCCGTCGTTTCATACAAGCTCCCTGCTTGTCCAGACGGACAATACAACAACAATGTTCTACCTCAACAAGCAGGGGGGCTCCAGATCTCGAGTGTTGTCTCAGGAAGCCCAGGCCCTCTGGCACTGGCTGTTAGCCAGGAACCTGACCATCACGGCTACTCATCTTCCCGGTGTTCAGAAAGCTCAAGCAGATGCGCTCAGCAGACTCATTCACGAAAACCACGAATGGGTCTTAAACGACGAAGTGGTGCACGACATCTTCGAAAGATGGGGTACTCCAGAAGTCGATCTGTTCGCTACCGCAGAAAACAGCAAATGCTGCGACTTCACCTCCAGGTTTTACCAACCAGGGACTCTGTGAAATGCCCTATGGCTCAATTGGTCAGGCGGCTTTCTCTACGCTTTTCCGCCGATTCCCCTGATTCCCACAGTGCTGATCAAGCTCTCCCAATCATGGGCCAAGGTGATCCTCATTGCTCCGGAATGGCCCCGTCAGTGGTGGTTCACAGACCTACTCCACTGGTCTCTCCTGCCACATCTCCGTCTGCTGTGCAGGCCGGACCTTCTGACGAGGTTCGGCGGACAGATGGTGCACCCCAACCTCTCGTCGTTGAATTTGGCGGCATGGCTCCTGAGCTAGTACAGTACGGACATTTGAATCTCCCTCAGGACTGTATGGAGATATTGAAAGAGGCCAAAAGACCATCTACGCGCACGTCCTATGCGTATAAATGGAAGAGGTTTTGCATCTGGTGTGCCTCTAAGGACTTGGATCCTACCTCCTGTAAGGAAGATGTCATCCTTCCTTACTTATTACACTTGGCGCAATCTGGCCTTCAGTTCCATTCGATCAAAGTTCATCTGGCAGCTTTGACTGCTTATAGGAAATGTCCTTCGCAAACTTCCTTTTTTCAAATCCCAGTCATCAGAGATTTTCTTGAAGGATTGAAGAAAGTGTTTCCTCCCATTAGGCGTCCTTCGCCTCCCTGGGAGCTGAATGTAGTCCTTTCACGACTGATGAAGGAACCATTTGAACCCATTCATAAGGCTTCTCTTCAGCATCTGTCCTGGAAGACGGCTTTCCTTGTGGCCATTAAGTCTGCCCGCAGGGTTAGCGAACTTCAGGCTTTATGTTGTAAAGAACCTTATACAGTCTTTCATTCCTCTAAGGTAGTTATGAGGACGCAACCTAAATTCCTTCCTAAAGTTGTTTCGGAGTTTCATGTAAACCAAACTATTACACTGCCTACATTTTTTCAGAATCCATCTTCTCCTGCGGAGAGGTCGCTACACTCTCTTGACGTTAGGAGGGTCTTGAAATTCTATTTGGACAAGACTAAGGATATCCGTAGATCAGATCAGCTATTTGTAAACTATGGCTCGTTCCGAACTGGTCTAGCTACCTCCAAACAATCCATTTCTAGGTGGATTGTTTCATGTATTCAGCTGTGTTATCAAAAAGCTAACAAGCCTTTTATTAGTAAGCCTAGGGCTCACTCTACCAGAGGTAAAGCAGCTACTGCGGCTTTACTTCGTAATGTACCTATTGCGGAAATCTTTAAGGCTGCTACTTGGAAGTCAGTCCACACATTTACTAAGCACTACTGCCTAGACATTGATGCTAGGGCAGATGCTCAGGTTGGGCAGGCTTCACTTAGAAATGTATTTGCACAATAGTGCGGTTGTTCTCTGTTCTGCCACCGCTGGTGAGTTGTTTTGGGGATGGGCTTGCTAGTCTATTCACATGATTATGACTACACACGGAAATCCCCTACAAGAGAAGGAGTAGTTTCTTACCTGTAACTCCAGTTCTCTTGTAGGGGTATTTCCGTGATAGTCCTAAGCAACCCGCCCTCCTCCCCGGTGGCAGACACAGATGTCCCCAAGTCTCAGCAGGCTCTGCTTCTTTACGCCTTCAAAAAGAACTGAAAGTAAATGCCTCTGGCTGTGCCTCATGGGATACCGGGGGTCTCTGGAGACTCTTAAAGGCACGGTACCCATTTGCAGACACATAATGGCAGGCTTCTCTATCCATTCCTTTTCATCTCTATCATGAAAAAAGGAGTTTTGTGAAGGAGAGTTTTCTATGTGTAAAACTCAGCAAATTACTAAATTTAAGTTAAACTGGCTATCTTTTTTCACTTCAGGATGAAGTAATGGCCAGTGTAGCTTAGTTGCTTGGGCTGCATTATTGTCTTTTTATCTCTTAAGTGTCCATACAGGCCTTCTGAAGAAAGGCGGAAGATGACAACTTAAGAAGATATATCTAATGAAGTGCTCCGGGGTCCACGCACATGGGCGGGACTATTCACATGATTGACTATCACGGAAATACCCCTACAAGAGAACTGGAGTTACAGGTAAGAAACTACTCCTTACATCCACATGTGGAAGTCAAGCATGTGCAGGTCTTGACAGAAAGGGAAACCCAAACTCAGCCAAGATACAATCAAAACATGAGTGAGGGCTTTAATAATGAAATGATAATTCCATATAATGCTGCACAAGTTCAGTTATCTTCAAGTAATTATGGTCTGTGCGACCTGTGAAATTTGCTCAACGATCACAAGTAAACACTAAGGAGGCCACTCTGGCAATAAAGACCTTGGTCAATGCTAAATCGGTAGAGATTCAAACATCACACAAGAATAATCAAAAATTTAATGGAAAAAGGTGTCCTATTTCTCAGGATTCTGCATCAAATAAATTGCTGTTTGTACCAGAGTGCAGATCTAGGGGGCTAGAGTACACCCTTAATTGTAGTAACGTAATAAACCTGCTCTAAAGTGTACAAACCCTAGAACATTTTACATCAGCAGAAATAACCTCCATTTAATTTTTAGACCCTCGTAGCAACCAGGTAAATCAGTCAACCTTGGTTACTTTGTCCTCCCCTGAAGTAGCCGAGTTAGTCCTATAGCAAAAAGGCTTGCTTTAGAATTGGGGCATCAACATTCCAAATATAATAAAGATGCGTTTCTCCATGTGTTAATAAAATCTAAAAATGTTTGTCAATTAAAATACCGGGTGCTCAAAGCCAGTACACATACACTATATCGCGTAATGCTTTAGGAAGGTCAGCGTCGGCTGAAAAAGAGGAAGTTAGTCTGACGGAGACTGCTCCAGTGTTTACCTCTAAGTATACAAAAACAGAGTCTGACTGGAACTGGCTGCCGTGTGCCTAAACACATCAGTCATGAGAATGAATAACAGCAAAATTAGCCAACACAATATCGCTGCCACCTAAGCTGCCTAAATTGTGAAAAATAGGTGTCCATGGAACGTGGGAGATTTATTAGCCAAACTAAGCCATCAGGAAATAATGAACTTCCTGAAAAATTATCATATTGTGATTTTACAAGAAACATGGTCTGTGTCGTCTATCCCCCTGATTGGGATTTTAGAGTATATTAAATATATAAGGCGAGCTCACCCTAGGGAAAGGCCTCTCAATCTACATCAGCTCGGAGGTGAATATAGTTAGCACCTGTCACTTCGCACATAATGCTAACAGGAGACTTTAATAGGAACCTGTTCGACGTGTATGACAATCACCAACTCCTGGAGCAAGACTTTTAGTGGAGCGTTACAGAACAGGCATTTCCATTTAAAAACTGTTGCTATAAAATTATAAAACCTTATCCCTGAATTTAGCCCAGGCCGGCATAAGAAAACTTAATACAACGCATAAAGAGGATCAACCCTCGGCTTGGACTCGCATTACAAATTCAGCAAAAACAACCATTGACTATACAATCGTAAGTCTTGCTTTATGAAACTATCTACACTACCAGATTCTGACTGGTTCTGAAAGGGAACACCTACTTCAGTCTATCAACATAAATCTAAATTTACTGAGACAACAAATTGCCCCTCTGCATTTACATACACAGAAACAAATAGGAGACTAGAATGGAACGATTAAATAATTGACCTCCTTAATCCTGATGGAATTCGAATTACAACCTTTCAAAAATTCATATAGGATCTTCTGGCTCCATTTCCAAATGAGCAGTCCAACAAGGGCAAGCAACTTGGCCTGAAGAGAACCTTGAGGTACTCTCAAACAGTAACCATCAAACAATGTAAGAGTAACATAAATCGGGCATTAAGAAACCTCAAGTTGAACTCAGAAAAGGGCATACTCTTTGCCAATCTAAGAGAAGCTAGAAAAAGTCTAAGGAAAGAAGTTTGGTTGGCAAATCAACAGCAGGAACAGTCCTTAAGCTCCTTTACGCAAGTAACATCTTTTGAAGGATAGTCATTCAGGCAGAAAGAGGTGGTTTGACAGCAAATAATGCAAATATCTCAGAGCCCTTATGGGCAGCGCCCCGAGGTAGGTGATTTGATTAGCCCAAGCAATCCTGAGTCAACAACTATTCAGACAAGAATGGCAGATTGTACCCTATCTACTGAAACGGCTTGCTTTGGAAAAAATCAGTGGTCATCTCAGTCCAGCAAATAGCCACCATGCTTTGAATTTTTTTTCCATAAAGGTCCTGTCCCAAATGGTCTCCCTCAAGCTCTATTCAAGATGAACGTAGATTTTTGGTCAGGAAAACTGGCACAGTTGTACATGTTCTTGCCTGCTAATGAGATGATCCCTGATTCATGGAAGGCGTAAAATTGTGCACCCTATCTACAGAGGCGCAGATAAGGCTGCACCTGGAAACTGCCATTTAATCACTGTTTTGGATAATGATGCCAAGCACTTTGCTTCCCTTTTTTTAATCAAATTGAACGAGAGGGCAAGGTCATTCCCTTGAATCAAAAAGGTTTTTGTCAGGGCACCGGGACAATAACAAACCTGCTAACCCTCTCGTTCCTTATTGACAAAACGCTATTGACTAAAGGTTCACTGTATTTAACCTTTGTAGATTTTAAATCTGCATTCAATAGTGTGCCCACTTCAGAAACGTCTTACCCAGCTAAGTGCATACACTGGTACCAGCAAGTTGGAGAGAAACGTAAGTAAAACCAAACCAATGATAATCGATTAAAAAAAAAAGAGGGACACCTGGCACCTACAAAATAAAACAATGGATAAAGTCTCAGAATATAAGTACTTGGGAGTTACTGTAGATTCCCGTGGATCATTCTTGATTCATCTACATCAGCTACGCCTTCTCTTCAGTTTTAATTTCACTTTACAAAACCTTAAAGGTCCCAGCCCTAAATCCAATTTTGAAGGTCGTTAATACTATATTGATCCCCACAATCGGCTATGGCAGTGAAGCCCTTTGTGAGCAAGATGCACACACACTGGACAAATAGTTACAAAATGCTATAAAACTTTATTTTGAATGCCAAAAGCAGTGTCTCCGGCACAAGCAAGCAAGAAAGATCATAGCTTGAATAAATGATTATGGGTCGAATTATCCAACAGTGGCATAAACTTTCCTGCACGTCAATACATGGAAGCAGCTTTGATCAACTTCCAAGCAGCAAGCATATGGAATGCACCAGTCACTTTAACAACTCTTTAAAAACTTCTTAACAAAAACATGAGGAAATAATCCCGTTGCCAGGATCTTCAGATTATTACAAAAAAAATAGACGTTTGCATGCTTGGATGGTAATTAATAGTTATGCAACCTGGCATGCCCAAGCTTAGTTTTCAACTGAATATTCGTTTTTTAGGAAGCACAAATTCCTAAGTCAATTAGTAGGAATAGGCAAAATTAGCAGACTCTGCAAACAGTGAACAAAACATTAATTCATTTGGTTTGTATTTATCCAGTTTTCTTGTCAGAAAGAAGAATATTACTCAGAGAATTGTTTAATCTAAGAAATATAAGAACATGTCGACAGGCCATATTTAGTAGTATAAATCCAAAGGACCCTATTTTAAATCCTTGTTTTGTAAAATGTTTAATGTTGGTGGAAAATAAATTATTGGTGTAAGTGGTTAAGCCATATTTGAGCTTGGTTTTAATCATGGTATTCTAACTGCTTTTTATGACTTGGCATATAATTTTAATTAATTGAACATAAACAAATGTAATGTAATCAACATATCTGAAAGAGACATCTAGCCGCAGATTCCTTACCTTTGGCAGGTGCCAGACTGGATCCGGAAACGTTTTTCACAACAATCTCTCTGCGCATCTGTAGAGGGCGTCGAGCGACTCCGTAGCGATGTTGTCCACCGGATGTGATGTCGACAGATCCTTATAAGCCCTCCCCTGACGCGCTTACACCAGTTACTTTTTTTCCGCGCTTCCACACCGATCCGAAGAGCGGTACATCTGGCCATTTTTGGCCTATCTCGACATTTGTCGACAACACAGGGTGCTTTTTTTCTGGATATTTTCGAGGTCCTGTTGTCTACGATGTCGACCCTCATTCTATTTGCATGTGGTGTCTGGGCGTGGACCGTAACTCCGAAGGGTGTGCCTCATGTCTTCAGCTTCGGTCATCGGCGTTGCAGAAACACTGAATGACTCTGTTAGCGGCGCTGTGGTCGAAGGTCTCTCATCTGTTGCGGTCCTCTTTTCCCTCAGAGGACAGCTCAAGGGCCAGCTCCTGAAATCCCTTGTCTTTGATGTTGACTGGTAAGTCACACTGTAGGCGGTCAGTCGCGGTCTTACCTGACTTTTCCGTGTACACACTGTATCTCTACAACCCCTCCTATTCCTCCGGTTATGGAGTCGGAGCGAGAATCTGCCCTGCGCCTTACAATATTCCATAAAATCAGATGAGGAAATATTATCTCTCCCTCTGTTGCACGTCTAGGCCCCAAATAGGCTGGACAAGCCTTGACAGACTCCAAGCCGACAGGACCTCCGTCGGTGTCAGTGAGGCCCTCTGAATCCGTGATTGAATCAATATTGGCTGCGGTGCACAGCCCTTCGGGGTTTCCACCTGTGATGCCAGTGTTGGATCCACCAGCGCTGATCGCTGCTACTATGTCTCTCCTCCCCGATGCCGAGGTGTCGCCTCTTCGACTTTGGGAGCGGCGCCGGCAGAACTGTTCTTTTCGGGCTACCTTCCTCTGCTCTCAGAAGAGTCTGCTGCTATTTTCACCCTGGGAGACAAGTATTTTAGTGATGTCTATGATGACATTAGTAACACTACTCGGCCTCCTCCGGAGTTTCATTGGGTGTCTTGTGAGGCTAGTGGCCTTGACTCTTCCCCAGCCACTGTCTTGTTTTCTCCTCCTATTCTCGCCACTGAGGCTAGATCTGCTTTTGCCGAGCTTTTGCAGAGAGTTGATGTAGTTCTGGAGCTGCAGCTCCCTTCTGTAGAGGTGGCCATTGATCCCCTACTTGGGGTGCTTCATCAGGGCCTGTGCTCCCCTTCAGTGAAGCCCTTTTTCATATTCTGTTGGGCTCTTGGGCTAAACTAGTTTCAAAGACTACCGTAGACCGGTCTATAGTTCATAGGCACCATCCTTTCCCTGGATACCCCATCTGCCTCTTGCGACAGTCTACTCCGCGCAGCTTTGGAGTTCAGTCTGCTACAGCCTCCTCCAACATCGGCGCCCTGCCTGATGTCCCCCCTGACAGGGAGTTTAAAAGTCTAGATTCTCTTGGTCAATATATCTTTTCTCACGTGTTGTGCGATTCCGTCTTGCGCCTTCTCCCCTCCATCCCTGATGACACCTGGGACACTGTTACTCCGCTTCTCCAGGATGGCCGTCAGGTGGCTAAATTGTTGATTTGCTGTGGCGTGGATACCACAGATTCTGTCTGGCGAGCTATGGCTCTTTAGGTAGCTCTTCGCCGGCGTACCTGGTTCTCCAGTATTGTATCTTTTATAGATTCACATGCTTGAATCTTTCCCGTCGTCATGGTGGGAGTCCCACGGTAACAGTAAAATAGCTGCCATGAAACATTAGCATAGACCTCCATAGGAAAAAAAACAACCCTTTTATTTACCTCATCAACATTTTAAAGCATCCAAAGTTCAGCCAGTCATAGCAGGGTCCCTAGAGTAGCCTTCCCCCTACAGAGTCACCATACTTCAGATTTTTTACCACACGTCGTGTGATAGGTAGTCTCTCTGAGCTTTGCTCAGTGACTGTTTTCTTCATTCAACTTTTGACCTCCAGCTTTCGGTCATTCTGCAACATCTAAGGTACTCTTGAACTGTGTCTTTGCCTGTTTTTTCAAGCAAAATGACAGAGCCTAAAAAGGGCTGTTTAGGATCGTCAAGACTCGTAGGAAATGTAGACTTTTCTCTGAAGACCCCCACAAAGAGTGTCTGTATTGCCTCTACCCTGACAATAAACCTAGTAGGCTGCTCCTCTGGCTCCAGAAGAAGAAGGCTGCCTCAGACTCAGGGTCTGAACTTGGGGAGAAAGCTTATTCCTCCATCAGGAAAAGAAAGGAAGACTGCTCCTCGTGTCACCACAGGGACTCTAAGAGATCCAAATCCAAAGAAAAGGAAAAACCTGAGGGGGAAACCCCCCAAAAACTCCACACGGAGCCTACTAGGTCTGGTTCAGCTCTGGCTTCTGCACCCCAGACTCCTTTCAAGGACTGTTGATCTCGCCCGTCAACAGCGTCATCCCCGAAGAGTCCTTCGTCTGCGAAGAAAGCCGACGTTTCCGCACCATCGATGACCTCGTCAGCGACATCCACCACGACGAGAGTCAAGACATCGATGGCAGCAGTGTCGTCAGGCACACCGCTGACGCTGGTTGCGTCATTGCAATCGACGAGGCCATTAGTGGCACCATTTACGGCTGCCCCACCGACAAAGTTCGCCCACGTCGCGTCGTCAATGTTGCAGACTTCTGTATCGTCGACGGAGGAAAAAACCAGCTTGCTGCACCAACCTAAGCAAAAACAGGACTTTTCAAAAATATCCCCTTAACACCCCAGCTCGTCTCCTGGACTTCCAAAAGTCGGAGGATGAGGCCTTATTTGGCCCTGCTTATTGTTCCTCCCAGTTAAGAGTCCAATGCCAAGACTCGGATAAGGAGGACAGCGATCCATCCGCTTACCTTTCAGGTGATTATTTATTCGCGGATGGATATCCTTCCTCCGAGCAGCGACTTGTCTCCTTCCAGGAGCGCTGTCCCTATGACGAGCAAGAGGAGGTACGCCATCATCTCCGAGAACCCTCTGTTAATGTTCCTGTTTCTTTGGTATCAGACTTATGATAGATTACTCTTATAGGCGCTTTCCTGATGCTAATACAGCTCAATGGCCTCAACCTCCTCAAGAGGCTCCTATTGCTACCCTTTCTGGCCAAAGCACTCCGAAGTCCATTAGGGAAAAGGTGTTGCCTCCACCTCTCATTGTCACGGAGGACACCCAGGATACGGATCACCAGCAGATGGAGGAAGGTGAAATCCATACTGATCTGGATGCTCATGATGAATGGGACAAATACATCGCCCCCATGCCGCCATCTCCTACCCACCATCTGGGGGTGGTGAATCCGCAGATGGTGGGGTAGGAGATGGCAGCATGGAGTATTGGTGATTTTCATGATCTGTTAGAACATGCCTCCGATCTACCTATGCCAGCTAAGCAGGCTGAATATTTCCCCTAGGATTTTAAACCAGACCCTCAACGTACCATTAGAGCAATTCCCATAGTGGATTTTTTTGTGGCAGGAGGGCCTCAAGCTCATGAGAACACCAGCATCTATATCAGCTGTCCTACCATAGCTAGACTAAAAGTATAAGGCCCCTTAGAACTCGTTCACATGTCTTATTGGGCATCCTAGGCCAGATTCGGTCATTATGCAGTCAGCACAGCAACAAGCCAAAAATCCATCATCTCCATGTACAGCTCCACCGGATAAAGAAGGCCGCTGTCTTGACAACATCGGGAAAAGATTTTCTGCTCTGGCGGCCACCTCCATTAGAGCCTCCAATGCTATTGCTATACTAGAGAGATATGACCGGCAGATGTGGTCGGACATCTCCTCTCAGTTGGAATACCTCCCGGAAGATAAGAAGAGTAGGCTAAAGGCATTCTATCTGAAGGTGAAAAAGCCTCTTCTGAGCTCATCGAGGTTGCCATGGATGTCTTTTACTGCATTTCGCCAGATGGCGTGAGTAGCGGTGCTGCGTCGGCAGGGATGGTTGAGGGCTTCCACCTATCGTCCAGTATTGCAAGCCAGGGTACTAGACATGCCCTTTGATGGGGAATGTCTTTTTGGAAAGCATATAGATGAGGCGCTCCAGTCCATTAATACGGACACAGACAAATCGCTGGGCAGTCTCCAGCAATGCCTTTTTTAGCCCTTTCGATGAAGAGTTTGGGACCAATACCTATCTAGGCCACAATTTCACCTGCGGTAAAAACCTTATCCCCAGCACACCTACCAACCATGATTTTACAACCAAGCCTAACGATCCAACACCACGCCTTCTTATTCAAGACCCTCAGGGCGTAAATGTCAACAATCGGTGAAGAAATCTCAAGACTCCCACAGAAGGCAATGAGATTAGCCACTTCAATTCGGTCCCACCTTCTCGAAATTCTCCGCAAAATGGAAATCCATCTCATCCGACAGGTAGGTTTTAGATATCTTCTAGCATGGTCACACCCTGGAAGTTTTTCAGCACCCTCCAAATGTTCCACCACGGAAAGCTCCTCTTCGTCATCTTCCCGATCTCAGACAAGAAATACGATCACTCCTTTTCAAGAACGCCACGCCATAGAGGAAGTAACCCACAACCAACACAATCAGGAGTTTTACACCCACTAATTCCTCATCAAGAAGAAGACCGGGAAATGGAGGCAGGTAATGGACCTCAGGTTACTGAACAAGTTCATCAAAAAACAGTTGTTCAGGATGCTCTCGCTACAAGAGGTCCTTCTTCTCATGGAAATACAGGATTATCTAACCTCCCTTGATCTCCTCGATGCTTATTTCCACATTCCCTTACACCCCAAACATCGAATATTTCTCAGGTTCGAAGTGACAGAGTGCCATTATCAATTCAAAGTGCTACCCTTCGGTTAAAGATCCCCTCCCAGAGTCTTCCCCAAGTGCATGGCCCTGGTAGCAGCCTTTCTACGACGTTCCAGTCACCAGGTGTTCCCCTACCTGCGCGATTAGTTAATAAAAGCTCCAACCTTTCAGGCAGCCAGAAACTCCACACAAGCCTGTCGGAGTCTCTTCCAGTCTCTTGTGCTTCGCCTCAATCTGGAAAAATCATCTCTCATCCCTTCCAAATCTCTAACTCTTCTAGGGACATGCCTTGACTCAGACCTCTGCAAAACCTTTCCCACTCACGAAAGGATTATACGCCTTCAGGATATAGCACAGCTTCTGTCCTCAAAAAAGTCAGTTTCTGTGAGAGCATACAAGTCCATGCTGGGGATGACGTCCTCTTGAATCCTGATGATCCCCAATTGTCTCCACATGAGACCACTGCGAGAGCAGCTGGATGTGCAGTGGGCTCAATCTCGGGGATCGTTTGACATAATTTACATTTCCACAATGATAAAGGCTGCGATGTCCTGGTGGGTGGTCAAGGAAAATCTTTCTCAATGTCTCTCCTTCCTTCACACAACAGCACAGCTGATGATGACATTGGATGCATCGATGGAAGGATGGGGAGCCCACCTCCAGGAATTGCAGGTTCACAGCAAATGGTCCAAGCAGGAATCAGAATGTCACATAAATCTTCGAGAGTTCAAAGCGGTGTTCCTCGGCCTGAGAGCCTTCCTACCTCGGATCCAAGGTTCTTCGGTTCCCGTCAGGACGAACAACACCACCACCATGTTCTACCTTCGCAAGCAAGGTGGCACGAGATCTCGAGTACTTTCTCTTAAAGCTCAGCAGATATGGGAATGCTTCTTGCCAACGACCTCTCCTTGCGAGTGGAATATGTCCTGGGAGTTCACAACGAGTGGACCCACTCTCTCAGCAGAGTCACCAAGTAGTGTCATGAATGGGAGCTCAATAACTGCCTATGGTCTTCCAGTCTTTGGGTTGTTCAGCATTAGATCTGTTCGCTATGTCCCTCAACAAAAAGTAACTCTTTTCGCAAGCAGAGTTCATCAGCTGGGTTCTTGGGGAGACTCCTTTCACTTCTCATGGGCAGGGATGTTCGCCTATGCCTTTCCCCCTGTTTCCTCTCATGCCTTTGTTCTTCAAAAGATGAAGCGAGAGCAGTGTCGGTTGGCTCATTCTAATCGCCCTGGGGTGGGCAAGACAATTCTGGTACACCGAACTGCATCGCCTATCAGAGTGTTCTCCCATTCTCTTTCCATCAACGGACAAATTTTCTCTACATGAACCAGGGCCAAGTGGTTCATCCACAAATTCGCACTGTTCACTTATCAGCTTGGCTCCTCACAAGCTGAATTTGGAGATTTTAACATATCTGAGGAATGCAGGTCAATACTGCAGAAGGCTTGAGCCCCTTCCACGCTCAAGTGCGACATGGCAAAATGGAAGAGATTCTGTGCATGGTGTACTACTCAGTCACATCACCCTTTTTCTTCCACACCCAAGCAGGTGTTGCCTTATCTTCTACATCTAGCCAAGGCAGGCCTTTCGCATTCATCCATAAAAGTCCACCTCTTTCCATTTTTTAGGTACAAGCGATGTTCTGGTCAATCATCATTGTGGTCCAATAGGCTTATCAAGGAGTTCATGAAAGGGCTTTTTAGGTCTTACCTGCCTGTTAAACCACCTCCAGTACTTTGGCATCTAAACATGGTTCCTTCGCAGCTTATGCGACCTCCATTTGAGCCTGTTCACAAATGCGATCTGAAGTTCCTTTCTTGGAAAGTAGCATTTCTCTTGACCATCACGTCAGCTAGACGTATTCGTGAAATCCAGGCATTCACTATAAAAGAACCATATCTTCAGTTTCTACCATACAGAATAATCCAACGCACTAATCCTTCATTCATTCCTAAAGTGCCTTCAACTTATCACCTCAGTGAGCCAATAGTTCTACCTACGTTCTTTCCCAATCCTTCCTCGACAACGGAAAAATCTTTGCATTTACTGGACATTAAGCTTTGTTTGAAATTTTACTTACAAAGAACGAAGGCTTTCCTCAAATCGTCTCAATTACTTATCTCTTTCTCCGCACCTAGAAAGGGAGAAGCTTTGACACGGACTAGTTTTGCTCGTTGGGTCACATGAGCGATACTTTCTGCCCCGAAAAGGCTTGTCATCCACTGCCTGCAAAGGCGCAGGCTCACTCAACGATAAAGGTTTCAACCTCTTCAGCCCTGTTTGCAGGAGCATCTTTACCTGGCATCCGCAGGGCAGCAACGTGGGCTAACGCTCACACGTTCACGAAGCAGTACTACCTCGATGGTTGGAAAAAGGCGGATATAGCAGTCGGGCAAGCTGCACTACGACGCTTCTTTGCATAAGGTATGCGGCTACTAGCCTCTCTTTTTGTCTTTTACTTTACTGTCTTTTCCTTGAATTTGGTATAGCTTATTTGATGCATCTTGTATTTGGTTTACAGTATTTGGTTTAACGTCCTGTTGGGATGGTTCACCTTCCCACCGCCATTATATTCTCAATTTTGGATACTGCTTACTAGTCTGATTCAAGCATGTGAATCTATAAAAGATACAATAGTGGAAAAAAGCAAGTTACTTGTACCCTGTGGATCGCCAGCATTGATGTTATTCATAGATTTACATGCAACCCTCCCTCCTCCCCGATTAGCCTCACCATTTCATACTTCTATGTTCTATTTTTATACTTGTGCTCGAAATCTGAGGTATTGTGGCTATGTGGGGAAGTATACTCTAGGTTCTCTGCTCTGACTGGCTGAACTTTGGATGTTTTAAAATGATATTAAGAGTTTAATAAAACTGTTGTTTTTTCCTATGGAGTTCTATGCTAATGTTTCAGTACTGCTCTTTTACTGTTACCGTGGGACTCCGACCATGACGACAGGGAAGTTTCAAGCATGTGACTCTGTAAAATATATAAATACTGGAGAACCACAGTGTACAGGTAGGTAACTGTTTTTTTACGCACCTCTAGTTTTTCAGAGAATGTTCAATCTACCTTGGTGAACATGCCTTTCGATGGACAGCATCTGTTTGGCTTTGAAGCTGACAACGCTTTACGCCATTTTTCGGGATAGTCGGGGTGGAGCAAAATCTTAAGCCCTGCTTGCTATGCTGTCCGTGCCTCTTTATCTCCTGTATTGAGCTTGTACAGGGTACCTATTTTTTTTCTTTTACATGTGAGCCGTTTTGGAGCAGGACATTGTTTTTTTCCCACACTTCACCTATGAGTTGCACCTGATGAGGTGCTCCTACAGATATTTTTTTATTGCTTCCTGACCTTTTAATGACTAGTTATGGTCCCCGTTATAGGGGCGCATTTTGTTTTATGGCCCTATTGGCTTCCACGCCTGTTGATGCAATGTGTTCTTTTGTTTTTTCTACCCAGGTTCCGTTGGGGTATTCTGTTTCTCTTGTGCGGGTGCACAGTTGCCTTGCTCTGGGTCCTCCAGGGAACCTTGTCGGTATGTCCTATGGGCAACCCTCCATATGTCTCCAGCACTTTGGTACCACTTATAGGGGACGTCACAGTGTGTTTGGTAGGATGGTGATTCGGGTTTCTCCTTGCGCTTTTCCTTACACCTTATTTGGTGCCCTACCTTCCTAGCAGAAGCAAAGGCACAAGGGCATACTTCTGGACCTAGGGCATATTGCTAGCTCCTCCCCTAGGTGATGTTTGTTTCTTTCTTTTTCTACCAGCTTAGCGCCTCTTTGTGCTAGTTCTCTTTATGCATGGATACAAAGGATTCTTGTCTTTTCTTCTACTCTCAAGGTTCTTTGTGGATGCACCTTGTTCGTTTCTTGGCATGGGTGGTCTACTTTGCAGACTGTTTCTCTTCTATGACATTGCGTGGTCTTTTTATACCCTGCTTCTCCCCTGCGCGAAGCTGTTATTGTTTTTCGCTTTAGGCAAAGTTTTTGTGCTTGCTTGCAACAATTCCATGTCCCTTCCTGTACCAATCCCAACCCTTGGTACTGACTGGTTGTTCTTCTCTAACGTGTGTTTCTTGACCACCCTCTTTTAGGTTGGTTTGTACAGAGGTTTGGTACTCTTTTCGGATTCTCCGGGGACTTTTCTTTCCATTCTCACAGGAGATAATAAAGTTCCAACTCTTTGGGGGTTCATTATCCCTTGGACTCCTGAGTGGGGAAAGAACACTCTTGCGTGACGCCGAGATCCTCACTTTTGATGTCACAGTAATTGTTGGCTGGACACAGGTTGTCCCGTGAACACTGTACATTTCCTTTGCTTGTGGAATTTTCTTTACCTTTTTCCCTTCTCTTCCTCTGGAAGAGGTGTGAGATTCTTTCTGCTGCATAGTCTTGGTATACTATGGGTTTCTTGCTGTGTTATTCTAGTTTTTCTACATATCAGTTCATTATGGACCTCCGTTTGTTGTGTTGGTTTTCCTGCACTTATTATTCTGACTTTCTCCATGGCTTCAACCAGCCCCCTCCCACCCCACCACCCTCCCTCCCCCGGCCTCTCTTTATGTCTGATATATTTTTCTTCTAAGATGGAGACTGGATGTCTGAATAAGCTTCCTTTGTTCAGTCCCTTCCTCTTTTACAGTCCCAGATTGCGGTCTTCGTTACTCAATTCTAGTGGGCTGTTTTTCACCTGCTGTCTTTCCTTTCGGTCTTCTCTCAGCCGCCTTATTGTTGCCATTCAGTCGGTGGTGGTGTTCATGGCCGATTGCTTTCTTTTTCTGGGGTGTAAGATATCTTCCAAGTCCTCTATTCTTTTATGCAGTATCGTGTGGCTGTTGCTGGGTCGCCGCTACCACATCTCGCCCAACGTCCACTGTTGTGCACATTCTATGTACCCTTCTTGTGTATGTTTTTTTTATACAGAGTATATGGTGCATTTCCACGTATTTTATATATTTTATACATATATGTCCATGTATGTTATACTGTTGTGTCTGTGGTCATTCATCTTTTTTATCTGTATCTCTATAAACAGTCATGCTATACTACCTTTCTAGGAGGGGGCATGTTTTTGCTTACGCTGCTGCGTTTTTCTTTGTGTCCCACAGGGCCTTCATTTGTTTGTTGCTTTGCAATCGCAAACTTTCCTCTTCTTTGATTCTCTTTTACATGGTCCCAGAGGGCTCACTTCTCTCTCAGTGTTTCCTTTTGGACGCGGATGGTCTATGGCTGTCCTTATTGTTGTTTGCCATGCTTTCTTACGGTTTGAGTGGTGCTGTGCATCGCTTGCTCCGATGGCATGGAGCTTGGTCTCATTGGTCTTGACCATTATCCTTGGCCTTCAGCCCCGTCCGCAAGATGGTCCGGTTACCATTAGGGATGCTCTATGGTGTTGTAATTATCTGAAGTGTCCTTCTCACCCATCCTTATTCTTCTGCCGTGGGTGTCCATTCCCATTTTTTCTCTATTTCTGGTGGGGTGTCTTCCCCCTCACCTACCCTTTTGACAGTCTCTCTCTCTCTCTCTCTCTCTCTCTCTCTCTCTCTCCCTCTCTCTCCCTCTCCTCCCTTCTCCCTCCTTCCTTTGGTATCGAATTCAAAGGTAAGGAATCTGCAGCCTGATGTCTCTAACAGATGAATCTGAAAGAAACACATAGTGATAGATTCCTTACCTTAGAATATCCCCAGGCATCAGACTGGATCCGGAAAGTTTTCGTCAGCAGTACCCCTGCGCGTCGGTAGGGGCGTTGTGCGGCTCCGCGTCCGTCGTTGGCGTCGTGGTCGCCGAAATGACGTCGCGGGCGCTACTTGGACGCCGCCCACGCGCGCTGACGTCAGTTCTTTCTTTTTCCGCGCCAGCAAGCGCAGATCCGGAGAGAGCGGTACCCCTAGTCTTTTTTGACTAAGTTTTTGAGATCTTTTTCTCACCATTTTTCGAGTCGATATCGACTCCTGGTGCAGTTAGGGATGCCCGGTTTTAAATCCTGCGAGGACTGTCATCGGATGATGTCGGTGACGGACCCGCACCGCGTGTCTCTCTTCTGCCTGGGGCGCGACCACGGCCCCAAGTCGTGCCCCGACTGCCGGTCCATGGCTCCGAAGTCTTTACGGGAGCGGTCCCGAAAGCTGCTTGAAGCCCGGCAGTCGGCTCCGGTCCAGAGGGAGGTCGAGGGACCGTGCGCGGAGTCACCATCGACGATCGTCGGGATCGAAGTCTTCGCGCTCGGGGTCAGGTAAGGCGAAGCACAAGAAGTCGAAGAAACGTCATCGTTCTCCGACTTCCCCTCGCCGGTCGCGCGACGCGGCTGAGGGTACGGGTGGTGCCACCCCCGCGGCTCCGGCGGAGTCCATGGCGTCGCCGCCCGACTACCCGCCCTTCCCGGGGTCGTCGGCGACTCCGGCCCAGATACAGGACTTCCTGTCGGCCATGGCTCGCCTCTTTGGGCCGTCGGGTCCCGCCGGTGCGCCTTCGGGCCCCGCGGTCCCGCATGGGTGTCCTCGCGTTTCATCGCCGGCGGCTCCGGCGTCGCTGTCGGCTCCGGCCTCGGCGCCGCAGGACACCCTTGGATCCAGGCCTGGATCCCGGTCGACACCGGTTGACCTCATTACGCCTCCGTCGACGTCGACCCCACCAGCACCGATCCTGATGCCTCCCGCTCCTTGGGCCGACGTCGACCCCAGCTTCAGCCCCGAAGTGGACGCGGCGTCGGTCCGGCGTCGGTCGATGCCGTTCTCGACGCCGTTTGGGGATTTCTATCCCCATGTCCCTGCTCCTTATTTTCGGCCTGTTGAACAGCTTGAGGAGAAAGAGGAGGACTGGGAGGGGTCGGACGACCCTCTCGCTGCAGCCTGCGAGTCTGAACAGGACTGGGCTGAGGAATTGGGGGACGCCAGTGGTCTGGACACCTCACCAGACCTTGGCATGCTGTCTCCTCCTACCGTGGCTACGGAGGAGGGAGCCAGTTATGCAGTGTTGTTGCGTCGGGCGGCGGAGGCCCTACACCTCCAGCTCCCTACTGTGGCCGTCAGGGCTAACCTCCTGACAGAGGTGCTTCAGCTAGCAGCTACTTCTGCGGAGCCGCTGCTGCCCTTTAATGAAGCCCTTTCGGACGTTCTTTTGGGCACTTGGTCCAGGCCCACCACAAGGGCTCCTGTGGACAGGAACGTGGCCCGACGCCATCGCCCGGCTCCGGGTAACCCCATTTTCCTCTCCCAACAAAGCACCCCCGAGAGCTTGGTTGTCCAAGCCTCTGCTTCCCCAACCGCCTTCCCTTCTGCCCCACCGGATAGGGAATCCAAGAAGCTGGATCAGTTTGGGAAGAAGATTTTCTCTTCCACCAGCTCTGCGCTGCGGTCCGTGAACACCGCATGCCTCTTGGGCCGTTATTCCCACTGCCTGTGGGATACGGTGGCGAATGTGCTGTCTCAGTGTCCGGAGGAGGCCCGGCCTACTCTCGCCCAGGCTGTTGCAGAGGGGAGAGACGCAGCCAAGTTCATGATCCGTTGTGGTCTAGACACCGCCGACGGATGTATGATTAAACAACTACTACTCAAAGACCGAATGCCTAAACCACAAAGGCTAAACCACGAACAAAGCCAAACCACTACATTCTTAACCACGACTTCCTTAACCACGAAAAATAATCAATTGCCACATTACCCAAATATACAATTATGTTCTTAAAAAAACGCATGTTTGAAACCCAGAAAAAGAAGTAATTAAATTAAACATGTCTTTTATAATAAACAATTTTAAGTGAAGAATGTTTAAATTAACAAATTATCAATTTAATAATCTTTTTTTTAGAAATACAGACCAACTTACAAAAAGACAGTAATAAACGCTTGAAAACAATAAAATATAAGTCCTTCATCTGTTTTTACATACTAGTTTATTTTATAATTCACAAATACATTTGGATGGCCTACCTGAAAACGTTCAGCTTCTGCCTCATTGGCCAGGGCCGGCAGGGGATATTTGACACCATCTCCCTCTGAAACTGAATATTCTTGAAAATTAGTTCAGGATGATTTCCATCAACTTTCCTATCTTCGTTGGTGCAGCCACTGACAGGCAGACAAGTAATTATTGCCGGAATGGACTCCTTAACCTCTCCTCTCCCTTTACAAAACTCTGAATGCCCTGTATTCTCAAGTTTCTCAATGGGGTATCTTCACTTCTCACCACTTGGTTCCTGTGCTCCGCCTCGCCTGTCCATGCTGTGAACCACTGCCACTTCCCTCCAAACCACGATGCAGCAAAACGAAGATGCATAACTTGATGGCATACAAAACTGGTAGGTACCTTACTCATGCCCTTCCTAAATCGTGGATTGCAGTGCCATCTATTGGCCAGTTTCATGAGGAGGTCGTTGTTCGTGTACGTCGTGGTTTAGGAAGTCGTGGTTCATGGAAAGGTCGTTGTTTAAGAATCGTTATTTACTACACTCGTTAAAGATTCGTTATTAAGGCTGTTTCCCACCGCCGACTCACTGGGCAGATCCATTGCAACGACGGTGGCGGTTCGCCGTCACGCCTGGTTGAGGACAACTGGATTTTCAGGGGATGTCCAAAACACCTTTATGGACATGCCCTTTGATGGCCGTTGCCTCTTCGGCGACAAGGCGGACAGTGCGTTGGAGCGGTTTAAGGACTCACGGGCTACGGCCAAGTCCTTGGGACTCTCGGCAGTCCGCCCTCCTCCGCCTTCCGCTCCTTTCGTGGCACAGGAAGGGGCGCCCCGCAGCGTTCGCAACAGAGCCACCGGCCGGCGCAACAGTCATCCCAGCGCGGACGCGGTTTCCGCCGTGGCGGACAAAGGAGCCAGCGGGCGGGTCAGACCACCACCTCTGCCTCCAAACCTTCCTAGTCCGAACTTTCAGGCCCATCAAACGCCAGTGGGCGGCAGGCTCCGCCATCACCTCCCCCACTGGCGCACCATCACTTCGGACAGGTGGGTTTTAGAGATAGTCCGAAGGGGCTACTCCCTCCCCTTCGAGACTACCCCCCCAGCCATGCCGCCTCAATACCACCGCATGTCAGGGGATCACTTGGTGCTTCTTCAGCAGGAAGTTGCTGCCCTCTTGGCCAAGGGGGCCATCGAGCGCGTTCCGACGCACGAAGTAGGTCGTGGTTGTTATTCCCACTACTTTGTGGTGCCCAAGAAGGACAAAGGCCTGCGTCCTATCTTGGACCTCCGGAACGTCAATCGCTTCCTCCGGAAGGAGAAGTTCAAGATGCTCACTCTAGCTCAGGTCTTGTCTGCTCTCGACCCACAAGACTGGATGGTGGCGCTGGACTTGCAGGACGCATATTTCCACATCCCCGTCCTGCCAGCCCACAGGCGTTACCTGCGGTTCATGGTAGGCCACGAGCACTTTCAGTTTACTGTGTTCCCCTTTGTCCTTACCAGCGCCCCTCGGGTGTTCACCAAGGTGATGGCGGTGGTCGCAGCTCATCTGCGCAGATCAGGGGTCTCAGTCTTCCCCTATCTCGACGACTGGTTGTTGAAGGCGGGCTCGCCCCAGACATTCGTCTCCCACCTCCAGACTACGGCCGACCTCCTGCACTTGCTGGGGTTCTCCATCAATGTGCCGAAGTCGCACCTGATTCCCTCCCAGAAGCTCCTCTTTATCGGAGCGGTTCTGGACACGGCGCAGTTTCGGGTCTATCCTCCCGAACAGCGAGTCCGGGGCATTCGGGCTCTGATTCCCATCTTTCATCCCTTGTCCCGGGTTTCGGTCAGAGTGACTCTGAGGCTGCTGGGCCTCATGGCCTCCTGCATCCTGCTGGTCAATCATGCCAGGTGGCATATGCGGGCTCTGCAGTGGGACCTGAAGTTCCAGTGGGCGCAGCATCAGGGAAACCTGTCCGATCACGTCCAGATCTCAGAGGGCACTGCACGACAATTGCAGTGGTGGCTCACGAACCGGCATTGGGTCGACGGCAGATCACTCTCCCTTCCCCAACCGGAGTTCACAGTGGTGACGGATGCGTCCCTCCTGGGATGGGGCGGCCACATGGGAGAGGCGGAGATCAGAGGCCTCTGGTCTCCGGCGGAGTCCCGGCTCCATATCAACCTTTTGGAGCTGCGGGCGATCAGGCTTGCACTGAAGGCATTCCTTCCCTCTGTCAAGGGGAGAGTAGTGCAGGTGTTCACAGACAACACCACCGCCATGTGGTACTGCAACAAACAAGGCGGGGTGGGGTCGTGGACCCTCTGTCAAGAGGCTCTGTGTCTCTGGACATGGCTGGAACATCAGGGCTTGTCTCTGGTGGTTCAACACCTGGCAGGTTCTCTGAACGCCAGGGCGGACGAACTCAGCCGCAGGTGCATGCTCGATCACGAATGGCGTCTTCACTTGGAGGTGGCGCAAGGTCTCTTTCAGCAGTGGGGAGAGCCTTGGTTAGATCTATTCGCCACTGAAGAGAACGCGCAATGTCATCAGTTCTGCGCGTTGGAATTTCCAAGGCGGCACTCGCTCGGCGACGCTTTTCGTCGCGAGTGGAGTTGTGGTTTGTTGTACGCCTTTCCGCCTATACCACTTCTGCCCAGAGTGCTGAAGAAGATCAGGCGCGACCGGGCCCAAGTCATCCTTGTGGCTCCGGACTGGGCTCGAAGAGTATGGTGTCCCGAGCTACTCAGTATGAGCATCGATCCCCCGATCCGACTGCCTCTTCGGGAGGATCTTCTGTCGCAGCAGCAGGGGACGGTCCTCCACCCGAACCTATCCAGCCTCCACCTCTTTGCATGGAGATTGAGCGGCGGCAGTTGATTCCCTTCGACTTGCCTCCTGAAGTTTGTGACGTTATTCTGGCAGCCAGGCGTCCCTCTACTAAAGTGGTATACGCCTGCAGGTGGAACAAATTTGTGGCATGGTGCACAGCACAGGCTGTGGATCCCCTTTCTGCCCCTCTTTCTGAGGTTCTACTGTTCCTTCTTTGGCCCGGCAGGGCTCTGCTCTGGGCACTATCAAGGGCTACCTTTCTGCTATTTCGGCCTTTCTCAGGCTTCCTGATCAGCCCTCTCTTTTCAAGTCCCCTGTTGTAAATAGGTTTCTTAAAGGCATTACTCACCTTTTTCCTCCTATTCCTTTCGTGATGCCTCAGTGGGACTTGAATCTGGTTCTGACATACTTGATCTGCGCTCCCTTTGAGCCACTTCACAACTGTCCTCTTTGTCTTTTGACGTTAAAGACTGCTTTCCTGGTGGCCATCACTTCCGCCAGGCGGGTGAGTGAGCTCTAGGCTCTTTCCTGTAAGCCTCCTTTCCTTTCAGTCCATCCGGACAAGGTTGTGCTCAGGCCCCGTCCTTCCTTTTTGCCAAAAGTGGTTACGGCCTTTCACATTGGGCAGACTATTACCTTGCCCACCTTTTTTCCGCCTCCGCATCCTTCCAGAGAGGAAGAGCGGCTCCACCGTCTGGACCCAAAACGTGCGCTTTCTTTTTATCTTAACCGCACACAGCAGTTCCGGGTGGATGACCAGCTTTTTGTTGGCTACGTTGGCACCAAGAAAGGTCGGGCGGTCCATAAGAGAACCATCTCCCGCTGGGTTGTCTTGTGTATCAAAGCCTGTTACTCTTTAGCTAAAAAAGAACCTCCGGTGGGGCTGCGTGCTCATTCCACCAGAGCTACTGAGAGGTAAAACCTCTCCAGAAAAAGCAACTGGCCGATCCTACGACCCTCTCTAACTTACGACCCATCTCGCTCTTACCCACCCTGTGTAAGTTAACTGAAAAATTTGTTAATAAACAACTTACCACGTTTCTAGAGGAAACAAATGTATGGCACTCTAATCAGTCAGGTTTCAGAGCCCAACACTCGACACAATCTGCCCTTCTGTACACTGCAGAAACCCTACGAGCAGCCCTGGATCAGGGAAAGAAAGCAGTCCTGGTGCTGCTAGACTTGTCCGCGGCTTTCGACACGGTCTCACATACCATTCTTCTAGACCGTCTTGCATCATCTGGCGTATCCGGGAATGTCCTACAGTGGATTAAGAACTTTCTGCAAGATCGGCGCCAAGTTATCACGCTAAGACAATATAACTCAGAAGAAAAAGCACTTATATCAGGTGTTCCCCAAGGATCGAGTCTGAGCCCAACCCTCTTCAATGTATATATGTCCCCCCTGATTAAGCTAATATCGTCCTTCAAGATCAATACCTTCTCATATGCGGACGATACACAGCTTATCCTGGTCCTGGATAACGACACTACTAAGGCGGAAGAAAATCTCAGAAAATGTCTCTCAGCAACCTTCAAATGGATGAATAACAACCATCTGAGGTGTAACTCGGAAAAAAAAGAGATCCTGCCATTTGGCAAACAAAACCCCTTTGTGCCTAAACTTTGGTGGCCAGAAAACGCCACCCCCCCTCCTAATACAATAAATGCAGCTAGAAACCTAGGAATAAAATTTGACACCACCCTATCTTTCAAACAACAATCCTTGGCAGTTGCGGGCACATGTTTCCATATTATAAAAAGTCTAAAGAAATTTTTTGACTTGCTCCCCTACTCAGCCAGGCAAACTGTTGCTGTTGCACTCATTACATCTAGACTGGACTACTGTAACAGTCTTTATGCAGGAACTAACAAATCAGTCATGCACAAGCTTCAGATGGTCCAGCACGCGGCTGCCCGGCTGGTACTGAAGTGGCCTAGGAAATCATCTGCCTCTGCTGCATTAGACATCTTGCACTGGTTGCCAGTTCACAAACGTATTCTGTTTAAGGTCCTTATTATTACCTTTAGGGCCTTTCACTCACGAGGCCCACAATATCTTCAAACTGGCTTTAAGCGCTACGTTCCCTCCCGTAGCCTAAGATCATCCAACGCAAATCTGTTGACCATTCCAACTTTTAGATTGGTCTCAAAGGGAGGAAAATCACTTGTAGTTATAGGCTCAAAGGCATGGAATCAACTTCCAGCTCAGCTCCGCCAGATTGTTTCCGAGTCTGTATTCAGGAAGGCCCTTAAAACTTGGATTTACAGTGCACCAGATATACTATGCAAAACTCTGATCTAAATACCCTACTTCCCTCTGTTATGAGCAGTAAACCAGTTTTTCTTTCCATCTCTGGTTTCCGCATTAGCGCCAAGATGCTCCTTGGAGTGATAGTAGCGCTATACAAGTACGCTTTTACATTACATTACTACTGCATTGGGACGTGGTGTCCCCCTGCAAGACATATGTCAGGCAGCCACGTGGGCCTCGCTGCACACGTTTACCAAGCATTACTGCCTGGACAGCCAAGTCCGGAGAGACAGCTTCTTTGGCCGTTCTGTTCTCCGTGACTTTCTGGTGTGATCTTTGTTCGCAGACCCACCACCGGGGTTGGTATTGCTGGGGTATCTATTCTAAGGTAAGGAATCTATCACTATGTGTTTCTTTCAGATGCACAAGTTACTTACCTTCGGGAATATCTGTAAGAAACATTAGTAGCGATATATTCCTTACCGCCCCACCCATCCTCCCCGTTCTGCGAACTGATTTCTAGGGTTAAGGTCAACCCTTTCAGGGCCCTAGTTTTAATGCACCAGTGGTCAGTATCTTGCATGGCTCTGCGTTCCTGGCACGGAAAGTCGTGTACAGAACTGACGTCAGCGTGCGTGGGCGGCGTCCAAGTAGCGCCCGCGACGTCATCTCGGCGACCACGACGCCAACGACGGACGCGGAGCCGCACGACGCCCCTACCGACGCGCAGGGGTACTGCTGACGAAAACTTTCCAGATCCAGTCTGACGCCTGGGGATATTCTAAGGTAAGGAATCTATCACTACTAATGTTTCTTACAGATATATCGTTACCAAAGGTAAGTAACTTGTGCATTAGTTACTTACCTTCGGTAAAGCCTTATCTGGTAGAGACAGGATCTAGCTGCAGATTCTTATTCGTTACTTCATGTCATGATCAAAAAGACTTGCCTAATGTATTCTAGTTACAGTCAATCCAAAGCATAGATCATAAGGGGCATAAGCAAACACTAATGATCAGAACATAATATTTCGTGTTAAAAGAAACTACAGAAAATGTGAAATGGAGTAGAGAGGTTGCCATTGGTTGGTTACCTTCCAGGGTGGATATTTCCACTTGTGTACCCTCCTGCAAGGTGGTTGCATTAGGGCATTATAACTTTATTACATAGAAGCAAATGGTATGGCTAGTTGGTATATTAAGTGGTTGAGTGTCTTGATGTTTAAGGAGGTTATAATTTTTGCAAATTATGAATCTGTGGTTAGAGTGAGTCTCTACCTGATAGAGCGATATCGAAGGTAATAAACTTGTTAATATTGAACGTTAGAAGCTAGCCATATTGTTGAAGTGGTATGTTGTCTGCACCTCTGCACCATGTGCTTGATATGTTTGTGTTTTTCCAATTGCACGTAATTGTTTTGTAGCTAAATGTAGACATAGTTAAGCATCGTAGGATCTTCATTGTTTGCTGCATGCGTAGTCCCCGAAGCACTTTTCCATAGATGTATTGTACATTGAAATGTCACAGGGTGTCGGCGTATATCTGCCCTTATGATGAGCAACAGCCTACCATAGCCTATCAGGGCCAAAATCCCTTTCACCACCCACTGTGCCCCCAGCTTCACCAGAACTAAATTGATGCTCTTTGATGAGCAGTTTCAAACCTGCACTGCAGCATGTCTTGCGCAAGAAAGGTGTGAAAATGTATCAAAGGGAAGGAAAACATACAGCCTTTTAGGCATCCATTGAAAGGTGAGAAAAAGTGCCCTGTCTCTTTTAGATTCCAATATCTTCCCCTATGGCTGGTTCAATCTACTGGCAGTCCTTTCCTGCTCCTGTGAGTAGGATCTCAGAGCTCATGTGAGGTTTCACACCTCTGTATTTTTTTTTAACGGAATTTGACAACAAAACTTTGTCTAAATCTGACTCGCACAAAGCCCCTTTCACCTTTGAGCTTCCACTGGTTGCTGATACCTGGCAAGGAAAATCTTAGCTGGTGCACCCTACAGGACCAGCCCAATACACCACATATATGTAAGAGGAAGTGACCATCGGGGAACAGATATTGTAGGAGCTATAGTCCTTTCATAATCCTAGGACTGTTAGGGTTAAGGCTGCTAGTACCCCACCACAACCTCCTACCCCTTTGCCTCACACCACCAGAACCTCCTCAGCCTAGCACACTTCCACCTCAGTCACCAGAGTTCTCTTCCAACTTTGACAACAATGTGTAGGGCCAAGAGAGCCCTTGTGATCTTTATGATCCATACCACAACTCTGTCACACCATGGGGAAGGACCATTGGGAGGTTTACCACATTTATACTCAAGATGATTCTGACCTAGCATCCTACCCTGTTGATGCCTTAACCCAGATGACACCACTGCCTACCATGCAGTGATACAGAGAACAGCTCCGCACCACAAGGTTGCGCTCCACAAGGCTACACGCCACAAAGTTGCACTCCACATGGCTGAGGAGGACAATAACATTTTTGAGAATCTCTTAGACCGATAGATCTGTCCAGTACCTTTCTATTCTAAAGAGCATGATGAAATGCAATATGGTCAGCTTCAAGGACCCAGTCAAGGTTAGAGTTGTTTCCCCATGGGTCGAAAAAAAATATAAGGTGGCTCCAACCCAGTTCACATCTGATAATGCAAGCAGCCAGAAAGAGTGCCTCAGCACAGGCTACAGGCTATACTCCTCCTCCTGATAAGGAGAGCAAAGTGTTACAGCACAGGCAACAGGCGATACTCCTACTCCAGATAAGGAGAGCAAAGTGTTACTGTCAGAGTTTATACTCCAAGGAGAATTGCCAGTTCAGTTGGACCACTCTCCAAATATTGCCATCACTGGAAGGAGAAGTATGAGTTTATGAAGCATCTCCCTGAAGCCTACCAGAAGAGGGGGCAAGGACTAGTTCCAGTGAAGTGTAGTGTGCATGCTTGCTATGCAGCAGCAAAGTGGAAGAGATTTGTCCACTACCGTTTGGGTAAACAAATAGACCTCCTTATAAAAGATCTGTGCAGGACATTATCTGCTGTTTTTTGCTTCTGCAGAAAGTGCGGTTAGCATACACCTTAATTCCATTAGATACAGCTGCAGTGGCTACCTAATTGCCAGCCAGAGAACATTTGTATTAATTCCTTTACACATAGCTGCCGTGACAGTCTACATGTAAAACAGAGAACATTTTGTCTCTCTTTAAAGTACCGGTAGTCAAGGCCTTCATGGAGCCTTAAAATGGTGATTCCTCTAAGAACAACTCCAAGTGCCAGCCTGGATTTGAACATAGCCATAACAAGAAAGATGGGTCTTCCTTTTGAGCCACCACATTCCTGTGGCATACAATTCATATCTGATGGAAACATCTAGCCGCATATTCCTTCCCTTTGTATTCTCGCCAAACTGGATCCGGAATTGTTTTCAACAGTACCTCTGCGTGTTGGTAGAGGGCGTTGTGTAACTCCATGACTCCATAGTTACGTCGTCCACCAAATGTGACGTTGACGTAGTCCATACAATCCTCCTTCCGATCCACTGACGTAGGTTCTTTTTTTATCTGCGCTTCCAACGTGGATCCGTAGCGGTTCCTCAGGCCGTTTTTTGGCTTTTTCTCACCTTTTTGTTTTGTCGAAGTAACAGTGTGCCTTTTTTTCCTCATGTCCTCTGGGTTCAAACCAGTGGGTCTTGTGGAAGGTAGATGTCGGCCAAAGACAGTCATACTATTTGTATGTGGTGCCTTGGGGAAGCACCACGACTCCAAGGATTTTGACTTCTGCCGTCACCTTCAGCCAAAGGCGTTGCAAGAACAGCGCATGGAGCTCCTGGCGGCGCAACTGGTGAGGGCCCCACGTCATCGTCTGTCTTGCTCAAAGTCCTGGGAGCAATCACAAGATTGATCCGGAAGTCTTTCCTGCGTCTCCCTCTACATCACAGGGTAAGACACCGAATCGCAATCAGTCCAAGTCGCAGCACCACCTGACTTCACCACGTAGGTCCTGTGTTTCCAACGGTCTCTCCCCGTCTCCAGCTGAGGAGTCGGCGGAAGAGTCCACCCGCTCCTCCCTGATTTCCCTGGAGCCGAGGCGAGATTAGCCCAGATACGGGATTAATATGATTCCCTCCATGCCATGTTTGGGCCCCCTCCTCCCTCTGGTGCGCTTTCGAGTCCCAAGGAGGTGAAAGGTGTTCTAGCTGAATACACGCCAGTGGATTCGCGCACGTCGTCAGTTAGGCCCTCTAGATCCGTAATCGGATCCCTGCCGGCTTCAGTGCACAGCCCTTCGGGGTTATCACCTGCGACCCCGAAGTTCGATCAGCTGACACTGACAGCGACGTCGGCAGTTTTAGAAACCAGTGGTTCATTTAAGGCCAGGAGATCCTGATAGCGATATATTTTCTTAACAAGCAGAGAGGACAGTAAGTCCTGTATTCTATGACGTGAGGCAGTTTTTTTGGACAAGTATAGGGCGGGACACATGCAAACATTGTAAAGCAATTAATTTATTAATTGCACAATATTCATAACATTATTCCCACAGGGAATTGTAGATCCAGTGCTCACAGACAAGTGAAAAAGAAGCGTGCTGTGGTGAGTGAGAAAGAACATACATCAAATTGATAATAAGAAGAAACATCTTGTAAACACTTTTTTATGTAATAAACAAGGAGTTTAGTTTTGATGGAGTCGACGGCGTTTCGATCTCAAGAATTAGAGATCTTCATCAGGACAGGTGGGTGAGCACCTAATATTGAATTATCCCAGGGTAAGAATGAAGCAAGGTTACACAGCAACGAGGGCTCAAACACCCGGTATGAACGCGTCCTGGGAATTGGACTGCTGCGATGTGCTGATTCCTGGTGTAAAAACCACATAGATACTTGTGGCCAATTTAGCTCAGAGGGGCTGGAGGCTTGTTGAAACAATTAAGGGGAATGGAGCCCCTGAACATCAGGTTTAGAATTAATCCACCACATAGTTCAAGGATAAGAGGCTGGGCTGAAGCTCCGTGATCCTCTGAAGACGACCGCGTCGTCGGCGGCTATGATCGATGCTGCACCGATCATCCTCTCCGATGCAGGGATGTCACAGCATGGACTCCGGACGCCGTCTGGTGAGGCAGCAGTGGTGCCGTCTGGCTCAGATACCTTCCCTTCTCCTTCTAAACATTCCCTTGCTGTTTCTTCTATGGGGTAACATGGCTTTTGGAGATTTAAGGAGAGGAGCTGGAGTTTATGAACCCTATGGATGAGACTGTCCAGTCTCCTCTAGTGGGTAGTTGGCTGACATAGCTGGGTAAGGCTAGTGGCCTTGGGTCCTTGCCTGCTTCGGACCTACTTAACCCCCTCCCCCGCCAGCCGTGCTACAGAGGTGAACTCCTCCCTTGCTGAGGTGCTGATGAGGGCAGCCGCGGTTTTAGACTTGCTGCTCCCCTCTGTGGAGGTGACCACTGACCCCTTGATAAAGGTCCTTCACCAGGACAAAACAGGGCTTGAGCCTGTGCTCCCCTGCAGTTAAGCACTCTATGACCTTTTATTAGGGGCCTGGTCTAAGGCAGCTATGGGGGCCCCTGAGGACCAGTCCATAGACACCGCCCTGGCCCCAGGGGCCCAGTCTGTCTCTTCTTGCACCCGACTTCGACGTTATGTGGTGCAGTCTACTATGACCTCCTCTGACCCCTGGGTCCTCCCTAACGTTCCTCCGGACCGGGAGTCCAGAAGGCTGGATACTTGTGGGAGAAGCAGCTCAGCCTTGCAGTCAATAAACACTGCTTGTGTTCTGGGCCGTTTTTCCCATGCACTGTGGGATTCGATTGCACGCCTGCTACCTTTGTTTCCGGAGGAGAACCAGTGCGACCTCTCCCAGACGCTCCAGGATGGGCGAGAGTCAGCTAGGTTTGCAATAAGATGTGGTATGGACACCAAAGACTCAGTAGATCGAGCCATGGCTTATTCAGTGGCACTTCTACGTCACCCTAGCATTTCAGAGGCTGTCCAAGCTTCCCTAAAGGACATGTCCTTTCAAGGTGGCCCCCTGTTCGGCACACATGCCAATTCTGCATTGCAGCGCTTTTGGGACAATTTCTGTGCAACCAACTCTTAACTATGTCTGTTCCTGTACCGTCTGGTTCCCTAGCTCCCCACTTACTCCGCTAGTAAAGGGGACGCTCACATTTAATTCTTCTTACAGATGGGGCCATACCAGAGTGCAGTCCTATACTTCCCTTTTTTTCGCTTCATAAGACCCATTCCACTCAGTGCACAAGTCTTGTGCCTCTGCTAGCACAGGCTATCCCTGACCAAGGGTTCCAATCCTGCCACTGCTGTCAAAATATTAATGCAGTGTTTTCCTTCTGGTGGCACCCTTGAGTTGCTCCTGCCTTGTGCAGGTATTATTTATTAGTGCAGGTATTATTTATTAAGGCTTGTCAATGAGTTTTTAGCTCTCGCTATCTGGGAGGTATTTTCTTTCTGGCCCTAAGTGGGTTTAAAACCTGATGGAACAGAGTTTTTTCTTTTTCTCTGAAGATTGGCTTCATGCCCAAGAGACAGTTACCTGTATGGGATGTTCTCTGCTCTATGTAGATCATCTTCTGTATGCCTTATAGGCTTTATTAGATACATTGTGGTACTTTTAGTGTCCCTTATAGGGAGCTTATAACAATAGCTCCCTGTGAGACTTAGTACATGGCTCACCACTTAGCACAAGAGTCTATTAAGGTGCTCTCATTTCTCCTTACTTCAATCTATGGAGAACTATTAAGGTGCTCTCATTTCTCCTTACTTCAATCTATGGAGCATTACTTATGCTTCTCTTTTTGGGTTATCATGCTTCTCCTGAGAGACTCTTAATTTCCCAGCAAAGCAGTGGGGAAAGTGGTAATGCCATTCCACTTCAGTGTCATTGCACTTCTTTGTCATTGCACTTCTTTAGCAAGCTGCTCTTGCTATATCTCAGCAAGATGGGCTCTTGCCGCTGGTCTATTACTCACAGGTGGTGGTACACTGGTTCAAATCCTTTCTTGTGTTTCTTTATAGAATGGAATTTTTCCTTCATCATTGTACCCTGCTGGTCTTCCTTGTGTGGCATCCTGCCTAGATTCCGAGTTTGTGCGAGTCATGTTCACGGCACTCTTTTCTTGTACCACCAGTATTTTGTCATTCCACTGACACTTCGCCACAAGGAGTGGTGTGATACTTATTGCTTAGAGGAAAGGTCTAGTACCTTTGCTGCCGCAGCATCTTTTATACAAGAGTTCACACACCATCCAGGGTGCATTTATTTACCACCCAGGGTGTATTTATTCTAAGGTGCCGCCATTTAGCCATCGTCTGTCTGTGGCTACTTTCCATCTTACGGTGGATACCTTTTTTGTAACATTTGAACATTATGGTTCCATCTTTCTTATGCTGAGTTCGCAATGGGGATTGGTTGCTCCCTTTGGACGAAATCTTCCTGGTCGGCTCCTTTCACTCTATTCTACAAAGTGTCATAATATTTCTAGCCCTCCGGGGTTACTTATAAAGCTTTTGCGTTATTGTTAGGGTTCCTTTCTTCATAAGGGAATGTCCCCCTTTTGCTGTGTACCCCACTTCTGTCAGAAGATGCCCATATCATTTTTATAATAAAGGCCGTAGGCATGCTTAGCCTTATACCTTCCAATGATTTTCATGTCTCCTATTTCCTGTAGGGAAATGTTTTCCTATATTCAACCATTGTTGCCCTCCTATAGGTTGCAAATCCTTCCGTTGATTCAGGCTTTAATAAATTGTTTTTAGTTTTTCAGGTTACAACATTCGTGGGACTTTTTGTCCCTAGGGCGCGATTTAATTTTTCCTTTCGTTCCATCCTTCAGCCAGGTCCTGCTCTGTCTAATATGGCTTAGATGCTGATGCTGGATTCCTGTTCTAGGCCTTCTTGGTGTTGACCTCTATTTCACCTTCATCTTCTTGTAGGTCCAGAATGTGGCCTTGTTTTTTTCAATACTAGCAGGGTTTTTTCACACATGTTGTTTTCTTACAAAAGTTTGATATCAGTGGCCTGATTATGTGCTACTCAGTCAGTTAGCATTGGTTTAAATGCTTCAGCGGCCGTTACTTTACTGCGATGTGCGATGTCCTCCACACTTTCCATTCTCTTACGTTAGTATTGTCTTGCTGTTTACTCGACTCAGTACTCCTATATATTTATACCATTATCGTAGTGATGGCTTCGGTCTATGTCCGATGTCTGTCTATATATTTACTTTTGTCATTATAGAGGCAATTTATTTTTATTTTCCTCCTCTGTGTGTTATACATTATACATGACCCTAGAGGTGTTAACATTATATTTGGCAGTTTTTTCTTAGGGCAATAGTGGTTTCTTTACATATCATTGTATTGTCTTAGACAAGTTTCTCTCCAAGCATTGATCAATGCTTTATCCATCCAATAGGGGATCTTGGCTTCCTCCTTTTTATCTGTGGTTTTACAGTGCAGGATTTGCTCCGATTTTTCCTTTCTGATGCAAAGAGCTATAGCTCAGTGGCATTGCCTCTTGGCCCTGGTACCCCAGGTCCCCGCCTCACATGGGTGTAGATCCCACCCTGGGAGCAAGTAGTATTTCTGTTTATATTGACTGTTTGTCTTCCGACACATTTTTTGTTCCACTGCCATGTGTTTTAATGCTTTTATGACTTCTCTAGCCTGTGGTTCCTACCACAGTTCTTATGGTGTAAGGTATGCTCCTGCTCACCTAAATTCCTAAGAGCTTCTGGTATCTTCTCTCTTGTCCTAGATCGGCAAGTTCTAGTCAGGGACTTTTAGTAGGATCAGTTCACAGACCCTCCTCCGGTGATGGTATTACTTTGGTATCTATTCAGAGGTAAGGAATCTGCAGCTCGATGTCTCTATCAGATGAACAAGTTACTTACCTTCTGTAATGCCTTATCTGGTAGAGACAGGATCTAGCCGCAAATTCCTTACTGACCCTCCCATCCTTCCAGTTTTGCTAACTGATTTTTCTTTACCTAAAGGACCTCTTTTTGGCATTGACATGCCTTCATTGGGAGTTTGTAAATTTCTTGACACAAAGATGTCTTTTTTTTGGCACACTGTTTCCATAGACTGTCTGTTGGAACTACGGCCAACGGATTAAATAAACTGCGGAAGAAATTATAAGACTGGCGCCGCCAATTTCGAAGGCCTGTAAACATAATGTAGATGTTGATAAAGGTACGTTGTCATGCATGAACTGCTATAAGAATTTGAGACTGCTGAATACCGACATACAGCAGAGGGAAAAGCTGTCTTTCATCCTGCTGAACTGTCGGTCTCTAGCTAAACATAAATATGAGATCGCTGAAGTACTGAAGGAAAAAAGGCCCGATGCCATGTTTCTTACTGAAACATGGCTCAATGACAGTTCTATCCCTGACATACTGGACGCCCTTCCAGGAGGTTATGGGATAGCAAGACAGGACCGAGCAGGGCAAAGAGGGGGAGGAATAGCAATAATTTACAAATTTCCAATGAAATGCTGTATAAGTGAAGCCAACCTTGAACAGTGCGAGGCGCTCTCCTTCACTCTCTCAGTAACGAACAATGACACTATATCTGGTCTTCTGATCTATCGCCCACCTGGCCCAACAACACAGTTCACAGTAAGCCTGGGGGAAAGAGTGATACACACAGCTATATGCCATAACAAACTCCTTGTCTTAGGTGACCTTAATATACATTTTGATGAAACCGAGAACCCTGAGGCACAAACCGTGTGCAAAGACCTAATGATGTTTAATTTAGCGCAAAAGGTTAGCACGCAAACGCACCAAGCTGGCCACATCTTAGACCCAATCTTTACTAATATAACAGATCTTGAAGTGGGCATACCCTTGCCAGTTCCATGGTCTGACCACCATATAATCCCTTTCAGCATCCCGACTCAGAGTCCCTCGGCCGAAAAACCTAAAAAGACAGTTACCCGTAGGAAGTGGGTCAATTTTAACACCTATACGTTCACACAGGCGCTGCAAAAAAATGAACCTGATATGGATAAGGATATAAATGTAGCAAACAAACAAGTGGGAGAATGGATAACAGAAGCGTTGAATGAAGTAACGCCATGGACCACAACTAATACCAAGAGGGCAAAGGCTTCAGCACCTTGGTTTAATGAGACATTAAGGAAAGCTAAACAAAAGTGTAAACAGCTAGAACGCAGATGGCGTAAGAACTACTGCACCAAAACCTAGGAGGAATATAAAATAGAACTCAAATTATACCACACATTAATAAAAGAAGTTCGCAGTGCTTTCTATACCGGGAAGATAGAGGGGGCTAAAAACTCTTCTAAAGAAATGTTCGTCATTCTAAAATCCCTAAAAGTCAGCTGAAAAACTAACCGAACCTCCTATTACCACAGAGGAGTCCTGCAATAAAATCGCAGAATTTTTCGCAGCGAAAGTAGCTAAGATCGACGACACTTTCCTAATGGAAGCACAACACGGCAGAAGCAACGAATGCACTCTGACCACAGTATTTAAGGGAGAAACCCTAGAGGAGTTTAAGATGCCAGAACCAGATGAGTTGAGGAAGCTAGCTAATGGAATCACATCTGGATCCCCGAGGGACCCAGCTCGCCCAGAATTGCTGATGCAGGGAGAGAACTGCATTATGCCACTCATATCTGAGCTAATTATCCGCTCCTTCCAGTCGGGAGAAGTTCCCTATGAATGGAAACAAGCTATGGTCCGCCCTTTAAGGAAAAAAACGCAAATTGGCCATTCGGTACTAGAGAACCTACGCCCTATCTCACTGCTACCATTTTTTGTGAAAATAGCAGAAAAAGTTGTGAATATACAGTTGACCAATCACATTGACAGAAACAACCTAATGCACCCCTCACAATCAGGTTTCCGAGCTGCACATTCTACGGAGACAGCCCTCCTCTTGGCTACGGATACCCTAAGACAGCACGCGGACGAAGGTCAAACAGCTGCTCTGATCCTGCTGGACCTCAGTGCAACTTTTGACACCGTCTCCCATGGCCTCCTCCTCCAAAGATTAGAGACGTGTGGTGTTAGGGGCATGGCCCTGCGCTGGATGATGTCCTTCCTGTTGTCACGAGGCTTCCAGGTCACACAAGACGCTCATACGTCCAAGAGCTTTCCCCTGATACAGGGAGTTCCCCAGGGCTCAATCCTAAGCCCCACGTTGTTTAACTTATACATGGGACCACTTGCTACCATAGTGGAAGGTCACAAGGTGTCCATTGTGTCCTATGCTGACGATACTCAGCTTATAATCACATTGTCCCAAAACCCGGGACTCGCTGCTCACCAATTTTCCCAATGCATGGAGGAGGTAACAGCATGGATGTCTAATCATTGCCTGAAACTTAATGGCAGCAAAACGGAGGTGATGATAGTGGGAAAAGCTCCATCTATCTGGTCGTCAGCATGGTGGCCTGAGACACTGGGCCAACTTCCAATTCCTAAAACAGAAGTTAAAAATCTTGGAGTCTGGCTCGACTCCAACCTGACATTTGAGAGCCAAATCCGAAGAGTCACAGGTAAATGCTTTGGGACACTAAAGGTCCTGAGGAAGGTCCTCGACCTATTATCTGTCAACGCCAGAAAAACTATAGTACATTCCGTGGTCACCTCCCAGATTGACTACGGAAATGTCCTATATCTAGGCGCATCTAAAAAAAGAATAATGAAGCTGCAATTGATACAAAACGCAGCAGCCCGCCTAGTGCTGAATCTCCCAAAAAGAACATCCATATCAAAAGCCCTAGTCAGATTGCACTGGCTACCAGTCGAAAAGAGAATACTGTTCAAAACAATGTGCCACTGCTACCGTATTCTGGCAAAGAAAGGGCCACGATACATTCAAACAATGATAGCAGCTTACACACCCAACAGAAACCTGAGATCAGAGGGTAAAGCACTAGCAAGGATTCCAAGAATCAGAAAGGCTAGTATGGGTGGCCGATCCTTTAGATTCCTGGCAGCTAAACACTGGAATACACTGCCAGTTGAAATAAGAACAGTGTCAGTTGAAATGACCTTCCGTAGAAAACTGAAGACATGGCTTTTTCCCACCAGTTAGTCATTATATTTTCCCGAAAACCTCCTGTTACAGGCCTAGGGGTGGAGTGTTGAATCTGCCTGACTCTCAACCCCCTACTGTCTGCTATTTTTCGGCAACTAGCGCGGGGACACACCGGCGGTGTAACCATGCGCGCTCTATAAATGGATAAATAAATGTAAGTGGTACCGTGTTTTTAGTGCAGACGATAGCCACGGAAGAAACTGATGTCAGCGTGTCAGAAGGGGGATTATAAGGACTCCGTCTGTCACATCCGGTGGACGATGGCACTCCGGAATCACATGGCGCCCTCTACCGACATGCAGAGGTACTGCTGAAAAAAACTCCGGATCCAGTCTGGTGCCTGGGGAGAATTCAAAGGTAAGGAATTTTCGGCTACATCCCGTCTCTACCAGATAAGGCGTTACCCAAGGTAAGTAACTTGTTTGTCTTGGCAGACAGCCTTCCTTGATGCTGTTCCCTCTCGCTGGAGAATTAGTGTGTTGTCTTTTACTCAGGTGCACAGTAAGAGAATGGTTTTAGAAACAAACACGAAATTTCTACTGAATGATGTCCGCTTTTCATGTGAATTAGTGAATTGAGTTGCATGTTTTCTTCCCACACCCAGAGACCTTGGCTGAAAGGGCTGTGCATACCCTTGATGGCAAGAGAGCACTGATGTACTACATTGACGACTAAATCTATCTGTAGGACAAAGCAGCTTTGTTGCTTTCTAAAATCTTATAAGGCAATCCTATTTCTAAAGATAGTATCGTCTGATGGATTGTTAGATGTATCCAAATGTGTTATGCTAAAGCTAAACAGTAGTTGCTGACACGGATCAGGGGTAAGATGGTGTGCAAAAAATAAAAATAAGCTTACCTGATCGCTGCGTCTCTCCTCCGTCTCGGGCCGGAACAGGAAGCACCCAGGCTCCGCTAAGCCAATCACAAGGCTGCAATGCAGTGTTGTGATTGGTCATAGTGCTGTGGTCCGGTGCTTAGATGGGGGCTGGGAGCCTGGGCAGGTTTTCCACCCAGGCTTTAATACAGCATGAGTGACGAACATGTAAAGTGTGCATGACTGTTTGGCTGGCCCAAGACGGCCAGCCAAACATTCATGTGCACTTAGAGTGTCCACCACTCCTCCCCCTGCTCTGTGAGCATAGCAGCTCCGCCCTGCCCCGCAAAGCTGCTGCAGCAAGAAAAAATTAAATGATAATAACATTGAATTATCATTTTATTTTTCCTTTATACTCATGCAAGCAGTGGGGCGACGCTCCTCCGTCTTATAGGAGGAGCCGCCACTGAAGCTATACATACTGTTCGAGGCATATGAGCTGTAGATCGCATACTTTTGCATAGATCGCCATCTGGTGTTGGGCTCGGATGTTTGCACTTTGTTATTGTAGAAGTGTTTGTAGTCATGAGATAGGTGAATCCTCCTTTGGTTAGTAGTGCGCATGGGCATCGACTCCATCTCCAGATTGTTTTTTTCCGCCATCGGGTTCGGATGTAATTTGCTGCGCTCCGGGTCGGTGTCGTTTTTGGTTCCCCTTCGACGCGCAAAGCTCTCACCGTTCGGTATTGTTTCGATCGCGATCTCCCTCGACGCGTATCCAAAAACCAACGAAATCTAAGGGTCCGGTCGTCGACGCGGGCCGTTCGGCCGATCGACGCCATCAACCAGCATATGGAAAGAACTCCATTTAAAAAATGCAAGTGTGGGGCTAAATTCCCAGGCACAGATCTCCACGAGGTCTGCAACCTTTGTCTCTCTCCAGAACACGAGAGTCGACACTGCCAGGCCTGTGATTCTTTCAGGTCCAAGAAAACTATACGTGATCGCCAGGCTCGACGTCACGAAATGTCTAGATCAACAGTTTCGGCGCCAGACAACATCTTCGATGCAGGCCCGACGATCCAGAACCAGAGACAGGAGATGAACAAGCCAGCGTCTCCGAAGCCGAGGAATCGGGCTCAGAAGACTACATCATTACTCCAGGTCAACGGAGCGTGAGTACTGAGATCGACGCCCCTGCCCCGAAAAAACACAAGGCTCCGGTAACACCCTCACCTTCGGGTCTGGGTCGACACCGTGACACTACTTCAGAAGCCCCGCCTCCGAAGTCCACAAAGCCTTCAGGCAGCTCGGGATCGAGCCAGCCACACCACGGTACCGAGAAAGCCACACCACGGTACCGAGAAATCATCTTCAGCACCGAAACACAAACCCAAGGTACCGTCGACCCCAGTCTCGTCGGCACCGAAACAAAAACCCAAGGTACCGTCGACACCGAACTCTTCGGCACCGACCAAGGCTTCGGATCCGAAAAAACATTCCAAAGCTCCAGAGTCGAAAACTCCACCTAAGCGGAAGGGAGACTAAAACCCCGCCTAAAGCTAAAGACGACAAACCAAAGCACCACTCGGAGCCTAAGTCCTCGGCGCCGAAAAAAGACAGTGGATCAAAAGAACTGTTTCATCCAGATCCACCGGATCCTAAGCAAAAACACTTCATATCGACCCCATTACCGGTCAGGTCACCTCTATACCACCTAAAAAGAGGAAATTGGACACCTCAGAAACACCTGAGATACCCTTAAAGAAAAAGACTCATCCACTTCACCTATGAGGCCTTTCTCTCCACCTCCACAGCTTCCAAACATAATACTCTCTCCAGCACACTCTCCAGTGCCTCCTCTTTCACCTGCACCACAAGATGATGATGAGGATATAGGGGGTGGGGATGATGACATAGACCCACCACATGATAATGATGATACTGACGATGACACCCACAGTATCCCACCTCATGACTCTTGGGATGATTCTAATGTCCCAGATGTACCTGAGCCAGATGTATATCCCTCTAGGCCATCCCCTCCAGATGACAACGTAGGGTTTGCGCAACTGAATAATAGAGCTGCACAATACCATGGGGTTCAACTCCACTCAGACCCTCTGGAGGAAGATTTTTTATTAGAAACCTTCTCGCAGCCTCAAAAATCAACAAATACTCTCCCTATGCTAAAAGGGATAATTAAACATGCCCCTGAGGTTTTTAAAGATCCTGTCAGGGCTAGAGTGCTCAATCCTAGAATTGAAAAGAAATACAAACCAGCTCCAAGCGATCCAGCTTACATTAAGGGTCAACTCCCTCTGGATTCACTAGTAGTGGCAAATGCCCGTAAACGGGCAAATTCCCAAACCACAGGTGATGCCCCTCCGCCAGACAAAGAGTCTAAACTATTGGACGCATCCGGTAAAAGGGTTGCGTCACAGGCGGCAAAATTTTGGCGTATCGCTAACTAAGAAGCTTTACTAGCAAGATATGACAGGGCTCACTATGATGAGCTTGAAAAGCTCATTCAACATCTCCCAGACCAATATAAGACCAAGGCAAATGATCTCATACAAGAGGGAAAGTTAATCACAAATACCTCTATTAAATGTGCCCTGGATGCAGCAGATGCAGCATCTCGCACAATTAATACAAGTGTGTTACTACGCAGACATGCATGGTTACGCATATCTGGTTTTAAGCAAGAGGTGCAGTCTACCATCCTTAATCAACCTTTGCATCAGGAACACTTGTTCGGACCTACTGTGGACACATCTTTAGAAAAGATGAAAAAGGACACAGTGGAGAGATGTGGTGCAGCGGCCAGGGCAGCTGACTTCGGAGCACAGGGTTCACGGTTCGATCCCTGGCTCCGGCGGCAGCTCAGCACCATGTGACTCTGGGCAATAGCTCACTTAATTTCCACTACGGCCCCCAGCGCCTTGAGACCCGTAAGGGTGAGTAGCTGCGCTATATAAAAACGGACTTACATTTTAAAAACAGCCAAATCTATGGGGGCTCTACAGGCAACAACTAGTAGAGGTTCCTTTTGTCGCTCCTCTTATAGGGGCGCCTCCAAAGCCATTGGCACAGAAAACACCTCTTCCACGTATAAAAGCCCCACTCAAACTTCCCCTAACAAGGGATATTATAGAGGGACTTACAGAGGCAATAACAACAGAGGGAGAGGACGTGGTTCTAACACCCGCAACTCCCCCACCACAAAACAGTGACTTCCCTCCATTCCCCCCAGACCACTCCACTCCGGTCGGGGGAAGACTATCACAGTCCCTACCTGTCTGGAATTCCATCACCTCAGACAGGTGGGTGAGACAAATTATCCAGTATGGTTACTGCCTGGAACTCACTTCTACCCCACCCCCCCCACATACCTCACAGACAACGTCCAATGTCCACAGAACATCTCACGCTGCTCAAGCAGGAGGTTCTCTCTCTCTTGCAAAAGCATGCAATAGAACCAGTTCCCCTACATCAACAACGTACAGGGGTGTTTACTCCCTTTATTTCCCCATTCCAAAAAAGGACGGCACTCTCAGGCCAATATTGGACCTCAGACCGTTAAACCTGTACATACAATCCGACCACTTCCACATGGTCACTCTACAACAGGTTCTCCCACTGCTCCAACAAGGCGACTTCCTTGCCACTCTAGATGTCAAGGACGCCTACTTCCACATTCCCATTCACCCTGCTTACAGGAAATACCTACGGTTCGTAGTGGACGGCCAACATTACCAGTTCAAAGTCCTTCCATTCGGAGTCACAACAGCACCCAGAGTCTTCACAAAATGTCTTGCGGTGGTAGCAGCCCACTTAAGAAGACAACACATTCATGTGTTTCCTTACCTAGACGGCTGGCTCATAAAAGCCAAGTCACGCAGCGATTGTGTACAACAAACACACAACACAATCCAGCTGCTACACAACTTAGGATTCACAATAAACCTCACCAAGTCGCATCTCCAACCATCCCACACCCAACAGTATCTAGGTGCAGCAATAGATACTTCCAAACCCCTTGCATACCCCAATCCAGCCAGGATAGCCAGTATGCGAGCTCTCATAACAAAATCTCAACCACAACACTCACTACCAGCTCGAGTGTTCATGCAACTAATAGGGATGATGGCCTCTTGCATCTTAATTGTCCCTTATGCAAGACTCCAAATGCGTCCATTACAGGAATGTCTAGCACATCAGTGGAACCAAGCTCAAGGTCAACTTATGGATCTGGTGTTGGTGGACAGCCGCACATATCGCTCTCTGCAATGGTGGAACACAGAAAATCTTTCCAAAGGGCGGCCGTTCTTAGACCCGGTTCCACAAATAGTGCTAACAGCGGACGCATCGCTCACCGGCTGGGGAGCTCATCTCTTAAACCATACCATTCAGGGTATGTGGACCCGTCAACAAAAACTCCTCCACATCAATCATTTGGAGTTACAGGCCATATTTCTCGCTCTAAAATAATTTCAGAAACATCTCGTAGGCAAAGCTGTCCTCGTCCGGACAGACAACATGACAGCAATGTACTATTTACAAAAACAGTGGGGGGGGACACTCTCTACAGCTTTAACGCCTAGCACAAAGCATATGGAGATGGGCCATTCCTCAAAAAATATACCTCTTATCAGAGCATCTACCTGGGATACACAATCAGATTGCGGATATGCTCAGTCGTCAACAACAGCAGATTCACGAATGGGAACTTCATCCGCAAGTTCTTCACCCATTTTTTAAAATGTGGGGCCACCCAGACATAGATCTGTTTGCCACACATTTAAACACAAAATGCCCAAGCTTCGCCTCCAGGTATCCACACCCATTGTCCACAGGCAATGCGATATGGATGAACTGGTCAGGCAGATTTGCGTACGCTTTTCCGCCTCTCCCGCTCATTCCGTTACTGGTGCGTAAGCTCAAACAACAGTGTCTCACAATGATCCTGGTTGCTCCAACATGGGCCCGACAACCATGGTTCACAACACTGCTGGAACTCTCAGTAGTTCCACACCAAAAGTTGCACCTTTCCCCAAAGCTTCTCACACAGAACCATGGAGAGATAAGACATCCAGAACCAGCTCAACTGAACCTAGCGATCTGGCTCCTGAAGTTTTAGAGTTTGGTTACCTCAATCTCCCACCAGACTGCATGAACGTCATCAAAGAAGCTAGATGTCCTACCACTAGAGCATGCTATGCAGCTCAATGGAAAAGATTTGTTGTTTACTGCAATAACAACACAATCAATCCACTAGATGCTTCAACTCAAAACATTATCTGTTATCTCCTGCATCTACACAGATGTAATCTGGCATACACATCCATACGATTACATCTTGCTGCTATAGCAGCTTACTTACAAAACAGACAACACTTGTCATTGTTTAGGGTACCTCCCATCAAAGCATTCATGGAAGGCCTTAAAAGGATCATTCCTCCCAGAGTTCCACCCTCTCCAGTATGGAATCTAAACATTGTCCTTACTAGGCTCATGGGTCCCCCATTTGAACCTTTACATAAATGTGAGTTACAGTTCCTCACATGGAAAGTAGCTTTCCTTGTGGCCATCACATCTCTCAGAAGAGTAAGTGAACTCCAGGCATTAACCATACAAGAACCATTTTTGCAAATACATCACAACAAAGTGGTTCTTAGGACAAACCCTAAATTCTTACCTAAAGTAGTTTCGGCTTTTCACCTTAACCAGTCTGTTGAGCTCCCAGTCTTTTTTCCTCAACCAGACTCAGTAGCAGAACGCGCTCTTCATACGCTTGACGTCAAAAGAGCTATTCTTTACAACATTGAAAGGACAAACACTTTCAGGAAAACTAAACTTTTTGTAGCTTTCTCGCCACCACATAAGGGCAATCCTATATCAAAAGCTGGAATTGCCAGGTGGATAGTTAAATGCATCCAAATATGCTACCAAAAAGCAAAGCGTACATTATCCATTCCCCCTAGAGCGCATTCCACACGCAAGCTAGGGGCATCCATGGCATTCTTAGGAAACATCGCCCATGGATGACATTTGCAAAGCCGCAAAATGGTCTACACCGCACACTTTCACAAAACACTACTGTGTAGATGTGCAGGCAAAACAACAAGCTAGTGTGGGCCAGGCTGTACTAAGAACACTTTTTCAAACTACTGCAACACATACGGGTAGCCACCGCTAACTGGGTAACTGCTATATAGACTATGCAAAAGTATGCGATCTACAGCTCATATGCCTCGAACGGAAAATGCTACTTAACAGTATGCATCTGTTCTTGGCATGTAGAGCTGTAGATCCGCATACGCCCACCCGCCTCCCCGGATACCTATATGTGTTGCAGTACTATTTTACTTGAATACATTACACATGGACATCTTTTCTAGTTCTAACTAACTCCATCATCACCCTTTATGGCGAAAACAATCTGGAGATGGAGTCGATGCCCATGCGCACTACTAACCAAAGGAGGAGTCACCTATCTCGTGACTACAAACACTTCTACAATAACAAAGTGCAAACATCCGAGCCCAACACCAGATGGCGATCTATGCAAAAGTATGCGGATCTACAGCTCTACATGCCAAGAACAGATGCATACTGGTAAGTAGCAGTTTCCTTACTTGCAATGCCTCAGCCACATTCCACTTGAAACAAGGCCGCTACTATGGCTGCCTTATGGTACATTGCTCTCACAGACATATGTAAAGGTGCAATCTGGTTTATGCAACACACGTTTACCGTACATTATTGTGTGGACATTCAGCCCAGCAAAGAGGCTTTAAATGGCCGAACACTCTTAAAAACAAGGTTCTAAACCTCTACATCATCCACTCTGTGGCCTCTGCATAGGGTAAATACTACTTTATAGTCTCTATGCAGAGCATGTGTATATACAGCAGCAGTTCATTTTATGAACATAAAATGTTACCCTGGAAACATCTGTTTATAGCTTATAGTGCTGTAAATTCTCAGGCTCCCTCTCGACTACCTAGAAGCGAGCAATGATCTAAGATGGTTTTTGTTTTCTGTCCCTTCACAATGCCCAGCACATACATTCTACCTTCATTCATTCCACTCCACTGACATTACTCGCCTGCTGGGGAAAAACAATCGGAGGTGGAGTCTGTCCCTGGGCATTGTACATTAGGGATGACATTTCAAAATATATTGTGACTCGAAAATTCTTCAGAGATAAACAACATGCAAATATCTGTGCCCAACACTAGGTGGCAGGATTTGCTACAGCACTACAAGCTATCAAGAGATTGTTACAGAGTAAGTAACGTTTTTATTTTTCTGCTTTTATACATGTAAGAGTGAGTGTGTGATTTTCCCTTGTTCTTTCCTATTGACAGACGATTGGTGGTGAAGTGAGTAGGTAGGTTGTTGTAGTCAAATTTAATTTTCTTGAGCAGGGAAATACTATGCAGTGGTTTGAATGTGTTTAGTAAGACAATCCTCATAACGAAGGGGCTTGGGCAGTAGCAGTATTTGCACTTAACAAAAATCATTTTTGAATAAAGTCTACAGAACTGCAGTTGACATTCAAATGTGTGTTAGCAGTCTGTTAGGTTGCTTTTAATTTATTTTGGCTCACTGGCACCAAGTTTCATAACTGTTACAGTTGTAGATTTTTAACTCAACCTTTGTTGCCTGTGACCTTAAGGTATAATAACAATATATTTAATGCCTACTAGAATATGAAATTCAGAGTATTGTTTTTGCTCTGCTTTAAAGTACAGTGCATTCTGATTTGAGGTTATTCAGGTTCCTCTGTGCATCTTGGTCTCTCATTGCCCTGTATTTCTTCTATTTTTCTATCTGCCACACTCCTGGTATTATCTAATCTTATTAACCCTTTTCTTTCTATTCTACATTTGTCTCTCTATTTGCACCATCATAGCATTTATTAATGTGTGTTATTTAATCTCTCTGTTTACCATAAACCTTACTATCCTTTAATTTTTTTGTTGTAGGGGACGGGAACTCGTCTGTATCGCCTTTGAACCCTGGAGAATTACTGATTGCATTGCACAACATTGACTCAACCAAATGTGACATGAAATCCATCATCAAGGGTAAACATGACCACTGTGTAACCTTCTGAAACAATTGATGCATAGCTTTTCGCATATATAAATATTGGTTAGAAATGTGTGGCTAAGTGAACTGCTCAGACAAAGATTTTTACAATTCTTCCAATGCAAGCATCAGGTAATGACATTTCATACTCCTAGAAACATCGTCCACAGTATCATTTTGGGTAAACCACTGAGAGTTGGTTTGGTATACTACAAATGGTATAAGAACCTTTTACATTACACTTAATTTGGAATCATGTCTAGGTTTTTACTTTCTGGCACTCACTGTTGAATAACCTTGTATTTTTGTAAACTGAGGAAGATAACTTTTTGTTCATAGTCGCCTCTTCAAATGACCGATTGCTGAGTAGTGGGTGCCAAGTGCCAACGGGGCCTCTTTCAGCTTCTTAGCAGAGGATCCCTCCTACGTTTGTGTTTTAGTAGTGTCCAAAGTTTTTTGTGTTACATTTCCATGTTTTTGAGAATTGTAGGATGCTCTTGGTGTGGGACCCTCTGTTGTCTATATATTATCTGAAAGAAACACGTTAGTTAAAGATTCCTTACCTTAGAATTACCCCCAGGCGTCAGACTGGATCCGGAAAGTTTTTCGTCAGCACTACCTCTGCGCATCGGAAGGTGGCGTCGGTCGGCTCCGCGTCCGTCGTTGGCGTCGTGATCGCCGGGATGACGTCGTGGCAGCTACTTAGACGCCGCCCTCGCGTGCTGACGTCAGTTCTTTCTTTTTCCGCGCCAGCCAGCGCAGATCCGGAGAGAGCGGTACCGCCAGTCACTTTTTGACTGACTTTTTATCGACTCCTGGTGCACGTAGTGATGCCCGGCTTCAAGGCTTGCGGTTCCTGTACCCGACTGATGTCGGTTACGGATCCGCACCGCATGTGCCTCTTTTGCCTGGAGCGCGACCATGACCCCAAGACGTGCTCCGACTGCCGGTCGATGGCGCCGAAGGCTTTGCGGGAGCGGACCCGAAAGTTGCTTGAGCGCCGACAGTCTGCTCCGCGCCTTTCGAGGTCCCGGTTGCGAGGGAGGTCGAGGGATCGGTCGCGGAGCCATCACCACTCGTATAAATCATCGAAGTCTTCGCACTCGGGGTCGGGTAAGTCGAAGCACAAAAAGAAGTCGAAGAAGCATAGTCGCTCTTCAACTTCTCCCCGTTGGTCGGCTGACGCGACGAGGGATGCGGGCTGTGCCCCTCCTGCGGCTCCGCGCGCGGAATACGAGGAGTCGACAACGGCTCCCCTTCCCGGGGCCCGGAGCGACTCCTGCCCAACTTCATACGTTCTACGAAGCGATGCATGCCATCTTTGGGCATCCCAAACCCGCTGGCGCGCCTTCGGGCCCCGCGGACTCGGTTGGGGGACCTAGGCTCTCTCCGCCATCGGCTCCGGCCCCGGCACCGCCAGGCCCCGTGGATCCAGGCCTGGATCTGGATCGGCGCCGGTTTACCTGATTACACCTCCACCGGCACCGCAACCGACGCGGTTTTTGTGCCCCAGTTCACTCCTGGGGTTCTTTTTCGGCCAGATTGGCAACCTGAGTAAGAGGAGGAGGACTGGGAGGGGTCAGGTGACCCTTTAACTGATCAGATGGAATCTGAGCAGGACTGGAGAGAGGAACTGGGGGATGCCAGTAGTCTTGACACCTCTCCTGACCTTGTCATGTTGTCTCATCCTACCGTGGCTACTGAGGAGGGAGCGTCCTACGCAGTGGTGTTGCGTAGGACGGCCGAGGCCCTCAACCTCGAGCTTCCTACGGTGGCTGTCTGGACTAACCTCCTGACAGAGGTGCTTCAGCCGGCAGCGAGCTCTTCGGAGCCCCTGTTGCCCTTTAATGAAGCCCTTACCGACGTCCTTTTGGGCACATGTTCCAGGCCCAACATGGGGGCACCCGTGGATAGGATGATTGCCCGACGCCACCGCCCGGCTCCGGGCGACCCCACTTTTCTCTCCCAACACCTCACCCCGGAGAGCTTGGTGGTCCAAGCCTCCACTTCCAAGAGCGCATTCCCTACCGCTCCCCCATCTTGGGAAGAAAATGTTCTCTTCCGCCAGCTTGGGACTGCGGTCGGTAAACACTGCATGTCTATTGGCCCGTTATTCCCACTCTGTGTGGGATACGGTTGCACAGGTGCTGCCCCAGTGTCCAGAGGAGGCCCGGACAGTGCTCTCCCAGACTGTCGCCGCCGGGAGGGATGCAGCCAAGTTTACCATCCGTTGTGGGCTGGATACCGCCGACTCTCTAGGCAGGACGATTGCCACTTCAGTAGCCCTTCGACTCTACGCCTGGATGAGGTCAGCTGGCTTTTCGGGGGGATGTCCAGAACACCTTGATGGACATGCCCTTTGATGGCCGTCGCCTTTTTGGCGACAAAGCGGACAACGCTCTAGAGCGTTTCAAGGATTCACAGGCTACGGCCAAGTCCCTGGGCCTCTCCAGCTGCCCAGCGCAGTCTGCTTTTCGCCCCTTTCGAGGCTACGGAAGGGGTGCCCCACTATGTCCAGCCCAGAGCCACAGGCCGCAGCAAGTTTCCCAACCTTCGCGCTGCCGGGGACGTGGGAACCAACGCCGTGGTTCAGGGGGCCAGCGGGCGGGCCAGTCCACCAACCCCCCCTCTGCAGCAGCCTTTAAACCCTCCTAGTCCGACCTTTCAGGCCCATCAAACGCCAGTGGGCGGCAGGATTGGCCATCACCTCCCCCACTGGCGCACCATCACGTCGGACAGGTGGGTTTTGCAAATAGTCCGAAGGGGCTACTCCCTCCCCTTCGAGGCTACCCCTCCAGCCATGCCATCTCAATACCACCGCATGTCGGAGGATCACATGGCACTTCTCCAACAGGAAGTTTTGGCTCTCTTGGCCAAGGGAGCCATTGAGCGCGTTCCTGTCCCAGAAGTAGGTCGTGGTTGCTATTCCCACTACTTTCTGGTGCCCAAGAAGGAGAAGGGCCTGCGTCCTATCTTGGATCTCGGGGACGTCAACCGCTTCCTCCGGAAGGAGAAGTTCAAGATGTTGACGCTCGCTCAGTTCTTGTCTGCCCTGGAGACTGGATGGTAGCGTTGGACTTGCAGGACGCTTATTTTCACATCCCCGTCCTGCCGGCCCACCGGCGTTACCTGCGGTTCACGGTAGGCCACGAGCATTTTCAGTTTACCGTGCTCCCTTTTGGCCTTACCAGCGCCCCTCGGGTGTTCACGAAAGTGATGGCGGTGGTCGCAGCTCATCTGCGCAAATCAGTGGTTCCAGTCTTCCCCTATCTCGACGACTGGCTGTTGAAGGCGGGCTCGCCCCAGGCAGTCATCTCCCACCTCCAGACTACGGCCGACCTCCTGCATTCGCTGGAGTTCTCCATCAATGTGCCGAAGTCACACCTGATTTCCTCTCAGAAGCTCCTCTTCATCGGAGCGGTTCTGGACACGACGCGGTTTCGGGTTTATCCTCCCGAACAGCGAGTCCGGGATATTCGGGCTATGATTCCGATCTTTCAGCCTCTATCCCGGGTTTCGGTCAAGATGACCCTGAGGCTGCTGGGCCTCATGGCCTCCTGCATCCTGCTGGTCGATCATGCCAGGTGGCATATGCGGGCTCTGCAGTGGGACCTGAAGTTCCAGTGGGCGCAGCATATGGGGAATCTGTCCGATTGCGTCCAGATGTAGGAGGGCACTGCTCGACAGCTGCGGTGGTGGCTCATAAACCAGGATTGGGCCAACGGCAGATCCTTCTCCCTTCCCCAACCAGAGCACACGGTGGTGATGGACGCGTCCCTTCTGGGATGGGACGGCCACGTGGGGGAGGCGGAGATCAGAGGCCTCTGGTCTCCGGCGGAGTCCGGGCTCCACATCAACCTTCTGGATCTTCGGGCGATTCGTCTTGCACTCAAGGCATTCCTTCCCTCTGTCCGGGGAAGAGTAGTGCAGGTGTTCACGGACAACACCACCTCCATGTGGTACTGCAACAAACAGGGCGGGTGGGGTTGTGGACCCTATGTCAGGAGGCCCTCCGACTCTGGACATGGCTGAAACATCAGGGCATATACCTGGTGGTTCAACACCTGGCAGGTTCCCTGAACGCCAGGGCAGACGAACTCAGCCGCAGGTGCATGATGGATCACGAATGGCGTCTTCACTCGGAGGTGGTGCAAGGTCTCTTTCGACAGTGGGGAGACCCTTGGTTAGATCTATTCGCCACCGAAAAGAAGGTGCAATGTCAGCAATTCTGCGCGTTGGAATTTGCAAGGCAGCACTCGCTAGGCGACGCTTTTCGTCGCGAGTGGAGTTGCGGTCTGTTGTACGCCTTTCTGCCTATACCACTTCTGCCCAGAGTGCTGAAGAAGATCAGGCGCGACTGGGCCCAAGTCATTCTTGTGGCTCCGGATTGGGCACGAAGAGTCTGGTATCCCGAGCTACTCGACATGGCCATCGATCCTCCGATCAGACTGCCTCTTCGGGAGGATCTTCTGTCGCAGCAGCAGGGGAGGATCCTCCACCCGAACCTGTCCAGCCTCCACCTCCTTGCGTGGAGATTGAGCAGCGGCAGTTGACGTCATTTGACCTGCCTCCCGAAGTTTGCGATGTAATCTTGGCAGCCAGGCGCCCCTCCACTAAGACGGTATACGCCTGCCAGTGGAACAAGTTTGTGGCATGGTGCACAGCAAAGGCTGTGGATCGCCTTTCTGCCCCTCTTTCTGAAGTTCTCTTGTTCCTTCTTTCTTTAGCCCAGCAGGGCTCTGCTCTGGGCACTATCAAGGGCTACCTTTCGGCCATCTCTGCCTTCCTTCGGCTTCCAGATCAGCCTTCTCTTTTCAAGTCCCCGGTGGTTAATCGTTTCTTGAAAGGCATAACTCATCTCTTTCCTCCTATTCCTCTCGTTATGCCTCAGTGGGACTTGAATCGTGTTTTAACCTATTTAATGTGGGCTCCCTTTGAGCCGCTTCATAACTGCCCTTTGAGACTCTTAACTCTTAAGACTGCATTCCTGGTGGCCATCACTTCTGCCAGAAGAGTGAGTGAGCTCCAGGCTCTTGCCTCAAAACCTCCTTTCCTGTCTGTTCATCTGGACAAGGTGGTTCTCAGGACCCGTCCATCCTTCCTGCCCAAGGTTGTCACTGCCTTCCACATCGGGCAGACCATCACTTTGCCCACCTTCTTTCCGCCTCCGCATCCTTCGAAAGGAGAGGCTCCACTGTCTGGACCCAAAACGTGCGCTTTCTTTTTATCTGGATCGCACCAAACAGTTCCGGGTGGATGACCAGCTCTTTGTTGGCTACGTGGGCACCAAAAAAGGTCGGGCCGTACACAAGCGGACTATCTCCCGATGGGTCGTTTTGTGTATCAAAGCCTGTTATTCTCTGGCACAGAAGGAGCCTCCAGTGGGGCTGCGCGCCCATTCCACCAGGGCGACGGCAGCCACTACTGCTTTGGGACGTGGAGTTCCTCTGAATGACATTTGTCAGGCAGCTATGTGGGCTTCGTTGCACACCTTTACCAGACACTACTGCCTTGACAATTAAGTCCGGAGAGACGGCTTCTTTGGCTGTTCTGTTCTCCAGGACTTTCTGGTGTGATCTTGGTTCGCAGACCCACCTCCGGGGTTGGTATTGCTGGGGTATCTATTCTAAGGTAAGGAATCTATAACTAACGTGTTTCTTTCAGATGAACAAGTTACTTACCTTCGGTAACGATATAGCTGTAAGAAACATTATTTAGTTATAGATTCCTTACCGCCCCACCCATCCTCCCCGTTCTGCGAACTGATTTCTAGGGTTAAGGACATCCTTTCATGGCCCTAGTTTTGTGCACCAGTGGTCAGTGTCTTGCATGGCTCTGCGTTTCTGGTGCAGAAAGTCGTGTACAGAACTGACGTCAGCGCGCCAGGGCGGCGTCTAAGTAGCTGCCGCGACGTCATCCCGGCGATCACAGCGCCAACGACGGACGCTGAGCCTACCGACGCCACCTTCCGACGCGCAGAGGTACTGCTGACGAAAAACTTTCTGGATCCAGTCTGACGCCTGGGGGTAATTCTAAGGTAAGGAATCTATAACTAACTAATGTTTCTTACAGATATATCATTACCGAAGGTAAGTAACTTGTTCTTCAAGCCTAAAGGGGTCGTCCAATATCAAGAAAAATACAGTTTCTCCAGTCCTGCATCTCTATCATCAATAAGAATAGGCATTCTAGAATATTTAATGTTAAAGGGGGCTTGAGTTCTATTATGACATAATTCACCTGGCGGCCCTTCTGAGGTGTAGGATACTGTTACTCCGAGGTACTTGAAGGATCTTGTTGGTTAGAATAAACAGTTTAACTGGTGATATTTTTAAGCAAGGACCCCAAACCATGATCTTTGATTTTGCAAGAATGATCTTGAGATTGTTGTGGTGCAGTAGTTTTCCAAAGCTCTGAGTTGTTTGCAGGGCAGTATGTGTATGGGCCAAGAGAATGAAATTGTTCACAGATGTTTTTATTTTTACCTAACTCAGTGGTTCTTGTCATATCAAGGAAGGTAGGTTAAGTTGACCTTTTTGGATTTGAACCTCTGACCGGAAGGTCAAACACAGATACCTTGAGTGGATGCATTACTCTACTGAGCTACCAGATACAGTTGAAGAATATTTATACCATCTATCCTGTGAGTATATTGAGAGGCTTCTACGAAAGCCTTATTGGTGTAGAGATTAAATAGCAGAAGTGCCAAGGAGCTCCCTTCTTGACACCTGTGGTAGTTACAATTGATTCACTTTTCTCGCTGTTCATGCCACCTCTGGCTTGAGCCTTTGTGTCTGAGTTAGGGTTCTCCGAGTCTCTCTTGCATAAGGCATATGTACATATCCTCCAGATCTGTCGATAGAAGATGCCTCTCGACAAGTTTGAAGGCATAAGAAAATACAGAAAAGGTGCCTGTAGAGGTATATTTCCTCTTCATGGGAGAACTCGTATACAATGCGGCATAAGTTGAAATTCTGGTCTACAGTTGACCAGCCTCCCCAAAATCTCAGAATGTGATCTGTGACTTCCAATTTGATCTTCTCCACAATGATGTTTGTGAAGATTTTTTCTTTTGTCAATAAGGCAAATGGGCGTCTAGAAGCAGTGGTCTTCCAGCTTATTTATACAGTGGAACTACAAGGCCTATTTTACAGGAACTTGGAAAATAAGGTTTAGCAAAGCCCATGAAGACAGCTCCGAGAAGTGTGGACATTCATACCTGGAAGGCTTTGAAGCATTCTAGATGGATCATATTTGAATCCAGGGATTTGTTATCTTGTTTAGGATTTAATATTGTTAATTTTCTGTCTATATGGTTGCTAACATTGCCCTTGCTTTTGTTGATGTTATTATTTTCCCCTATGTGTCGTAAACCTTAAATCATTTGCTTATTTCTCCTTAATGTCTGCTTGCGTGATCAATGGGATGTTTAATGAATGCACTACCCCATCTTTCAAAGCATATTTTCTACATTTACTCCAATTTTTCCTATCCTGGGTTGCCACTTGGTTGCATGTTTTGAGGCTTCACACTAAATAGGTTGGTGTTCTCCGTCCCGTTCACAATTTATAGATATTTACTTCACACAGGGGGAAACGGCTGTCCCATTTGGCCATCCCACCAGGACCTTGGTGATCATCAATCTGTGTATGACAGCTTAGTATGCTGTGGTGAAGTGAGGGTGCCCCGCATGGCATCCTCAATTGTTCATGTCCTGAGTAGAATAACCACATCAGAATTTTTTTTAATTGGTTTGTAATCAGCACTTCATTGTGTCTGTAGAAGGCTAGTTTGTGTTGACTACCTTCATTTGCCTTATTTCATCCCTCATAAAAAGTCTTTCTCTTGCATGTTCCTGATAGTTTTTCAGTTTTTACTGACTGTTGGTGACTTTTCTTGGAGTAGAAACCATAATCTTACAGTGTATTTCTTTATTTTTTTTGGTGCCCCATTTCACAAGTTGGTTCAGGTGTTCCCTCTGTGCACTCACAGATATCATGTTTTCCAAAAAGATACTAGGAGATTAACTGGTAGAAAAGAAATGAGTGTTCCACAGGATGTCAGATTGTCTACAACCATCGAGACCAAGGGCCAAATTCTGATGGATATATCTCCCTGCTTATTATTTACCTTTTGGATATTCTCCAATCGCTAGACTGGATCCAGAAAAACATCCGTAGCAATAGCTCTCCAGCACCACCAAGTGGCACCATGCTTTCTCAACTATGACTTCGCCCACCGAGGATGTGCCATAAGGTGTTGACTGGTGTGCTGCAGGTCTGGAGCCAACTCAGTGCTTTACCAGTGTCATACATCAGATTTTGGTCAAATGTCTCCTAAGATTTCATGGTGTCATTGGCATATGCTTGTGGGGTGTAGATGGTCTCTGCTTGTGTGTAGATGTATCTGTTAGAGACTTCTAGCCGCAGATTCCTTACCTTAGAATTATCCCCAGGCATCAGACTGCTTCTGGAATATTTTTTTGTGAGCAGTACCCCTGGAGGCTGGCAGGTGGCATCCATTGGCTCCGCGTGGCGTTGTCAGAACCGGAAAAGACGTGCGCGCTGCCTATATAGGCGCCACCCCAGCGCGCTGACATCAGTTCTTTTCTTTCTGTGCTAGTCAGCATAGATCTGGAGAGAGCTATCCCTTCAGTCACTTTTGAGTGAGCTTTTTTCTACTTTTGTCAGAAGTTTTTTGAGAGTGTTTTTCTCCTGGTTTGGCAGGAATGTCCTATAGGAAGGCCAGCTTCAAGCCCTGCGGTGCCCGTCACTGACCAATGTCGGTGACAGACCCGCATCTTGGTTATCTTTGGTGCCTCGAGCGAGGCCACGATGTTAAGACCTGTGTCGACTGCTGTGCCATGAACCTGAAGGCGTTGAGGGGAGCGATCCCTCAAGTTTTCAGCGGCTTGACATGTGACGCCGCGATTGTCTTGATTCCGATCGAGAGGAAGGTCCCAGGATGAGCCACAGTGCTCTAAATCTTTGTCGCACTCGAAGTTGTCGGGTTAGTTGGGTGCGTCCCACCGCAAAAAGAACCACAAGAAGTTGAAGAGGTCTTCGACTTCACGTCACCCGAGAGATGAGGGAGCGTCGACATTCGAGGCCTGGCTCAAAGTTTAGTCAGCGCCTGGGCCATCTCCACACGTCGTGGGTCCCGGCTTGAAGAACAGCAGAGATCCAATGTCCACAAGTAGAAGAGTCTTTGAACAAGCTTCAGAAGACAAGCAGTCAGTTCCAGAAGTTGTTGTTGGAACTAATCTAAGGACCTGCCCTCAGGGGAGCCCTTAAATAACCCAGAAAAGGAGAAGAACGTCTTCTGTAGCACCCACCTATCAGATGGGGGTCAGGGAGGCTACGCAGATGTCCTAACCAATCAGATGCTCCCAGGGGCCCAGATTCAACATTGTAGAATAAAGTGGACACCTGGAGGAGCTCTGGAGCACCTCCCTGGGGAGGAGCTGGACGGGGGGGCACTCCCCTGTACTTTGTGTGGTTTTGCACCAGAGCGGGAGCTAAGGGCACCTGGACTTCGTGAAACTGGTTTATGCTAGGAGGGCACCAAATGTGCCCTTCAATGCAGTCTGGTGGCGCTCGGAAGCACCCCCGCCCAACCTAATTCTAAAGGAGAGGTGGTCACACCTCTCTGTAGCAGGAAATCCTTTGTTCAGCTTCCCCTGCCCGAGTTAGGCTCATCAGCAAGGGGGCAGAACAGTGTCTGAAGCCGGCAGCAGCGCAGGCTGGCAGGCAAACCCTGAAAGGCTGCACACATAGGTATTGGGGGGTCCTCTAAGGAGCCCCTCAGTACATGGTATTGTGCAACTAACACTGGAATCGGTGTAGTTGCACGATTCCAATATGTTTGATACCAAACATGGTCGAGTTCGCTACAGCCATTATGTATTTAGACATCTACACTTGCCAGGGTCCACTACATACCTTATAATGGCTGTCCCGCACTTACAAAGCCCTGAAAATGAAGTCCGGGGTTTGTAGGGGTACCTCAGCTCGTGCAGGGGTACCCACACACTTAGAACCATGCACCCTGCCCTTGGACTGAAGGGCCTACCTTAGGAGCGACTTATAGGTTTTAAGTGCAGTGACCAGGATATAAGGGAAACCTTGTATATCAAGTGAAGGGTGCATGCACCCTATCACACAGAGTGCAATAGCAGCTCTGCAGACACAGTTTGCATGGGCTCCCATAGGTGGCATAATACATGCTTCAGCCTTTGGGGTACCCCTGGTGTACCAATGCCCTGGGTACTTCAGTACCAAATACTAGGGGCTTATAATGGTAGTCCAGTATGCAAATTGTGGTATGTACAAAGTACTTACCAGCAAATTTTGTGGAGAGCGCACAGCCACTGGGGTACTGATTAGCAGGATCCCAGTGAACTAAAGTCAAAACACACTGACACCAGACAAAAAGTGGGTCTATCTATGTCAAAAAGATCCTACTTTCCTACAGTCAAGGACTCATGTTTTTGCTACAAAATTGAATTTATGTATTACACTTGCAGAAACCTTGCAACTGACTGCCACCTACCCTTCTAGTAAGCATATGTGGGGATGGAGACTTATTTTAAGACCATTTTGCCAGAGGCACATCACACTTTATATACCGTTAATTTCAATTGGATGTTTTCCTACTAGAGTGTATTTGTCTAAGTTTTCATCTAACCAACCTACTAGTGCGCTCTGTGATTGTGAGATTGGGTAGCGTGACCCACTGCTACACATTTTGCACAAAAACTAGCACCATAAATGATTAGTGCCTATATTTAAGCTATTTTGTATCTCTACATATAATAATGCACTTGTAATTTGTCACAGAATGAATATCCCCATGATTTACATGTCGGTAGCAAAATACCTCTGGGCGGCCTGGATTATGATGAGAAGAGCAGTACAGGCCACAGACTAGTGTACTCGACTCCATTGATAGCCCTGTTGTGTTCTGTGCTGAACCTGTACTTTGAATTTTAGCCTTGATTTGAGAAAACGGCGATGAGTTACCTGGGTACTCGATAAACCAGGATGGGAGATGGGCCCCACATTAGAAATTCACTAAGGTGGAGGGGGGATATAAGCTTGTTTCAGGAAACCCCCCCCCCCCGAGTAATCATCAGTGCAATGCAACTTTGTGCCCCCTAGCTGTGTATAGTAACATGATCCTAGCATTTACTGTTCTGTATATAGCTATCCTAAATGTTATTATAAGAGTAAACTGTATATTGCTGTTGTTAAAATAATCCTCAACTTTAGAGCAGATGTGATTATTGGTCCCCTTACAGTTGTATTGTTTTAAAGGAATAGCTAATAAGTATGGTCCAAATTGCCTTATAATCTCCCCCTTCCTTTTCTTCTCCTTGTTACTGCTTTTATTGTATACTCTTCTTTTTAATGATGACATTTATACATTTTTTATGATTACAATTGTTATGGCTTATACTAAAAACAACAATAAAATGATGCTACAATAGACAGTATGACCCATATCATGAGCGTATTATCAATGGGCTAGATAAAGTGAACCACCTATGATGCAGGTACCAGTGCATTTTCTGAGAAACAATCCTTGATGGCAGATTACTATGATTGAAAAAGTATCCAAGTGCTTGGTTCTGCTTTTGTCAGTCCAGTAGTATTGTATCCTGTATGACTTTCGGGTCACTCATAAGAGGACATCCAAGTAGGTTCCCATTGTGGACTGTCTTTGGTTATACTAGAAAATCATATGCACAATCCAGTTATAGTTCCTGCTGTGGTACCGGTGCTTGAACAATAGTACAGGGTGCCAGAACATGTCACCGAAAAGCAGATCCTGTAATGGGCGCAGGTAGCTCAAAAGCACTCCCACATCAGTTCAGTAACTGCATGCATGGCACCCCTTGGTAGAGGGGGGACACCATATTGATGCTTTTGTAAATCAAGTCTCATCTCTGGCAGCCACATTAGTGCACCCTCCCAACTTCCTAGTCATCATCCTGAAAAAGTATGACTGGCAAATGTTGAATGGCATAGCCCCTTATCAGGACGATTCTAAATGAGTGTAGGAAACCCACCTGTCCATATAGTGCACCACAATGGGGTACACTGTGCAGAGAGGTCAAAGAGACGCTTACTGGTTTACAGAGGCAAAAGTAGGTAATACGAATGCTCTATCTTGAGGAAGTGTGGGTGAGCAGTCAGACACTCAAGGAATGAAGTTGAGAGCGAATTAGAAAAATAGTTATTTTTTTTATTTTTATTTTGAGAAGTTTTATATAGCGCGAACAAGACCCGCTAAGGTATCAGAGCGCTGTACATCTAATCATAGACATTAAGCAGGTACAGAAGAAAATGATACAATAAATAAAAGGTTACAAATGCACAAAATGCTTAGTAGTGCGGTTGGCCAGAGTTGTACACAAGGCATTAGAGTTACTAAGGGACACAATTGATATATTGTCGCATTTGGCTCTTCAAGAGTAATCCTTTGACTTCTTTTTTAATGCAGCTGTTGCAGGGTTCGTTCGGAGTTCAGGAGGGAGATCATTCCATATTCTTGGAGCCAGACCAGAGAAGGCGCGGATGTAGGTTTTCTTCATTTTGAACTTTTGTGGTTTCAGCAGTAGAGTATTGGAACTTCTAAGGGCTCGCTTAATGCCAGAAATTTTAAGTTTTTTAGTTAAGTAAGAAGGAGTGTTATGATGTAGTGCGTTAAGCACGCTATCCTGTTACGGATCCTTGCATTGAGAGAGAGCCAGTTGAGTTGGATTAGATCTGGATTGATGTGGTCCCGTTTATTTGATCCCATGATGAGTCTAGCAGCAGAGTTCAAAGTAGCCCTTAAAGGTGCCAGTTTAGCTTTGGGTAGCCCAGCCAGGGTTTCAATTCCATAGTCTAAACGGGAGATGACCAGTCATTGGGCAGCTAGTTTCATGTCTTCAGGCGGTATATAACTATTTAGACCAAGAACTTCGGGTACAAGATAAATACTTTTCGCAATACTCGAAAATCACTGCACAATACATTTCCTATGGAAGGAAAAAGGCAATTGGAAAAAACAATGCAGTACAGTTATTGTTGTTCTTACCCTTTTGGAAACCGGAAGGTTCGGGTCCAAAGTGCCAAGGCAAAGTTCTCAGGAGCTTCCCGGATTTCACCGGGAGCAAGGAACAATGGGACTCTGTAGCTGCCGCTCTACAAAAGAAGGGGGCCACCTGTAAAGGTAAAGTAAAGGGGGACTTGCAGGCAAGTCCGAAGGCTCTCAAGGAGTAGTAGAGGTCTCAAGGGCTCTGGGACCTCTGGAGCACTGCTGGTTTGAAGTTGCCCCTGCCGGACAGACTGGTTGCAGTCAAGATGTGCAGCTGGGCAAAGGTGCTCAAAGATGAATCTCGCGGTCATGGGCTGGCACCTTGGAGTGATGATTTTGGAGCTGCTGTGCCTTGCTGAGGTGGGTCTCCGGAATCCTGATGTCCCTCGTCCGGTGCTGGCTTGTTGTAGAGTGGAAGTCCGCCTGGACTCTGCTTTATAGGTTTTTGCAGCAGCGGGTCCATTACCCCGGGTATTAGTGCCTTTCAGGTCCGGTGGGACCTATGGCCTCAAGACTTGGTGCAGAGGCTGAGTTGGCCCTCCAGAGCAGGTGTACCTTTTGCTGGTCAGGTTGGGGGGCTGGACGACGCTGGACTAGACTTTGCTGTTTTGTGGTGCCTGCGGCTGCAGGGAGGTGGTACCTCTATCTCGAGGGAGCTCTTTGGCAATTTGTGAAGTGCTGATGACCCTCTGGGGTTTGTAGAGACCACCCAGCGACGAGACGAGCTGGAGGATGGCAGTTGTCGAGTTCTGTGGCGGTAGGCCGAAGTTTGTGCCCAAAGTCCACCACAAGACCTGCAATTCTCGGTCTAACATCGTTTCTTCGTTCGTGTTCTTGTGTCCGTGGAATCTAGTTTCAGGGCCTGTGGATGCCACCTAAATACTAAATTTAGGGGAGTTTAGAAAAGAGTGACCGGCAGAGGCCAATGGGCCCTTACCTGGGGTGTCTACACCCTTTATTATGCCCACCTCCTGGGGGTGAGGGACTTAGCCCTGGCCCTGATTGGAGAAGTCCCACCATCTTCAAGATGGTGGGCACTGGAAAATGTACTTCAGCTCACCTCCAGCACCTGAGGGATGGAGTTGGCTGAGGGGGTACACCTCCTACTCTTTCTTCATTTTCCCGCCTGTCTTCCCACCAAAAGGGGTGAGGACAGGAGGGGAGGTCTGCACCTTCTATCAGGAGAGGCTGGGGTCATGTTTCAGAGGTGGCAAGGCCTTTGAAGCTTCCAAGCCACAGAGGACATTTCCTGACCAGGTGGAGGTGTGAACACCTCCGCCCAGGATAGGCATTGTTCTCGACCTCTGAGTGCACTGACGGTCACACCATGAGGTCAGAACGCTGATATTAACAGGCAGGCTTAGACCAGTCGGTGACCACACTAAGAGCTTGTTGGTTTCAGGGGACCCCTCTAAGGGGTCTTCTGTGTGCAATTATTAATAAATCTGACACTGGAATCAGTGCAGGTTTATTAAGATGAGATGTTTGGTACCAAACATCCCATACTTCAGTGAAGCCATCAAGGAGCTGGGGAACTCGTAATGGCTAGTGTCCAGCCCATGTACTCCTGGCTTCCCTGTTCACTTACAATATCCAAGGCTCAACATGGATATTGCAGGGGCATATGTGCTCATGCAGATATGTCCTCACAGTAGAAATTGTGCACCCTGCCTTAGGACTATAAGGCCTGCGAGAGGGCTGTCTTACCTATATCCCATGCAGTGTCTGTGGGCATGGCACACAGGGATGTGTGCCATGTCGTCTCTTCAGTTTTGTTTGCACCAAGGCACGCAGTCTGCAATGGCAGTGTGCATGGCCTTGTTGAGGGGACCTTAGGGTGGCACAATTTGCGCTGCTACCCTTGGGGTCCTTCTTCGGTGCCAGTGCCCTAGGTACCAGGGGACCTACAAGAAGTACTTAAGTATTACCAATTGGTAGACAAAAGGTACAGTTTAGCGTAAGCGCTTCTGGCACAGGGGACCTGGTTGGCAGGAAGCCTGCGCACTTCCAGTAGAAATTACATAATGTTCGAGGCATATGAGCTGTAGATTGTATACTTTAGCATAGATCGCCATCTGGTGTTGGGCTCGGATGTTTGCACTTTGTTTTTGTTCGAAGAAGTCTGTAGTCACGAGATAGGTGACTCCTCCTTATGGTGATAGTGCGCATGGGCATCGACTCCATCTTCAGATTGTTTTTTTCCGCCATCGGGTTCGGATGTGACTTGCTGCGCTCCGGTCGGTGTCGTTATCGAAACCCCCCCCTCGATGCGCAATCACTCACCGCTCGACGGTATTGTCTCGATCGCGTTTCCCTTTCGACGCGCATTCTCCTACAATCAAGCTACTCGACCTAGACTTCGACGCGGGCCGTAGGGCCTACCCGCTCCGATCACGTCGGAATTCGATGGAACAAACTCCCTTTAAGAAATGTCCCCAGTGTGGTGCTAAGTTCCCACACTCTGACCTTCACGAGGTGTGTAATCTCTGCCTTGCTCCGGAGCACGAAGAGAACACCTGCTAGGTCTGTTCATCTTTCAGGTCCAAGAAAACCATCCGTGATCGTCAGGCTCGACGCCACGAAATGTCCCGGGGAAGCAGTTCGATTCCGGACATCTTCGAACCAGGTCCTGATACCCTTCCAGAACACGGAGCCAAGGAAGAACAGATCTCAGTCTCCGAGGCCGATGACTCTGACGTCGACGACGCAGTCACTCCAGCTCAGCGGTCCGTGAGTACTGAGACCCCTGTCCTGCCCACTCCCACACAGGAGGCTCCGGTAACACCTTCGCCCTCGGGCCCAGGTCTACACCGACCAAATATTTCAGACGCCCCGCCCTCCGGCCCGGCTATGAAATCAAAAGACAAGCCTTCAGGCTCGGGCTCGAGCCGACCCCACTCCGGTACCGAAAAAACACCTCTGGCACCAAAGCCCAAATCCATAAATGTGCCATACCCTTCATCACCGGCACCGAAAACACCTTCGGCGCCGAAACCTTTGGCGCCGAAAGTCAAGCCTTCGGAGCCAAAACAACCAACAGGCGAGCCTTCGGAGCCGAAACAATCTAAACCGAAGTCTTCGTAGCCGAAAAAAGCCTCGGAGCCGAAAACTCCGACACCTAAGCCTAAAGAGTCAAAAACCCCTCATAAGGCAAAGAAACATCCTGAACACAAATCTTCCACTCCAAAAAAAGACACTGGATCAAAACACCCTTCGGTACCAGATCTCCCGGATCCAAAGCAAAAGACTATACATATTGACCCAACCACTGGTCAGATTACTTCCACACCGAAGAGGAAACCGGACCATTTACAAGACTCTCCAGTTCCTCGGAAAAAAAAGAGAAATAGGCACTAATACCTCTCTACCTGTTTCGCCTCCCCCACCCTCTACTCCTCCTGCTGATTCTAATGTACCAATTTCTCCAGTACATTCCCCACAACCTCACCTCCACCACCAGATGATGATGGTGATTATGGGGGTGGGAATGGGAACACACATCCACAAGGAGATGATGATGACACACATCACCCCAGAAGATCCAGATCCCTGGCAGGATTATAATACTGATCCGGATCTACAAAATGACCCGGACCTATACCCCTCTCGGCCATCCCCACCAGATGACAATGTGGGATTTGCGCAACTAATCACCAGGGCTGCACAATATCACGGGGTACAATTACATTCAGATCCCTTGGAAGAAGACTTCCTATTAGAGACTTTCGCTCAGCCACAAAAGTCCTCACATACCCTACCAATGTTAAAGGGCTTACTTAAACATGCACCGGAAGTGTTTAAAGACCTTGTCAGGGCCAGGAGTTCTTAACCCCAGAGTAAATAAAAAATACAAAGCAGCTCCCAGCGACCCCATATACATCAAGGGTCAGGTCCCTTTAGACTCCCTTGTGGTGTCTAATGCACGTAAAAGGACCAACTCACAAACCACAGGAGACGCCCCACCTCCTGATAAGGAGTCAAAACTTTTGGACGCATCCGGCAAACGCATTGCGTCACAAGCTGCTAATTCTTGGAGGATTGCCAACACCCAAGCTTTGTTGGCAAGATATGACAGGGCTCATTACGATGAGCTTGAGAAGCTTCTCCAACATCTCCCTGACCAATATAAGGACAAGGCGAATGACCTTATACAGGAAGGCAAATTAATCACAAATACATCTATTAAATGTGTTCTTGATGCCGCTGATACCGCTTCTCCTGCCGTTAATACCAGCGTTTTGTTACGCAGGCACGCTTGGCTCCGGATATCTGGTTTCAAACAGGAGGTGCAAACCAGTATCCTTAACCAGCCTTTTGACCAAGAACATCTCTTTGTCCCTACAGTCGACACATCTTTAGAAAAGATGAAGAAAGACACAGAGACTGCTAAATCTATGGGGGCCTTGCAACTACCTTCCCATAGAGGCTCCTTTCGTCGCAGCTTTTATAGGGGTGGCTCCAAAACCAATACATCAGAGCAACCCTCTTCATCATACAAAAGCCCCAACCAAGGTTCCTTTTCCAAAGGATATTTTAGGGGTGGATACAGGGGTAACAATAATAAAGGGAGAGGGCGCGGTAACAACACCCGCACCTCCCCTACCACCAAGCAGTGACTTCCCTCCACTTCCCCCCCCGACCATTCCACACTTGTCGGGGGACGTCTATCACAGTTCCTACCGGTCTGGAATTCCATCACCACAGACAAGTGGGTAAGACAAATTTTCCAGTATGGTTACTGCCTGGAACTCACCTCCAATCCCCCACACATCCCTCCCAGACACTGTCCAATGTCCACGGAACATTTGACTCTCTTAAAACAAGAGGTTCTCTCTCTCTCTTACAAAAAAACGCAATAGAACCAGTCCCCTTACCTCATCAGGGCACAGGGGTTTACTCCCTCTATTTTCTAATCCAAAAGAAAGACGGTTCTCTCAGGCCAATACTGGACCTCAGACCCCTAAACCTATACATTCAGTCAGACCACTTCCACATGGTCACTCTCCAACAGGTGCTCCCACTACTTCAACAAGGCGACTTTCTCTCCACTCTGGATCTAAAGGACGCCTACTTTCATATTCCTATTCATCCCTCTCACAAAAAATACCTCAGGTTCATAGTGGACGGTCAACATTATCAGTTCAAAGACCTCCCATTCGGGGTGACCACTGCACCCAGAGTCTTCACCAAATGCCTCGCAGTGGTGGCAGCTCACTTACGAAGACAACACAACCACGTGTTCCCTTATCTGGACGACTGGCTCATAAAAGCCAAATCTCACAACAGTTGTGTACAACACTCTCACAAAACGATCCAATTGCTTCACGACTTGGGGTTCACAGTAAACCTCACCAAGTCTCACCTACAACCATCCAACATACAACAGTATCTAGGAGCCACTCTAGACACTTCAAAAGCCCTAGCATACCCCAATCCAGTCAGGATCCGCACCATGCAGGTTCTAATATCGAAATTTCAGCCTCAACACATTTCCAGCTCGAGTCTTTATGCAGTTAATCGGAATGATGGCCTCTTGCATCCTCATCGTTCCTTATGCAAGACTCCAGATGCGGCCATTACAGGAATGTTTAGCACATCAGTGGAACCAGGCTCAAGGTCAGTTGACAGATCTGGTGTTGGTGGACAGCCACACACATCGCTCTCTGCAGTGGTGGAACACACAAAACCTGTCCAAAGGGCGGCCGTTCCTCGACCCGGTTCCACAGATAGTGCTAACAACAGACGCATCGCTCACCGGCTGGAGAGCTCATCTCCAAAACCAAACCGTTCAGGGCATATGGACCCATCAACAAAAACAACTCCCCATAAATCACCTGGAGTTACTGGCAATCTTTCTAGCACTAAAGTCTTTTCACCTCTTGCTAGTAGGGAAAGCTGTCCTAGTCCGTACAGACAACATGACAGCAATGTACTACAAACAAAAACAGGGGGGGAGACACTCTCTTCAGCTTTCATGACTAGCGCAAAGCATATGGAGATGGGCTATTCCTCAAAACATTTACCTCCTCGCACAACATCTTCCGGGAGTACACAATCAGATCGCGGATCTGCTCAGTCGTCAAACACAGCAGATCCACGAATGGTAACTTCATCCTCAAGTTCTTCTTCCATTCTTTCACATGTGGGGTCATCCAGACATAGATCTGTTCGCCACACATCAAAACGCAAAATGCCCAAGCTTCGCCTCCAGATAGCCACACCCATTGTCCAAAGACAATGCGCTATGGATGAACTGGTCAGGAAAAGTTGCATACGCTTTTCCGCCTCTCCCGCTCATTCCGTTACTGGTTCGGAAGCTCAAACAACACTCCCTCACAATGATCCTAGTTGCTCCAACATGGGCATGCCAACCATGGTTCACAACCCTGTTGGAACTCTCAGTAGTGCCTCATCAAAAGCTGCACCTCTCCCCCAAGTTCCTCACTCAGAACCATGGAGAAATAAGGCACCCAGATCCCAATCAACTCAATCTTGCGATCTGGCTCCTGAAGTCCTAGAGTTTGGCTACCTCAATCTTCCGCCAGACTGTATGAACATCATTAAAGAGGCTAGACGTCCTACCACTAGAGCATGCTATGCAGCAAAGTGGAAGCGATTTGTCCTTTATTGTACAAATAACAAAATCAATCCGCTAGATGCTTATATCCAAAACATTATCTGTTATCTTTTACATCTACAATCATGTAACCTAGCATACACATCTATACGGCTACATCTTGCTGCAATCGCCGCTTACCTCCAAAACAGACATTTGTCTTTGTTTCGAGTACCCGCTATCAAAGCGTTTATGGAAGGACTTAAAAGAATAATTCCACCTAGAGTTCCACCCTCTCCCGTATGGAATCTCAATATAGTCCTTAGGAAGACTCATGGGTCCTCATTTGAACCTATGCACAAATGCGAGTTACAGTTCCTTACTTGGAAAGTAGCCTTCCTGGTAGCCATCACATCCCTTAGGAGAGTTAGTGAACTCCAGGCATTAACCATACAAGAACCATTTTTACAAATACACCATAGTAAAGTGGTTCTTGGGCCTAATCCAAAATTTCTGCCTAAAGTAGTATCTGCCTTCCACCTTAATCAGTCGGTTGAGCTTCCAGTATTTTTCCCTCAACCAGACTCAGTGGCAGAACGCGCTCTCCACACGCTAGACGTTAAAAGAGCGATTCTCTACTACATCGAAAGAACTAAGACTTTTAGGAACACAAAACAACTTTTTGTAGCTTTCTCCCCACCTCACAAAGGCAATCCTATTTCAAAGACAGGAATTGCAAGGTGGATTGTTAAATGCATCCAAATATGCAATCTTAAAGCTAAACGCACATTAACTATTCCCCTAGAGCTCATTACACACGCAAACTGGGGGCTTCTATGGCATTCTTAGGGAACATTCCCCTAGACGACCTCTGCAAAGCAGCAACTTGGTCTACACCACATACTTTCACTAAACACTATTGTGTAGATGTGCAAGCAAAACAAAAAGCTACTGTGGGCCAGGCTGTACTAAGAACACTTTTTCAAACCACTGCAATAGATACAGGTTGCCACCGCTAGGGAGGAAAACTGCTGTATAGTCTATGCTAAAGTATACAATCTACAGCTCATATGCCTCGAACGGAAAATGCTACTTACCAGTATGCATCTGTTCTTGGCATGTAGAGCTGTAGAGTTGTATACGCCCACCCACCTCCCCGGGTACCTTTATCTGTTGCAGTATTATCTTATTTAGATACATTACATGGACATCCTTTCTATTCTCTTACTAACTCCATCATCACCCTTTATGGCGAAAAACAATCTGAAGATGGAGTCGATGCCCATGCGCATTATCACCATAAGGAGGAGTCACCTATCTCGTGACTACAAAGACTTCTTCGAACAAAAACAAACTGCAAACATCCGAGCCCAACACCAGATGGCGATCTATGCTAAAGTATACAACTCTACAGCTCTACATGCCAAGAACAGATGCATACTGGTAAGTAGCATTTTCCTTTCCAGGCAAAAGTGGGGGCTAACCTTGTCCAAAAGAGGCACTTTCCTACAATGAGCGAGAGAGAATATAGGCAGATATTCTCAACACTTCAGTGGACGTATCCAACCTGGGTTTCAATCACCTTGCTAGAAATACTATCCCACAATGCCAAGACATATTCATCATCATCATGAGAGAACTGTATTTCGATCTCTATTGATCATAAAAGTGTAAACAAACAAGACAACCAACATCACACATATACATAAAAATGCAAGTATAAATAGGAATAAATAAAACCATAATATTATATAAAAAGCTCCATCTGAAATATTTGGTAAAAAAGAGCAATATAGAAACCACAAGGTTGGTTAGCAGAAAACAGCTATCTAAAGTGCATAGAAGAGACAGTGACCAAGGTTAAGGTCTACAACAGTATTGCATATCCAAATATCAGATAACTCATTTAATAAATTAAAAACTGACAGTGTAAGTTTTGCACGCTCTATCCAGAATGCCATTAAAAACTTGGCCAGGCACGAAACCACAATCCAGCTGGTATCACACAGCAATAATCTGAAAGCTTCCTGGTACTCCCTACTACCTAGCTTTTTGCAAAAGGGAACAATCCATTTTGTAAGTCTTTGTTTATAAAAAGGGGCAGTAAAACGTAAGGGGGCAATGTAACGATACTGGTGCTCATGTAATGCGCTCTGATACCCGATGTCTCGGGTCTAGTTTGCACTATATAAAACTCTATTTAAAAAAAAAAAAAAACACATGGATAAGCGATTCGGAACACCCTTTACAGCCTACACTCAAATCACCGTTTGAACCACTAACCTGTTGCCATCTACCATTGAATGATTTTACAGGTAGAGTGCCATACCTAAACTGAAGGTAGAGTTTCCTGGCTTATGGCGTGACAATTTCGTCAATGGTACTTTCATAAAGGGCCATTGGTTTACGATCAATAAAGGCCACAGATAGGGAACCCTTGCACTGCATAACATTGTCGATTCCAATAGATCAGCATTCTACTCTCAATCTTGTGAGCAATTTTCTTCTGGGCCAGGTCTGGATATAAAGGGATCAGCGGTGTGCTTACAGGAAGGCTCAATAGAGTTCTTATAAACCTTTGCTCGACTATGGAGAGGCTCTCTATTTGGAAACAACCCCACAGCTCTGCACCATATATAGCCACCCCTAGGGCCTTTACATTATATATTTCCAGTGCCCGAGCCACCTTTCTAGATGAGGTTTTTCTGTGTATTTTCTTATTTATGCAGTGTGTTGAACCAAGAACAACTGTGATTTACCACCTGTGGTGCCCAACAGAGTCTTTGTGAGTTTAATACCCAGATACTTGAAACTTGGCGCCACATCTAAAGGAGTGCCACCAACTAGCATCCTCCTCTTACAGGAAGTAGACTTCCGCGTAGTACAAATCATACACTTGTTCTTGGAGCTATTAAGCTCCAAGCCCCGCTCAACGCAAAACATTTGAAAGGAATTCAGGAGTTGTTGCAGACCCTTCGGTGACTTGGATATTCACAAAGTGTTGTCCGAAAAAAGGAGTGCAGGGACCCTCCTATCTTCGGTGCATTGCAGCCGTCCCTGTCTAAAAAGCCAATTATATCGTTTATATATAGCGTGAAGAGTTGGGCGCCAAAACACACCCATGCCAGACTCCCCCCCCGTCAATATGGATAGGGTCTGTCAGGGCCCCCATCCTTCCCCCACCTCACCTGTGCAAGTGTGTCAACATGTAGCCTCACTAAGATGTCCAACAAGGAAGCAAGTACCCCCATCTCCTTGAGGACCCTCCATTGCTTGGCACGGGAAACTAAATCAAACGCCGAGCGAAGGTCAACAAAGGCATTATAAAGTTTGCCCCTTCCAGCAATCACCTCCCTCCAGTAAATGCAGGGAAGGCAAAAAATCTGGTCCACAGTGCTCACATTTGACCTAAAAACCGCCTGCCAATCAGAAAGCACACTCATTGCTTATCCACTCTTGGATACGAGCCAGAACCTTTTTGCAGAAAATGTTTTGTAGTGAGTCAGTCAGGGTTATCGGCCTATAATTGGCCGGATTTGCCCGGTCCCCCTTCTTATAGATGGTCATAATTTCCGCTAATTTCAGGAGGGGGGAATCTCCATACCAGCTAAAATTGTGTTGGAAAGCAGGTTAATATATGGCCGCTAGATTTCTGGATTTTCCCTGTATAGGCCATTTGGCAGTCTGTCTGGGCCTGGAGCACGACAGGAAAAACAAGAATTAATAAAATTTAGTGTTTCGTTTAACAAAAATGTCAAGCTATTAGGCTTAAGGATGGAATTAGTTTTCATAGCCATAATATCACCCTTAGCTGTGTCCCATTTGGAGGAGTAGAGCTGTCCAAAATGTGCCATCCATTCTTGGGGCTGAATACAGAAGTCGAGTGGGTTTGCGACCATTTAGACAAAGCACAACTGTCTTCCAGAAGGACTTATCTTTATTGGAGAGTGCTTCATGCAAATTTGTCCATAGTGAACTCTTCCATTTCCTTTTAGCTTTATTTAACAGCTGCTGGTAGGGGGTCCTTCTTTTAGTTATATCTAACCAGCCGCGGTCCGTGCAGGTAACGACGGTGGGGCCGGGTAGGGGGCATTTCGAGGGGCGATGCAGAGGGGAAATTAAATAAATAATAAATTTTCCCTCTGCATCGTCCCTCGAAATCCCCCCTCTCCCCCCCCCCCTCCCGGCCCCACCGCTGTTAGCTGGACGGACCGCGGGTATATCTAACTGCGAATTTGACTTGATTGCCACAATAAGCTCGCTCTTAGCTGATCTACATTCCCCATTATACCAATTATCAGGATTTGGCACAGTTTTCCCCCTACGCCTTTCTTTCCTCAATATCTCTCTAATATGGGCTAATAGTTTTTTGTGACTGGTAGCAAATTCCTCAATCCTGGGCATGGGAGAGAGTTTTGGTAAGGACTCATAGTCCACAGTTACACTATCCTTAACCACTTCAAGTGCTTCTGGATTTTTCAGCACCCAGTCCCACCTAATGGTTCTAAAATTCTTAGTGTATGAGAGGGAACATATATATCTCCAATACCATAGGACACCTGAACTGGGGATACTTCATCCTGTAGTGACAGCCAAAGGCCATTATGGTCACTGTCTGTGCGCTCTACCACTTCCATATCCACAATTGCCGGCCAAAGCTTAACATCTGCCAAGAAATAGTCTATTCTGCTACTATGTCGTACCCTGTTATTTATCATATCTGAAAGAGACACGTTAGTGACAGATTCCTTACCTTAGAATATCCCCAGGCGTCAGGCTGGATCCGGAAAGTTTTGCGTAGCAGTACCCTTGCGCGTCGGTAGGCGGCGTCGTGCGGCTCCGTGTCCGTCGTCGGCGTTGTGATCGCCGGGATGACGTCGCGGCCAGTACTTAGACGCCGCCCATGCGCGCTGGCGTCAGGTCTTTCTTTTTCCGCGCCAGTAAGCGCAGATCCAGATTGAGCAGTGCCCCAGTTATTTTTTGACTGAGTATTTTTGAGACTTTTTTGTCCAAGTTTTTCGAGTCGTTTCGACTCCAAGGTGTCAGTAGGGATGCCCGGCTTCAAGCCATGCGAGGTCTGTAATCGCATGATGTCGATTACGGATCCGCACCGAGAGTGTCTCTTCTGCCTGGGGCGCGGCCACGACCCCTTGTCGTGCCCCGAGTGTCGGTCCCTCGCCCCGAAGGCTTTGCGAGAGCAGTCTCGAAAGCTTCTCGAGGCCCGGCACTCGGCTCCGCGCCGCTCGAGGTCCCGGGAGAGGTCATGGGGCCGGTCGCGGAGCCATCGTTCATCGGGGTCGAAGTCTTCATCTTCAGGTAAGGCGAAGCACAAGAGGTCTAAGAAGCGTCGCTCTAAGACCTCCCCTCGCCGGTCTCACGACTCGGCTGAGGGTCTTGTTGGTACCGCCCCCGCGGCTCCGGGAGTGCCCGTTGAGCTGGCGTCGGCCTACCCGCCTGTTCCGGGTCCGACGTCGACTCCGGCCGACATCCAGAACTTCTTGTCGGCCATGGCTCGCATCTTCGGGCCTAAGGGTTACCCCGGTGCGCCTTCGGGCCCCGCGGGCCCCAGTGGAGGTCCTCCTTCGGCGGCCCCGGTGTCTCCGGCGGCTCCGGCCCCGACGCCGCAGGACCCCCTCGGATCCAGGCCTGAATCCCAGTCAACGCCGGTTGACCTGGCCACGCCTCCACCGGCGCTGACCTCCCGGTACCACTCCCGGCGCCGTCCGAGGTCCCGGACGACGCCGTCCCCAGGTTCTCCCCGGAACTGGACACGGAGCCGGATCGACGTCGGCCGACGCCGATGGGACTTTTCTTCCCTCATGTCGGCCCTCCTTACTTTTCACCTGTTTTGGAGGATGGGGAGGACTGGGAGGGGTCGGAAGACCCTCTCACAGCCCAATGTGAGCCCTATCAGGACTGGGCAGAGGAACTGGGTGATGCCAGTGGCCTGGACACTTCTCCAGACCTTGGCATGCTGTCTCCTCCTTCCGTGGCTACGGAGGAGGGAGCAAGTTATGCAACGGTGTTGCATAGGGCGGCCGCGGCCTTGCGCCTCGAGCTCCCTACAGTGGCTGTCAGGACTAACCTCCTGACGGAAGTGCTTCAGCCGGCGGCTACCTCTGCGGACCACTGCTGCCGTTCAACGACACACTTTCTGACGTTCTTTTGGGCACCTGGTCCAGGCCCACCACAGGGGCTCCTGTGGACAGGAACGTGGCCCGACGCCATCGCCCGGCCCCGTGCGACCCCTTGTTCCTCTCCCAACACCCCACCCCCGAGAGCTTGGTTGTCCAAGCCTCTACTTCTCAAAGCGCCTTCCCTACGGCTCCGCCGGACAGGGAATCCAAAAAACTGGACCAATTTGGGAAGAAGGTTTTTTCTTCCTCCAGTGCTGGCTTGCGGTCTGTGAACACCGCTTGCCTTTTGGGCCGTTATTCCCACTCTCTGTGGGATTCGGTGGCGCAAGTGCTGCCTAAGTGTCCTGAGGAGGTCCAGACACTACTCACCCGTGTTATTGCAGACGGGAGAGACGCGGCGAAGTTCACAATACGATGTGGCCTGGACACCGCTGACTCGCTGGGCAGATCGCTTGCTACGACAGTCGCGCTTCGCCATCACGCCTGGCTGAGGACCATGTCCAAAACACCCTTATGGACATGCCCTTCGATGGCATCCGCCTTTTTGGCAACAAGACAGACAGCGCGCTGGAGCGCTTTAGGGACTCGCGGGCTACGGCCAAGTCCTTGGGCCTCTCCGCCTCGCGCCCTCCGCAGCAGTCTGCTTTTCGCTCCTTTCGTGGCCACTCAAGGGGCGCCCAGTCACGTCCATTGCCCAGCCACCGGCCCGCGCAGCAAGCGCCTTCGCATGGCCGAGGACGTGGCTCCCGCCGAGGCAGGTCGGGTAACCAGCTTGCGGGTCAGGCCACCACCTCCGCCCCGTCCGCGGCCTCCAAGCCCTCCTAGTCCATCCTTTCAGTTCCAGAGCACGCCAGTGGGGGGCAGGGTCCGCCATCACCTTCACCACTGGCGTGCCATCACATCGGACAAGTGGGTCTTGGACATTGTCCGAAGGGGCTACTCCCTCCCCTTCGAGACTACCCCCCCAGCCATGCCACCTCAATGCCACCGCATGTCAGGGGATCATTTGGTGCTTCTTCAAAAGGAAGTTGCGGCCCTCTTGGCCAAGGGGGCCATCGAGCGCGTTCCGACCCCAGAAGTAGGGCGTGGTTGTTACTCCCACTACTTTCTGGTGCCCAAAAAGGACAAGGAGGAAATGCAACGTCAATCGCTTCCTCCGGAAGGAGAAGTTCAAGATGCTCACCCTAGCTCAGGTCTTGACTGCCCTCGACCATGGAGACTGGATGGTAGCGTTGGACTTGCAGGACGCATATTTTCACATCCCCGTCCTGCCGGCCCACCGGCGTTACCTGCGGTTCACGGTAGGCCTCGAGCATTTTCAGTTCACCGTGCTCCCCTTTGGCCTTACCAGCGCCGCTCGGGTGTTCACGAAAGTGATGGCGGTGGTCGCAGCTCATCTGCGCCGGGCAGGGGTGCCAGTCTTCCCCTACCTCAACGACTGGTTGTTGAAGGCGGGCTCGTCCCAGGCAGTCGTCTCCCACCTCCAGACTACGGCCGAACTCCTGCACTCGCTGGGGTTCTCCATCAACGTGCCGAAGTCGCACCTGATTCCTTCTCCACAGCTCCTTTTCATCGGAGCAGTTCTGGACACAACGCAGTTTCGGGCCTATCCTCCCGAACGGCGAGTCCAGGATATTCAGGCTATGATTCCGATCTTTCAGCCTCTATCCTGGGTTTCGGTACGGATGACCCTGAGGCTGCTGGGCCTCATGGCCTCCTGCATCCTGCTGGTCGATCATGCCAGATGGCATATGCGGGCTCTGCAGTGGGACCTGAAGTTCCAGTGGGCGCAGCATATGGGGAACCTGTCCGATTACGTCCAGATCTCGGAGGGAACTGCAAGGCAGTTGCAGTGGTGGCTCTCGAACCGGCAATGGGTCATGGGCAGATCCCTCTCCCTTCCCCAGCCAGAGCACACAGTTGTGACGGACGCTTTCCCTTCTGGGATGGGGCGGTCACATGGGAGAGGCGGAGATCAGAGGCCTCTGGTCTCCGGCGGAGTCCCGGCTCCATATCAACCTTCTGGAGCTCCGGGCGATCCGACTTGCACTCAAAGCATTCCTTCCCTCTGTCAAGGGGCGGGTAGTGCAGGTGTTCACTGACAACACCACCGCCATGTGGTACTGCAACAAACAAGGCGGGGTGGGGTCGTGGACCCTATGTCAGGAGGCTCTGCGTCTCTGGACATGGCTGGAACATCAGGGCATGCGCCTGATGGTTCAACACCTGGCAGGTTCCCTGAACGCCAGGGCGGACGAACTCAGCTGCAGGTGCATGATGGATCACGAATGGCATCTTTACTCAGAGGTGGCGCAAGGTCTCTTTCAACAGTGGGGAGAGCCTTGGTTAGATCTATTCGCCACTGAAGAGAACGCGCAATGTCATCAGTTCTGCGCGTTGGAATTTCCAAGGCGGCACTCGCTCGGCGACGCTTTTCGTCGCGAGTGGAGTTGCGGTCTGTTGTACGCCTTTCCGCCTATACCACTTCTACCCAGAGTGTTGCAGAAGATTCGGCGCGACCGGGCCCAAGTCATTCTTGTGGCTCCGGACTGGGCTCGAAGAGTTTGGTATCCCGAGCTACTCAGTATGAGCGTCGATCCCCCGATCCGTCTGCCTCTTCGGGAGGATCTTCTGTCGCAGCAGCAGGGGACGGTCCTCCACCCGAACCTGTCCAGTCTCCACCTCCTTGCGTGGAGATTGAGCGGCGGCAGTTGATTCCTTTCGACTTGCCTCCCGAAGTTTGTGATGTGATTCTGGCAGCCAGGCGTCCCTCCACTAAGGTGGTATACGCCTGCAGGTGGAACAAGTTTGTGGCATGGTGCACAGCAAAGGCTGTGAATCCCCTTTCTGCCCCTCTTTCTGAGGTTCTTCTGTTCCTTCTTTCTCTGGCCCAACAGGGTTCTGCCCTGGGTACCATCAAGGGCTATCTTTGTGCAATCTCGGCCTTCCTCAGGCTTCCTGATCAGCCCTCCCTTTTCAAGTCCCCTGTTGTTAACAGGTTTCTTAAAGGCATTACACACACCTTCCCTCCTGTTCCGTTTGTAATGCCTCAGTGGGACTTGAACTTGGTTCTTACCTTTTTAATGTGCGCTCCCTTTGAGCCTCTACATAACTGTCCTCTTCGTCTTCTCACTCTGAAGACAGCCTTTCTGGTGGCCATCACCTCCGCTCGGCGGGTGAGTGAGCTCCAGGCTCTTTCTTGCAAACCTCCCTTTCTGTCTGTCCATCCAGACAAGGTTGTTCTTAGGACGCGTCCGTCCTTCTTGCCAAAGGTGGTTACTGCTTTTCACATTGGGCAGACCATCACTTTGCCCACCTTCTTTCCGCCTCCGCATCCTTCTAGAGAGGAAGAGAGGCTCCACCGTCTGGACCCAAAACGTGCGATTTCGTTTTATCTCAACCGCACACAGCAGTTCCGGGTGGACGACCAGCTCTTTGTTGGCTACGTGGGCGCCAAAAAAGGTCGGGCGGTACACAAGCGGACCATCTCCCGCTGGGTCGTCTTGTGTATCAAGGCCTGCTATTCTTTGGCTAAGAAGAAGCCCCCTGTTGGGCTGCGTGCCCATTCCACCAGGGCGACAGCCGCCACCACGGCTTTGGGACGTGGTGTCCCATTGCAGGACATTTGTCAGGCAGCTACGTGGGCCTCGCTGCACACGTTTACCAAGCATTACAGCCTTGACAGCCAAGTCCGGAGAGACGGCTTCTTTGGCCGTTCTGTTCTCCGAGACTTCCTCGTCTGATCTTTGTTCGCAGACCCACCACCGGGGTTGGTATTGCTGGGGTATCTATTCTAAGGTAAGGAATCTGTCACTAACGTGTCTCTTTCAGATGCACAAGTTACTAACTTGTGTAACGATATATCTGTAAGAGACAGTAGTTAGTGACAGATTCCTACCGTCCCACCCATCCTCCCCGTTCTGCGAACTGATTTCTAGGGTTAAGGACATCCCTTTCAGGGCCCTAGTTTTCAGACACCAGTGTCAGTTTCTTGCATGGCTCTGCGTTTCTGGCGCGGAAAGTCGTGTACAGAACTGACGCCAGCGCGCATGGGCGACGTCTAAGTACTGGCCGCGACGTCATCCCGGCGATCACGACACCGACGACGGACGCGGAGCCGCACAACGCCGCCTACCGACGCGCAAGGGTACTGCTACGCAAAACTTTCCGGATCCAGCCTGACGCCTGGGGATATTCTAAGGTAAGGAATCTGTCACTAACTACTGTCTCTTACAGATATATCGTTACACAAGTTAGTAACTTGTGCTTTACCCTGGCGATCCGAAGGACATCTGCCATTGGTGGCTCTAAGATCACAATTTAATGCCAGTGCCAACAATTGGCCCGCCTTTGCTGTCCATTAGATAAGGGAAAATCTATCTGTGGTATACCCCATTGATTGTGCTGTTCCTGAGTTTAGGTAGAGTGGGGAAGCCGCCAGTGGTTCGAAAGTAGAATTTAAGTCCCCAGCCACCAGGAGCCAGTGCTTTATAAAAGTGCTTGCTCTAATATGCTGATTACCTTGGTCTCCTCACTACTGTTCTCCACTCTATTATATACCTAACTGCTGGTATGCCACGGGAAGCAATGGGCACTAAGGATATTCTACACTGGAGTGTTGTTTTAACCCAAATACACAACCCTCCTGAAGGCCTGCCCCTAGCAGATTGGGTCGCATTCACACAAAAAGATGTGTACCCACACTTATGAGTGGGGGCTAGACACCATGTCTCTTGAAAGAGACCGATATTAAACGATTCAGTAGATTGACCCCACTAATCCTCCTACAATAGCTTGGTTAGTCCTGCTACATTCCATGACAAAATTTGGATAGGGACCTCATTGGGCTGGATGACACCATCAGAAGCAGGGGAGACTAGCTCCACAATAGTACTTCCCCCCATTACTTACAGCAGGAGGCCCAGTCTCCGAATACAGTGTCTGGCCCATAAAATCATCTCCTGTAGCTTCTAAATATATACCCCTATTCAGAGGTGACGGGTTAGCCAACACTTGGTCTGGTATAGATTGTGACTGCACTCCCTCCATAAAAACACTAACATCTGAAAGAGACAATTAGTTATGAATTCCTCCCCTTAGAATTACCCCCAGGCGTCAGACTGGATCCGGAGAATTTTTCTTCAGCAGTATTCCTGCGCGTCGGCAGGTGGCGTCAGTAGAGTCCGCGTTTGTTGTTGGCATCGTGGTCGCCGGAATGACGTTGCAGTATCTACTTAGACGCCGCCCCTGCGCGCTGACGTCAGTTCTTTCTTTTTCCACGCCAGTCAGCGCAGATCATGAGAGAGCGGTACCTCAAGGCACTTTTTGAGTCCATTTTTGCGACTTTTTGTCAATGTCTTTTTGAGTCGTTACGACTCCTGGTGCACAAGGATGTCATCTCGGCGGACCTGCTTCAAGCCTTGTGGCTCCTGCCACAAGCTGATGTCGGTGACGGGCCCCCATCTTGTGTGCCTCTGGTGCCTGGAGCGCAACCATGACCCGAAGTCGTGCTCCGACTGCCGGGCCATGGCCCTGAAGTCTTTGCGGGAGCAGTCCCGAAAGCTTCTGGAGGCCCGGCAGTCGACTCCGTGCCGCTCGAGGTCCTGATCGAGAGGGAGGTCGCTGGACCGGTCGCAGAGTCATCACCACCATTCCTCGTCGAAGTCTTCGTCTTCAAGTAAGTCGAAGCACAAAAAGAAGGCGAAGAAGCACCGTCGCTCTTCGCTTTCTCCCCATCCATCGGCCGACACGACGCGGGATGTGGCAGGTAATCACCAGGCTCCGCTCACAGAGCCTGTTGGGTCGACTCTGAGCCTCCCTCCTTTTCCGGGAGCCGGAGCGACCCCTGCCCAACTTCGTAGTTTTTACGAAGCCCTCCATTCTATTTTTGGGCAGCCCGACTCCGCCGGCGCGCCTTTGGGCCCCGCAAACTCGGCTGGGGGCTCTAGACCTTCGATGCCGGCTGCTTCGGCTCCGGCACCACAGGGCCCCTGGGATCCAGGCCTGGATCCGGATTGGCGCCGGTCAACCTGGTGACATCTCCTCCGGCGCCGAATCCATTGGCGACACCTCCACCCCCTCCGACGCCAGTTGTGTCCCCAGCCAACATCGACCCCAGCCTCCCCCTCGATGTGGACACGGAGCCGGACCGACGTCGGGACTGTCGCAGACCGGTACTTTTGTACCCCTGTTCTCCCCTGGTGTTCCCTATCGCCCTGAGTGGCTACCAGAGGAGGGTGAGGAGGACTGGGAGGGGTCTGTTGACCCTCTGGCAGACCAGTTGGAAGAACCGGACTGGAGAGAGGAGTTGGGTGAGGCCAGTGGTCTGGACACTTCTCCAGACCTTGGCATGCTTTCTCCCCCTACTGTAGCTACGGAAGAGGGTGCATCATACGCAGTGGTGTTGCGTAGGGTGGCTGAGGCCCTAAACCTCGAGCTTCCTACGGTGGCGGTTAGGACAAACCTCTTGACCGAGGTGCTTCAACCGGCAGCGGCCTCTTAAGATCCCCTGCTGCCGTTCAAATGAGGCCCTCACGGACATCCTTTTGGGCACTTGGTCCAAGCCCAACACAGGGGCTGCTGTGGATAGGATAATTGCCCGACGCCACCGCCCGGCCCCGGGCGACCCCATTTTCCTCTCCCAACACCCCACCTCTGAGAGCTTGGTGGTCCAAGCCTCCACTTCCAAGGGCGCATTCCCTACCGGACCACCTGAAAGGGAATCCAAGAAGCTGGACCATCTTGGGAGGAAGATGTTTTTTTCCTCCAACTTAGGACTGCGGTCGGTGAACACCGCATATCTCTTGGGCCGTTACTCCCATTCTGTGTGGGACACGGTCGCGCAGGTGCTGCCTCAGTGCCCGGGCCGTGCTCTCTCGTGCAGTGGCCGAAGGGAGAGAGGCAGCGAAGTTCGTCATAGGGTGTGGGCTGGACAACGCCGACTCGCTAGGCAGAACGATTTCATCGTCAGTAGCCCTACGACGCTACGCCTGGCTGAGGTTCACTGGCTTTTCGGGTGATGTCCAAGCTACTCTTATGGACATGCCCTTTGATGGCCGTTGCTTGTTTGGCGACAAAGCAGACAACGCGCTTGAGCGTTTTAAGGACTCCAGGGCTACGGCCATGTCCTTGGGCCTCGCTTCCACCTCTCGCCCCGCGCAGTCTGCTTTTCGCCCCTTTTGTGGCTACGGAATGGGTGCCCTGCCATGTTCCGTCCAGAGCCACAGGCCTGCGCAAGCTGTCCAGCCTCTGCGCGGACGGGAAGTGGGACCCACCGTCTTGGGTCTGGGGGCCAGCGGGCGGGCCAGTCCACCAGCGCCCCCTCTGCAGCAGCCTTCAAGCCCTCCTAGTTCGACCTTTCAGGGCCACATTTTGCCAGTGGGCGGCAGGATTCGCCATCACCTACCCCACTGGCTCACCATCACATCAGACATCAGGTGGGGTTTGCAGATAATCCGAAGGGGCTACTCCCTCCCCTTCGAGACTACCCCTCTAGCCATGCCACCTCAATTTCATTGCATGTCGGAGGATCACTTGGCCCTTCTCCAACAGGAAATTACGGCTCTCTTGGCCAAGGGAGCCATCGAGCGAGTTCCTGCCCCAGAAGTAGGTCATGGCTGTTATTCCCACTGCTTTCTGGTGCCCAAGAAGGACAAGGGCCTGCATCCTATTTTGTATCTCAGGAACGTCAACCGCTTCCTCTGGAAGGAGAAGTTCAAAATGTTGACACTGGCTCAGGTCCTGTCTGCCCTCGACCCTGGAGACTGGACGGTAGCGTTGGACTTGCAGGACGCCTATTTTCACATCCCCGTCCTGCCGGCCCATCGACGTTACCTGCGGTTTACGGTAGGTCACGAGCACTTTCAGTTTACCGTGCTCCCCTTTGGCCTCTCCAGGGCCCCTCGGGTGTTCACGAAAGTTATGGCGGTGGTCGCAGCTCTTCTGCGCAGATCAGGGGTTCCAGTCTTCCCCTATCTCGACGACTGGCTGTTGAAGGCGGGCTCGCACCAGGCTGTCGTCTCCCACCTCCAGACTACGGCCGAACTCCTGCATTCGCTAGGGTTCACCATCAACGTGCCGAAGTCACACCTGATTCCCTCTCAGAAGCCCCTGTTCATCGTAGTGGTTCTGGACACAGCGCAGTTTCAGGCTTATCCTCCCGAGCAACAAGTCTGGGATATTCCGGCTATGATTCCGATCTTTCAGCCTCTATCCTGGGTTTCGGTCAGAATAACCCCGAGGCTACTGGGCCTCATGGCCTCTTGCATCCTGCTGGTGGACTATGCCAGGTGGCATATGCAGGCTCTGCAGTGGGACCTGAAGTTCCAGTGGGCACAGCATCAGGGGAATCTTTCCGATTGCGTCCAGATCTCGGATGGCACTGCACACCAATTGCAGTGGTGGCTAACGAACCAGGATTGGGTCAACGGCAGATCTCTCTCCCTTCCCCAACCAGAGTTCACAGTGGTGACAGATGCATCACTTCTGGGTTGGGGCGGCCACATGGGAGAGGCGGAGATCAGAGGCCTCTGGTCTCCGGCGGAGTCCGGGCTCCACGTCAACCTTCTGTAGCTTCGGGGACCCGTCTTGCACTGAAGGCATTCCTTCCTTCTGTCAAAGGGAGAGTAGTGCAGGTGTTCACGGACAACACCACCTCCATGTGGTACTGCAACAAACAGAGAGGGGTGGGGTCGTGGACCCTATGTCAGGAGGCACTTCGTCTCTGGAAGTGGCTGGAACATTAGGGCATGTCCCTGGTGGTTCAACACCTGGCAGGTTCTCTGAACGCCAGGGAGGACGAACTCAGCCGCCGGTGCATGGTGGATCACGAATGGCGTCTTCACTCGGAGATGGTGCAAGGTCTCTTTCAGCGGTGGGGAAAGCCTTGGTTAGATCTATTCGCCACCGAAGAGAATGTGCAATGTCAGCAGTTCTGTGCGTTGGAATTTCCAAGGCGGCACTCGTTCGGCGACGCTTTTGGTCACGAGTGAAGTTGCGGTCTTCTATAGGCCTTTCCGCCTATACCACTTCTACCCAGAGTGCTGAAGAAGATCAAGCGCGACCGGGCCCCAAGTCATTCTTGTGGCTCCGGACTGGGCACGAAGAGTCTGGTATCCCAAGCTCTTGCACATGGCCATTTATCCTCTGATCAGACTGTCTCTTCGGGAGGATCTTCTGTCGCAGCAGCAGGGAATGGTCCTCCACCTGAACCTGTCCAGCCTCCACCTACTTGCGTGGAGACTGAGCTGGCGACAGTTGACAGCTTTCGACGTTTCTCCCGAAGTCTGTAACGTTATCTTGGCAACTAGGCGTCCCTCCACCAAAACGGTATACCCCTGTAGATGGAACAAGTTTGTGGCATGGTGCGCAGCAAAGGCTGTGGATCCCCTTTCTGCCCCCCTTTCAGAGGTTCTCCTCTTCATTCTTTCTTTGGTCCAGCAGGGCTCTACTCTGGGCACTCTAAAAGGCTATCTTTCGGCCATTCCGGCCTTTCTTCGGCTTCCTGACCAGCCTTATCTTTTCAAGTCCCCTATTGTACATCGCTTCCTTAAGGGCATTACTCACTTGTATCCTCTAATTCCTTTTGTAATGCCTCAGTGGTGTTATGTTTCGTATAGAGGCCCTAATATAGACACGTTCATATATGCCGTATATGGTCATAATCGTATATGCCCTATTATGGTCATAATCGTATATGCCCTATTATAGTCCTGATCTCCTATGCCCTAATATAGGCATGATCTTTCACCTACATTAGTTCCCTACAGTACACAACGAACTCTGAGGTTTGAACGTTATCTAGTCTGTGGTTTGAACACTGGAGGGTTTTTCCTGAACACAGGCCTACAATGTACTCATAAATTATGCATGAGCATTCACCAGCTACATCTCCTGCATAATATGTATGTACAAAGTTCACCCCTGACGTCTTCCTTATGTCCAACAAAGACCAATACAAACCATACTAAGGGACGAGACACTTTAGGGTATAAATACACCACATCTTGCCACGGTAAGAGAGAGGGAACTGAGACTTCCATGCTGACACACTGACCAGAGACGCTGAGGCTCCTGCATGCAGTCGCTCCAGCTGACAGCGGTCTAACACAGCCCTTGCGGGGTGTCCAACTCGAAACCAGGACGGGGTCCCACACTCTCTCTATTCAGGTAATGGGGTTCGACTAAAATCCTAGAGGGATTCTTGGCTCTTAGGCTTTTAGACCTACACACATGCTAGGTACACTTAGGTACATCTAGTTAGGCATCGTAGGAGTACTCACACTTTTATAATGCATCTCATATATTCATGTATGTAACCATCATTATTGCAATATGGTAGAACTGTACTATCCTTTCACTTTTATCGTACTGCTGATAATATATCTCTGCTATTGTCTGCTGGTTGCTGCAGCACATATATTTTACACTAGAATAACAACTGTTCAATAAATACTTATTGAAACGCCCAGACTGTTTATTCTGTGTAACTCTCTGAGACAAACCGAACAAGTAAGCACGAGTGACTGAGCGAAAAGTAGTACATTGTTTCCACGATTCTGAGGGATCAGGGTTGTCATGATCTAAGGTTGCCAGAAACTAATCTCTCCCCGATAAGAGGAGATTCTAGTGGCACTGTGAGCTAGCTAATGCAAATCAGGCTAACATATGCGGTGGGGGTGCACAGAGCCAGTCTGCCACTAAGCCCACAGTTTGTTATCCAAACGCGCAGGTCCTGCAGAGGTACTATAGGAACTATAGGAACTCCTCTTATCGGGGAGAGATTAGTTTCTGGCAACCTTAGATCATGACAACCCTGATCCCTCAGAATCGTGGAAACAATGTACTACTTTTCGCTCAGTCACTCGTGCTTACTTGTTCGGTTTGTCTCTGAGAGTTACACAGAATAAACAGTCTGGGCGTTTCAATAAGTATTTATTGAACAGTTGTTATTCTAGTGTAAAATATATGTGCTGCGACAACCAGCAGACAATAGCAGAGATATATTATCAGCAGTACGATAAAAGTGAAAGGATAGTACAGTTCTACCATATTGCAATAATGATGGTTACATACATGAATATATGAGATGCATTATAAAAGTGCGCGTACTCCTACGATGCCTAACTAGATGTACCTAAGTGTACCTAGCATGTGTGTAGGTCTAAAAGCCTAAGAGCCAATAATCCCTGTACGATTTTAGTCGAACCCCATTACCTGAATGGAGAGAGTGAGGTGCAATTTTCTATCACCCCTTGGTATTCAAGTTGATCTAGGATCTCCCTGACTTGTTTTTTAGCTTCCTGCTTTATAGGGTATTGCCTTTGAGCATTTGGGGAAACTTTTAACGGGATCACGTGGTAGGTTGAATCCTCATCCCAACCAGCATGATTTTTGTACAATGCCGGAGCTAGGGCAACCGCCCACTCCTGCGCATATGCATGTTTTAAATGTTTGGGAACGAGGTCGGAAAAGGCTGGAAAAATTATTGTTTCTCCCTTAGGGCACTCCATGACGAATGCTGGCGGCCAGTCTTGCTCTGCTAATAGGATGTCATATCCAGATGACCCATTTTTCCAAAATAGACCTTTAACTTTCCTGGGCTTGTCCCCCTCCATCCGGAGTGTTATCTCATGTAACTTATGTGGGACACTTACCCGAGTATCAGGTGTTTCCACCGTGATATACTCACTCACCTCCGCTGTCACCAGAAATTCCTTCAGGTTCTGGCGAGCTATTGTTACTTCTGCTGCGCTGTCTAGCATCGTCAGAGCCCATTCCCCGTTCAGAAGCTGTGTCCTCAGAATTCTGGGCATGTCTGATCTTGAGACCTGCTACCTTCTTCTTTTTGAACTGAGGTTTTGGTTTTTGTTTATCTTCTTTTTGAGGTGCCTAGTCCGCAGCGCGTTGCGTGTCTCTAGACTTTGTACGCTCCTCTTGTCTTTGTTCTGGCCGTCCTTCCCTCTCGGAGTTTTTTTATGAACCCTGAAAGGAACAAGAGGAACGTGTATCAGTATCCTGATACCTGTCAGGTTTCCTAATATTATCCCTATTCCTGAGGTTATACCCCCTTTCAGAGGGCTCCTGTTGAGGAGACCTACTTCTAGATTGAGATCTGCTATCTTTAGTCTTTAGTTGCTTTTTATTCTCCCACTTCTTTTTAGAAGAAGTAGGTGTCTGCTTTGTAGTGTCCTTTTCAGAACTGCCCACCAGTTGTGGTTTTAATGCTTTCCCACCTAAACTGTCTCTGCCTAGTTCTGCATGCGCAGTTTTGCAGCGTGAATCTTTCTGGATTCACTATGCTGTGCATCATTCCGCGGTCTAGTGGTTGGGTCCGGAATCGTAGTCTCTTTTTTTTTTTTGTGTGTAGCCCAGGTGGGCGTCGACGCCCCACCATTTGGTGTCCTCCCGTGACGTCAGCGCGCTTCCTCCGGAAGCTCCCACCCTTGGGCGCCATCTTCAGATTCTTTTTTCCGCCGTTGGGTCTGGATCGTCACGAGGAGCTCCAGAGTTTTGAAAAGGAGAAAAGAGGAGAAAAGCAGAAAAACACAGAGAAATTGGAGTTTCTTCATCACACGACAAAGAACATAGAACTGGGACGACGAAGTAGGTGAGAAGGAGGAAAAACTTCGACGTCCGACGGAGAATGCGCACACAGGGGGCTCCCTGAGCGCGGGAATGGACAAGACACCATTCAAATTTTGCCGTAACTGCCACCACAAGTTCGCGCAGAAGGACCAGCATCCAGTCTGCAACCTCTGCCTGCCAATCGACCACCAAAGTGACAACTGCAACGCCTGCTCGGCATTCGCCCCCAAGACCCTCGGAGTGAGGGACAGATAGAGGAGAGCAAACTACATCACGCAGGGGCAAGGACAACCTCCGTCGCTTCGGGACCTGGGCCTCTCCAGCGGAGAAGAGGACAACATCGCTGAGGGACCTGATGACTGCACGGTCGTAGAGACCGATAACAGGTCGAGGAAGGAGGTAAGAGAGACGTCGACCCCAAAAACCCCGACAGACTCTCGAAAAACAGAGCCAAAGTCCTCGAAAGGAGCACTGGCGTCGAAGCAATCGACGACCACAGTTGCATCCACGGACAAACAGCCCAGCGGATCCTTCGATAAGGACTCCCGGCCGGCGAAAGCTCTAGACACACCCCGGTCGTCGAAGCACGTTTCCGAAAAGCCGCACTCGACGCCGAAGGGAAAAGAGCAGAAGGCAACTTCGACGTCAACATCCACGACCTCGAAGAGAAACGCCGAAACTCTCGACGCCGAACAAGCGGCCGAGATGGAAAGGAAGAAGAGAAGGCTCGAAGCCGAAATGAACAGTATCCTCCAGAGGAAGAAGGACTTCGACGAACGGATGAGTAGATACACCATCCCTTCGAAGCCCTCGACGGTTGTCGAAGCAGAAGTCCAGGAGGAGCTCGACGCCGCCGATCCGCCGAAGACTCCCGAACCGGCGGAGCAACAGGACGAAGAGGGCCTGTATTATTACACTGAGGGCGATGACGACCAGCAGACACAATTTGGTTCGACACCCTCGGAGGCTCAGGACCTGGATTGGCAGGACCTCGACGCCGAAAACCCGGAAGAGGCCGTGGAGACGTATCCGTCGAGGCCTTCGCCGCCAGACGACATTGGCATATACAATATGGTCGTCGGGAACGCTGCAGCAACCTATAGGGTGGAAATGGAGGAAGAAAAACCAAAGGCTTGCTTTCTCTTGGAGACACTGCTGCCAACCCAAACTAGGAGCCAATTTCTTCCAATGCTCCCAGGTGTGCTGGACCAAGGCAGGGAAGCTTTCAAGGAGCCATCAACCTGCAGATCTGTCACCCCCAGGACAGAGAAAAAGTACAAGCACTCTTCTAAAGACCCAGCATATATCCAGGGGTCCGTCCCAGCTGACTCCATTATAACAGCGACAGCCAGGAAAAGGGCCAACGTCCCCACGAACTCAGGGCCACCTCCAGACAAGGAGAGTAAAAGAATAGACCTCACAGGGAGGAAAATTGAGAGGAATGCGGCAATTCACTGGCGCATCGCCAACTCTAATGCCCTAATAAATAGACATGCCTACCAACATTGGGAAGAAGTAGGGCAGTTGCTCAAACATCTCCCAAACGAACACCAGCAGAGAGCAGCGCACCTGGTGGAGGAGGGCAAGAACATGGCCAACACCTGCCTGAAGTCGGCCTTGGACGCAGCAGACACATCAAGCAGGCTTATGATGATCGGAGTAACAGAAAGAAGGCATGCCTGGCTGAGGATCTCGGGGTTCAAGCCCGAAGTACAGAACAATATCCTGAATCTACCCTTCAACGGGGAAAAGCTGTTCGGCACGCCAGTGGACGAGACGCTGACACAGCTGAAAAAGGATAACGAGACGGCAAGGTCCATGGGAGCATTGCAGTTCAGAGGGATGAGAAGGGGCACCCCCTCACGAAGGCCAAATGGCAGAGGAGGGAGCCAACCAGGAACATCGCACCAGGCCTTCCAACAAGCCTATCAGGGAAGCAACCAGGCGCAGCAAGGTCAGCAACCACAAGGCTGGCAGAACCAACAGAGGGGCCAGTCCTTTCGAGGTCGACCGAACGGACGAGGCCAGACAAGAAGAGGGGGGCAGCAACCCGCCCCCAAGTGACTCCACAGTACCAAAAGTGTCCACACACACAACATCCTTAGTGACGCGGCACAACAAAAGACACAAAGAACAATTAAATATCAACGATCATGTTACACCAGTAAGAGGCAGACTGAAACACTTCTTCCAGGAGTGGAAGAAAATAACAACGGACAAATGGATACTCAACATCATACAGTTCGGTTACTGTATAGAACTGGTAAAAAAGCCACCAAACAGGAGGCCAGCCAACAAAACACGCTCAGCAGAAGAGCTATCACTCCTTTGGCAGGAAGCACAAGAACTCCTCCACAAGGAGGCCATAGAAAGGGTACCATACAAGGAAAGAAACAGGGGAGTGTACTCCCAACTACTTCCTCGTACCAAAAGTAGACGAAACGTTAAGACCCATACTGGACCTATGGTTCCTAAACAAATACATAAAAACTCAAAAGTTCAAAATGACGTCCTTACAGGAGGTTATACCTCAGATAAGGCACGGGGATTTTATGTCCACAATAGACCTCAAAGATGCCTACCTACACATCCCCATGAACCAACAACACAAACATCTACTGAGATTTACCATCAGCAAGACGCACTACCAGTTCACGGCCCTAGCCTTCGGCCTAAAATCCGCAACAAGGGTCTTCACAAAATGCCTCGCTGCCGTAGCGGCACACCTGCGGAGACAGGGAATACATGTATACCCCTACCTAGACGACTGGTTGGTAAAGGCGAACTCCTACAACCAATGCAAACTACATGCTCAGCGGGTCACACATACGCTGACGGAGCTAGGCTTCTCGATACACAACGGGAAGTCCTCGCTGGAACCAGAACGGGTGAAGATTTACCTGGGTGCACAAATCGACACCATTCAGGGCACAGTGTTCCCCAGCGAAAGGAGAACAGTCGCAATGCTGAAGGAGACTCCCCAATGCCAGAAGGGGCGACATCTGACAGTGAGGACGGTGAGCAAGCTCTTGGGGATGATGGCGTCCTGCATACACCTAGTCCCCAATATTCGACTACACATGAGACCATTCCAGGAATGGCTCCAACAACAGTGGTCACAAGTAACAGGGAGTTGGGAAGATCTAGTGGTTGTAACGCACGCAGTGCAGGAAGAGATAGCATGGTGGAACAAGGACAACATAACAAGGGGAAAGCCATTCACACCACAAACTCCGACAGTGACCATCACAACGGACGCATCCCAACTGGGGTGGGGAGCGCACATGAACCTGCTCAAAGTAAGGGGTTTATGGACACCAACAGATGCCGTCAAACACATCAATTACCTAGAACTAAAGACCGTGTTCCTTGCACTAAAGGCGTTCCAGAAACAGCTGTACGTGCAAAGGGTGTTAGTACAAACAGACAACACCACAACGATGTTCTACATCAACAAGCAGGGAGGAACACAATCAGTGGCGCTGTCAGATCTGGCGCAACAGATATGGAAATAAGCTATACCATTACAAATAGACCTCCTGGCGATACATCTACCAGGGAAGGACAATGTGGAAGCGGACAGACTCAGCAGACAGACATCAGTCTCACACGAGTGGGAGCTCAACCCGCAGGAGACGCAAAGGCTATTCAAGAAGTGGGGGACCCCACAAATAGACCTGTTTGCAACACACCAGAATGCAAAATGCCAATACTTCGCATCCAGACAGCCAGGCCACCAATCCCAAGGAAATGCCCTATGGATGAGCTGGTCAAAGACATTTGCCTACGTTTTTCCGCCGATACCGCTGATACACAAGGTGCTCAGCAAATGCAGAACAAGCAACATGACGCTAATTCTGGTGGCACCACAGTGGGCCAGGCAGTCCTGGTTCTCACAGATAGTGGAAATGGCACAGGGGCCACCACACAAGTTCACAAAAAGAAGAGACCTGCTCTCGATGCAAAACGGAAGGGTGCTCCACCCAGAACCAGAGAGCCTCAGCTTAGCAGCGTGGCTCCTGAAGACTTGGAGTTCGCTCACCTCAAGCTCCCCCAAAGCACACTGGCGGTGCTGCGAGAAGCAAGGAGGCCCACTACACGGAAATGCTATGCAGCAAAATGGAAAAGATTCACTCAATGGTGCATCAAGGAAAAGCTCCACAGGAGAATAACCAGGGAATCAACAGTGCTAAAATACTTAACACACTTGTTAAATTGTAATCTAAGCTGCACCTCGCTAAGAGTACACCCGGCAGCAATAGTAGCCTATACAAGAGGAGAAACAGGGAAAAGTTTCTTTACATCTCAAGTGGTAAAAAGATTCCTGGAGGGGGCCAAGAGAATAGCCCCACCAAAGAGGATGCCACCGCCGGCATGGAACCTCAATGTGGTTCTAACACAGCTTATGAAAGCACCCTTTGAACCCATTCACAAGGCCTCTCTGCATATGCTCACAATAAAAACAGCCTTTCTGGTAGCAATTACCTCGCTACGCAGGGTGAGCGAATTGCAAGCGCTCACACTACAAGAACCCTACATTCAGATTCACAATGACAGGGTGGTAATGAGGACGGACCCACACTTCATGCCAAAGGTGGTGTCCAAGTTCCACATAAGCCAAACAATACAAATTCCAAGTTTCTTCCAAAAACCATCCAACAGCGCAGACAGGGCACTGCACACTCTGGACGCCAGAAGAGCAGTAATGCATTACATCGAAAGGACTAAAGATTGTAGGAAAACAAAGCCATTCTTTGTGTCCTTCGCAAGCAGTTTCCTGGGCAGACCAGTGACTAAAAATACCATCGCACGATGGATCACACAGACAATACAATACTGCCACAAACAGGCAGGTCAAGAACTGCAAGGAGCAGCACAAGCTCACTCTACCAGGAAAAAGGGAGCAACAATCGCCTTCCTGGCAAACACACCCATCCAGGACATTTGCCTGGCGGCAACATGGGCTTCAGTGCACACGTTCACGAAGCACTACTGCGTGGATATACAGATGAACAAGGAAGCACAAGTAGGTCAAAAAGTGCTTCAACATATATTCAACAACCAACGCTCATCTTCCACCCAGCCGCCACACACATAGCAAACCGCTACAAAGTCTATGCACAGCATAGTGAATCCAGAAAAGATTCACGCTGCAAAACGAATAGTTTCTTACCTGTCGGTGTAGTTTTGCAGCTTGAAGACTTTCTGGATTCACTAGCGAACCCACCCACCTCCGCCAGAAAGATGAGACAGGAGGAAAGGGATTAAGAAAGGAAAAAGACCTTCAAAAAATAAGAGGATAAACAAAAATAGCACAAGACAAGAAAAAAGAATCCGAAGATGGCGCCCAAGGGTGGGAGCTTCCGGAGGAAGCGCGCCGACGTCACGGGAGGACACCAAATGGTGGGGCGTCGACGCCCACCTGGGCTACACAAAAAAAAAAAGAGACTACGATTCCGGACCCAACCACTAGACCGCGGAATAATGCACAGCATAGTGAATCCAGAAAGTCTTCAAGCTGCAAAACTACACCGACAGGTAAGAAACTATTCGTTTCAATTATTTTGGGTAGTTCGTGTTGTTGATCTACTGGACTGAACTCCCTTAGGCGTTGGCGGATCGCCACTGAAGCTGCTTCTCCCTTAATGTTAGCTAGCATTATGGCTGATACCTGTTCGTAGTTACCTAGTAACTTCATCCCTAAGTTAAGGGCAGGCTCTGCTCCGTACTCATTTTGTATCTGTCTCAATACGTCCGGTACTACTGCTAATGACGGGATACCATGCGTTCTGGTATATATGGCAGCAAAGACTGTACCCCAAGAGGTGCAGTCCTCTATTTGTGGTGTGATCCCCATGGGCAAGCAGATTGTTAGTATTCTGTGTTTATCACAGGTGGTTGTATTCGGGAATACTGCCTCAAGCTGAGTTATTTTCTGAGCTATCCAGAATGGTATTTGTTTCCGTTTTGCGGGCATTTTGTCCATTACCTCGTGTAATGTTTGAGGAGTAATTTTATTTCCTGTACCCTGAGCTGGAGTACTATTTGCTGAACTTGGTTCTGACCTATCTTATGTGCGCTCCCTTCGAGCCGCTACATAACTGTCCTCTCAGGCTTCTGACACTTAAAACTGCCTTTCTGGTCGCCATCACCTCTGCTCGCAGGTTGAGTGAGCTGCAGGCTCTTTCTTCAAAACCTCCTTTCCTGGCTGTTCATCCGGACAAAGTTGTCCTTCGCACTAGGCCTTCTTTCCTTCCCAAAGTGGTTACCTCTTTCCACATAGGACGGACCATCACTTTGCCCACCTTCTTCCCGCTCCTGCATCCTTCTAAAGAGGAGGAGAGGCTCCGCCGTCTGGATCCAAAACGTGCGCTTTCCTTCTATCTGGACCGCACAAAACAAATCCGGGAGGATGACCAGCTCTTTGTTGGCTATGTGGGCGATAAGAAAAGTCAGGCCGTGCAGAAACGAAGCATCTCTCGATGGGTCGTTCTTTGCATCAAAATATGTTACTCCTTAGCGAAAAAGCAACCTCCAGTGGGGTTGCGTGCCCATTCCACCAGGGCGACGGCAGCCACTACTGCTTTGGGACGTGGAGTCCCCCTTCATGACATCTGCCAGGCAGCTACGTGGGCTTCATTGCACACGTTTACCAAACACTACTGCCTAGACAGCCAAGTACGGAGAGACGGCTTCTTAGGCCGTTAAGTTCTCCAGGGCTTTCTGGTGTGAACTTGGTTCGCAGACCCAGTTCCGGGGTTGGTATTGCTGGGGTATCTATTCTAAGGTGAGGAATCCATAACTAATTGTCCCTTTCAGATGAACAAGTTACCTACCTTCGATAACGATATATCTGTAAGAGACATAGATTTATTTATTTTATTTATTTGAGTTTTATATAGCGCTGGCTAGACCCGGAGGTATCAGAGCGCTTTACATAAGGAAACAGTGTGTTACAAATTACAGAGATTTCACGTTAATAACAAAATGAATACATATTCAATACAGGAGTTATTAGCGAAAACGAGAGTCAGGATCCAAACAGATCAGGGAGAGTTGGGAGTCCAAAGGAAGGAGACAGCAGTGGAGGAGAAGACGAGACAAATGTCCGAAGACCGGCTGGGTAGGTGACGGCCAAAGCGGAGTGCCAGAGCCAGTCTCCCCTATAGCTGTCGGAGCAGCTCCACCGGGGATCAATTATGGATTCCTCACTGCCTCACCCATCCTCCCCGTTCTGCGAACTGACTCCAAGGGTAAGGTCCCTAGTTTTGTGCACCAGTGGTCAGTGTCATGCATGGCTCTGTGCTTCTGGCGTGGAATGTTGTGTAAAGAACCGACGTCAGCGCGCGGGGCGGCGTCTAAGTAGATACCGCAACATCATTCCGGCGACCACGACGCCAACGACGAACGCAGAATCGACCGACGCCACCTACCGACGCGCAGGGGTACTGCTGAAGAAAAATTCTCCGGATCCAGTCTGACGCCTGGGGGTAATTCTAAGGTGAGGAATCCATAACTAATCTATGTCTCTTACAGATATATCGTTACCAAAGGTAAGTAACTTGTTCATCTGAATTACTACGGGGCAGTGCCTTAGACTCCAGTCAGCCATAGGCAGCAATTGTCCTGCTGTTGGTTTAATCCAACCCAGTCTTGGTCCCTGCACACTGCAGCCCCTTAAGCATAGTTGGATCACGAAATTTAAGTTGTATATGTGTGTTTGCATTGGAGATGGTGCGGGATTCAACTGCCATAAGACCTTCCACCAAGTCACTGTTTGTAAAAGAGATCCGCAGTTTATCAGAGGTTTCCAACCTTTCCACCCCTATAATATCGCTCCTGATAATTGTGTAACATTGTCTTGTATCACGGAACCAGTATGTTACCTTATTGATTAAGGAATCCTTGTCTTCCCTAGCCCTAGAAGCCAGCTTAGGAACCCTGTCAAGGAATACCATTGCAGGCTGATCCTCTATAATACTCTGAGTGTAAATACCATTTTGAACCTGCCCTCTTGGCCAACATCTCCTATGTCCAGCATAGCGAGTGGTACAGACACAAGGAGTGCTTCTGTAAACGGTTCCCACTCAAGTGGTCTTGGCCTGGCGAAGAGGGTTGTGGCCACCCTTTCCCAGCATCTGTACACAAGCATTTGTTGGCTGTGGGCAGGGCCAGAATTGGACGGGGGACATTATTAGCAGCCAATGACTGATATATAACCGTAGCAGAGAGTGGAGCATTAGGTACCCCATTGAAAAAAGGAGACCCCTCCCTAGCCCCGTCAGACATATTCGTCTGGTCAATTTGTTTTCTCCCCTCGAGATTCTCAACCATCTTCTGGAGTACTTTAATGTGATTTCTTAGGTCCCCAATGATCCCCATCATATTCTGCAGCAATTTGACAATCCCTGGGGTTATACACCCCCGGCTCTCTGCCTGTAGGCTTTCGCTTGCATTTTCCTCTGTAGAGAGGACTACTGAGAAGCGATTGCTGCACTCTGTAACCAATTTATTGTGAACCAAGTGCAATTTGGCAGGGCTAATGTCGGATTGAGACTCTTGCGTTTCCCTGGGCAAGGCCAAACGGGAACATGATTGGGGTTTTCAGACATTTTGTGTACCCGTTTTGCTGGCTCGACATCGGAGTTTTTTAAACTAGAATTTGCTGATTGCGAGTTTAAGTTAACGAGTTCTGTGCATTTCAACAACAGGTTATCAATCCTGTCCATTACCCCATTTTCCCCTGCCGAGGGTTGGATTTTTTTTTACCTTTTGCAGCCCTTAGGACACCCTCCACAGCCTTATGTTTACCCATTTCAAAAACAAGGGACAGACATGGGGGCACGGTTAGAAGTAACCGGCCTGCTGGTCCTTACCGCTTGATATCAGTGGGGGCAAATAACACACCAGCGAAGGAATAAAAGGCCTGCTAGCCTGGCAATAGATAGCTTACAAACAGATCGATATATATTATCAGTTATTTCTTCTTGCACACAACAGGCACAGGCACAATAAAAATAGTGTCGGTAGTGGGTTGTAAAATCCTTGGGGCACTTTGGATTCCTTCAGCTAACCAATAGTGATGAACACAGTCAAATCGAAGTGTAGCCCAACCCCTATACACAGATTACAGTACATTGGGAGTGGAGTGCCAACTGTTTCAACTTCAAGTGAGTCTGGAGCCAAGGGTGGTGGCCCTGCCCTGCCTCTTCCTGGCGATAGTGGGCGCAGTGCGCCCCCGCTCTTGTACCGGGCGCGTCGAGGCTCAGCGGGAGATTGCAGGCGCCTAAGGGCGCGGCAAGTGATTGGCAGCAGTGGCCCCTACTCCTCAGGCCGGTAGCAGCTGGGACAATGAGTCTTCCCCCAGGTGAAAATCCAGGCATACCACGCCGCGGGACAATGTAGGTGCTTATGAGAGCGTCGAGAGATCTGCGGCGGTGGCCCCTCCTCCTCAGGCCGGTAGCAGCTGGGACAGTGAGTCCCTTCCCCCAGGTGAAGATCCAGGCATCCTATTCAATATCCCCAGGCGTCAGACTGGATCCGGAAAGTTTTGCTAGCAGTACCCCTGCGCGACAGTAGGTGGCATCGTGCGGCTCCGCGTCCGTCGCTGGCGTCGTAAGCGCCGAGATGACGTCACGGAGACTACTTAGGCGCCACCCATGCGCGCTGACGTCAGTTCTTTCTTTTTCCGCGCCAGAAAGCGCAGATCCGGTTAGAACACGTACCCTAGTCACTTTTTGACTATCTCTTTTGAGTCTTTTGTCTCCCTTTTTCCAGTTGGTTTCCTGGTGCACGTAGGGATGCCTGGATTTAAGTCTTGTGGGGCCTGCCGTCGCAACATTTCGGTGGCGGACCCCAATGATGTCTGCCTCTACTGCCTGGAGACCGACCACGACTCCCGGTCCTGTCGGAACTGTCGGGCCATGGCCCCGAAGGCCTTGAGGGAGCGGCACCGGAAGCTGCTGGAGGTCCGGCACTCGTCCAGTGGCCGTTCCAGGGGCCAAAGTCCTCGCTCCTCAGGCTCCAAGTCTTCACCTTCGGATTCGGGTAAGAGACAACACAAAAAGAAGTCGAAGAAGCGTGTTCGCTCTCCGACGTCCCCCCGCCGGTCCTTGGATGCGGATGAGGGGGACAGGGGCCTTGCCCCTGCGGCTCCTTTGGAGCTCGAGAGTCCCGCGGCCTACCCGCCTTACCCGGGTCCGTCGGCGACTCCCGCACAGGTGCAAGAATTTCTTGCTACCATGGACCGCCTTTTTAGGCCTCGGGCTCCCGCCGGCGTGCCTCAGGCCCCGCGGTCCTGTGTCTGGATCCTGTTGGACCGCCGGCGGATCCAGCTTCGGCGCCACAGGATCCTGCGCCGCTGGCTCTGGCCACGGCGCCACAAGGTCCAACGCTGCCGGCTCCGGCCCCAGCGCCGCCCTCGGCTCCGCCTCCGGCGCCGCAGTGGGTGCCTTTCGTCCCGCCATTACCCAGGTTCCAGGACCATTTTGTTCCTACCTGGGATCCGCATTGGGACACGGCGACGGTTCGGCCCCGACCGGCGCCGTTCTCGGCGCCGTTTCTGACGCCGTTCCCGACGCCGTATGTTCCCTCTCCGGCTCCTGCCCCGCCGCTGCAGTCGGTGCCACCGGCGGCGGAGGTGGAGGACGACTGGGAGGGGTCCGAGGACCCTCTCGCCCGTCAGTGTGACTCCGAGCAGGACTGGGACGACGACTTGGAGGACGCCGGCGACCTCGACATCTCTTCTGACCCGGGGTTTGCCTCTCCCCCGCCTACTATGGAGGAGGGCGCCTCCTACACGATGGTGCTCCGTCGGGCAGCTGAGGTCCTCAACCTTGATCTCCCTATGGTGGCCCTCAAAACTAACCTTCTTACTGAGGTGCTCCAGATGGCGACCACCTCGTCGGAGCCCCTGCTTCCGTTTAACGACGCCCTTACCGACGTCTTGCTGGGCACTTGGGCGCGGCCATCCATTGGGGCCCCAGTGGATAAGAATGTCGCCAGGCGTCATCGCCCGGCGACCCCGCTTTTTTGACACTCATCCTATGCCTGAGAGTCTGGTCATCCAAGCTTCGACGTCGCAGAGTGCCTTTCCCACGGCTCCGCCGGATAAGGACTCTAAGAAGCTGGAACAGTTCGGTAAACGTTGTTCGCTTCGGCCAGCTTGGGGCTGCGGTCAGTGAATACCGCCTGCCTCTTGGGCCGCTATTCCCACGCGGTGTGGGACACAGTTGCGCAGGTGTTACCTCAGTGTCCTGAGGAGACCCAAGCTGTATTGTCCCAAGCCATTGCGGAAGGTAAAGGTGCGGCTAAGTTCGCCATTCGGTGTGGTTTAGACACCGCGGACTCCTTAGGTAGAGCGATTTCTACGACTGTGGCGCTTCGTCGCCACGCCTGGCTCAGATCTACCGGGTTCTCGCCAGATGTCCAAAACTCACTCATGGACATGCCCTTTGATGGCACTCGCCTGTTTGACGTTAAGGCCGACAGTGCGCTGGAGCGTTTTAAGGACTCGCGGGCCACGGCCAAGTCCTTGGGTCTTTCCACGAAAAGCCCAGCCACTCCTGGGTTTCGTTCCTTTCCTGGCAACGGGAGGGGCGCCCAGGGCACCTTCTTTCAACAAGCCTGCGCAGAACCAGCCTCAGCGCGGCCGCGGTTTCCGCAGGGGCGGATCTGGAAATCAGCGTGGGGGTCAGTCCACCTCCGCCCCCGCCGCTTCGGCCTCCAAACCTTCCTAATCCGAGCCTTGTGGGGCATTCCACGCCAGTGGGTGGCAGGGTCCGCCTTCATCTCTCCCACTGGCACGCTTTCACTTCGGACAAGTGGGTGTTGCAGATCATCCGCAAGGGTTACGCCCTTCCCTTCCAGTCCACCCCTCCAGCCATGCCACCTCAGTTCCACCGCATGTCGGGGGACCACTTGGCACTTCTCCTGCAGGAAGTCACGGCCCTCTTGGCCAAGGGGGCCATCGAGTGTGTTCCTGGGCCAGAAGTAGGGAGTGGTTGTTATTCCCACTACTTTCTGGTCCCCAAGAAGGACAAGGGGGGCTTGCGCCCCATCTTGGACCTCAGGAACGTCAATCGCTTCCTCCGGAAGGAGAAGTTCAAGATGTTGACTCTGGCCGAGGTCTTGGCTGCCCTCGACCCTGGAGACTGGATGGTAGCGTTGGACTTGCAGGACGCCTATTTTCACATCCCCGTCCTGCCGGCGTTACCTGCGGTTCACGGTAGGCCAGGAGCATTTTCAGTTTGCCGTGCTCCCCTTTGGCCTTACCAGCGCCCCTCGGGTGTTCACGAAGGTGATGACGGTGGTCGCAGCTCATCTGTGTAGGTCAGGGGTGTCAGTCTTCCCCTACTTCGACGACTGGTTGTTGAAGGCCGGCTCGCCCCAGGCAGTCATCACCCACCTTCAGACTACGGCCGACCTCCTGCATTTGCTGGGGTTCTCCATCAACGTGCCGAAGTCGCACCTGAGTCCCTCTCAGAAGCTCCCCTTCATCGGAGCGGTTCTGGATTTGACGCTGTTTCGAGTTTATCCTCCCGAGCAGCGAGTCCGGGATATTCAGGCTATGGTTCCGATCTTTCAGCCTCTATCCTGGGTTTCAGTCAGGATGACCCTCCGGCTCCTGGGCCTAATGGCCTCCTGCATCCTGCTGGTGCAGCATGCCAGATGGCATATGCGGGCTCTCCAGTGGGACTTGAAGTTCCAGTGGGCACAGCATCAGGGCAACCTGTCCGATCATGTCCAGATCTCGGAGGGCACTGCACGACAATTGCAGTGGTGGCTCACGAATCGCGATTGGGTCAATGGCAGATCCCTCTCCCTTCCCCAACCGGAGCACACAGTGGTGACGGATGCTTCCCTCCTGGCATGGGGTGGCCACTTGGGAGAGGCGGAGATCAGAGGCCTCTGGTCTCCGGCGGAGTCCCGGCTCCATATCAATCTTTTGGAGCTTCGGGCGATCCGGCTTGCACTGAAGGCATTCCTTCCCTCTGTCCGGGGAAGTGTAGTGCAGGTGTTCACGGACAACACCACCGCCATGTGGTATTGCAACAAGCAGGGCGGGGTGGGGTCGTGGACCCTATGTCAGGAGGCTCTGCGCCTCTGGACTTGGCTGGAACGTCAAGGCATTACCTTGGTGGTTCAACACCTGGCAGGTTCTCTGAACGCCAGGGCGGACGAACTCAGCCGCCGGTGCTTGATGGATCATGAATGGCGTCTGAACTCGGACGTGGCGCAAGGTCTCTTTCTGCAGTGGGGAGAGCCTTGGTTAGATCTATTCGCCACCGAAGAGAACGCGCAATGTCATCAGTTCTGCGCGTTAGAATTTCCAAGGCGGCACTCGCTCGGCAACGCTTTTCGTCGCGAGTGGAGTTGCGGTCTGTTGTACACCTTTCCGCCTATACCACTTCTGCCCAGAGTGCTGAAGAAGATTCGGCGCGACCGGGCCCAAGTCATCCTTGTGGCTCCGGATTGGGCACGAAGATACCGGTATCCTGAGCTACTCAACATGGCGATCGATCCCCCGATCCGACTGCCTCTTCCGGAGGATCTTCTGTCGCAGCAGCAGGGGACGGTCCTCCACCCGAACCTGTCCAGCCTCCACCTCCATGCGTGGAGATTGAGCAGCGGCAGTTGACAGCCTTCGATCTTCCCCCCGAAGTCTGTGATGTCATTCTGGCAGCCAGGCGTCCCTTCACTAAAACGGTATACGCCTGCAGGTGGAACAAGTTTGTGGCATGGTGCACAGCTAAAGCTGTGGATCCCCTTTCTGCCCCTCTTTCCGAGGTCCTTCTGTTCCTTCTTTCTTTGGCCCAGCAGGGCTCTGCTCTGGGCACTATCAAAGGTTATCTTTCGGCCATCTCCGCCTTTCTCCGGCTTCCAGATCAGCCTTCTCTTTTTAAGTCCCCGGTTGTTAACCGTTTCTTGAAAGGCATTACGCACATGTTTCCTCCCGTGCCGTTCATTATGCCTCAATGGGACTTAAACCTTGTCTTGACATATCTGATGGATATCCCTTCGAGCCCCTTCATACCTGTCCTTTGCGTCTTCTCACTCTCAAGATGGCTTTCGTGGTAGCTAACACCTCTGCCAGAAGAGTGAGTGAGCTCCAGGCTCTTTCTTCCAAACCTCCTTTCCTTTCTGTTCATCCGGACAAGGTGGTTTTAAGGACCCGTCCTTCTTTCTTGCCAAAGGTTGTTACGCCCTTCCACATTGGGCAGACCATCACTTAGCCCACCTTCTTTCCGCCTCCGCATCCTTCAAAAGAGGAGGAGAGGCTCCACCGTCTGGACCCAAAACGTCCGCTCTCGTTCTACCTGAAGCGCACGCAACAGTTTCGCGTGGATGACCAGCTCTTTGTTGGCTACGTGGGCGCCAAAAAAGGTCGGGCAGTGGACAAACGGACCATCTCTCGGTGGGTCGTTCTCTGCATCAAAGCCTGTTACTCGTTGGCTAAGAAGGAGCCTCCTGTGGGGCTGCGTGCCCATTCCACCAGGGCGACGGCAGCCACTACTGCCTTGGGACGCGGCGTTCCCTTGCAGGACATTTGTCAGGCAGCTACGTGGGCTTCGCTGCACACGTTTACCAAGCATTACTGCCTTGACAGTCAAGTCCGGAGAGACGGCTTCTTTGGCCGTTCTGTTCTCCGTGACTTTCTGGTGTAATCTTGTTCGCAGACCCACCACTGGGGTTGGTATTGCTGGGGTATCTATTCTAAGGTAAGGAATCTATCACTAATGTGTCTCTTTCAGATGCACAAGTTACTACTTGTGTAACGATATATCTGTAAGAGACATTAGTTAGTGATGGATTCCTTACCGCCCCACCCATCCTCCCCGTTCTGCAAACTGATATCTAGGGTTAAGGTCATCTCTTTTAGGGCCCTAGTTTCATGTCACCAGTGGTCAGTTTCTGGCATGGCTCTGCGTTCCTGGCGCAGAAAGTCGTGTACAGAACTGACGTCAGCGCGCATGGGTGGCGCCTGAGTAGTCTCCGTGACGTCATCTCGGCGCTTACGACGCCAGCGACGGACGCGGAGCCGCACGACGCCACCTACTGGCGCGCAGGGGTACTGCTAGCAAAACTTTCCGGATCCAGTCTTGATGCCTGGGGATATTCTAAAGTAAGGAATCTATCACTAACTAATGTCTCTTACAGATATATCGTTACACAAGTAGTAACTTGTGCATTTACCCAATGAATGGGAGGCTTTTTGGATGCCATGTCGATGATGAACTTCAACCTTTTAATACTAAAGCAGACTGTTAGGTTGGTAGGAATCCTTTAAGCTCACAAGACACAATTCTTTCGAGGGGCATGAGGACCTCAGTCTTTTCAAACATCCTGTGTTTTTTAAACATCCTACGGACCCTATATACACCATGGGCTTGCTCAGCAGCCCTTCTATATGCAGCCTATTGCCCTGCACTTCAGTCCAGAGGTTCACGAAGACAGTCCCAATCCTAATCAGTGTAGTTAAAAAACCAAGGACGTAGACATTCCAAGTCCCAGGAGCCAAGAAGACAGTGACTTCCCACCTTCAACAGCTATATTCCCCATCCCACCACTCGAATGAGTAGCTGGAAGGATCTCCGTTTATCTGCAAGAATGGTCACACACCACTTCTGATAAATGGATACTAGATCTAATCCTGTGTAGGCATACCCTAGAGTTCCTCGAGAGAGACCACCATACAATCCCCCCACCTCGTCAGCACTTTCCGCAGCTTAAAGCGGAATAACTATCTGATAGAGACGTCTAGCCGCAGATTCCTTACCTTAGAATTATACCTAGGTGCCAGACTGGATCCGGAAATTTTTCTACAGCAGTACATCTATGCATCAGTAGAGGGTGCTGGGCGACTCCATAATGGCGTCGCCCACCAGATGTAACGTCGTCAGAGTTCATATAAGCCCTCCCCCGACCGCTGGCGGCAATTTCTTCCTTTCCACACTTCCACGTGGATCCGGATACCACGGCGAAACACTGCTTGTTTCTAGATATCTTCAAGGTCTAAGATGTCGAACCTGGTAAGTCACGCCATAGGCGATTGGCTCCACAGCCTTCCCCAACTTTACCGCATATGCACAGTGTCATTGACTCGCTTCATATTCCTCTGATTTGGGAGTTGGAGCGACAATCTGGGCCGTGCCTTATGGTGTTTCATGGTGCCAAGGGGACTCTCCCTGCATGCCATTTTTGCCTCGCATCCTCCCTCTGGGGTGCTTCTCAGCCCAAAGGTCGTCAGTGAGGTCTTGACTGACTCCCCAAACCATTGCGACCTCCCGGTGTCAGCGGGGCCCTCCGAATCCATGATCGACTCTTTGTCGGCTCCAGTGCACAGCCCCTCAGGGTTCCCACCTGTGATGCTTGTGTTGGATGGGCCGACTTCGGCATCAGTGGCACCAATCGCCCCTACTTTGTCTCTCCTCCCCGATGCCGAGGTGCCGCCTTCTCGACGCCAATCGACATCGGGAACAGCGTCGGTAAAACAGTCCTCTTTGGGCTACCTTCCTTCACTTTCGGAGGAGCCCCCTGTTTTTGTCTCCTTGACACACCAGTATTTTGGTGATGTTGGTGATCACATGACTGAGCCTCCTCCGTAGTTTCATTAGGTTTCTGCCCTTAGTGATTCTAGTGGCCTTGATTACTCCCTTTCTTCTGGCCTGTTTTCTCCTCCTCGCTTCGGAGGCTAGCTCGGCTTTTGCGGCGAGCTTCCTTCTGTGGAAGTGGCCATTGATCCCCTACTTGGTTTGCTTCAGCATGGCCAGCTGAGAACTGAGCCTGCACTTCCCTTAAGTGAAACCCTCTTTGATATTCTGTTGGGCACTTGGGCTAAACCCGTTTCAAAGGCTTCTGTGGACTAGTCTATAGCTCATAGGCACCATCTTGCCCCTGGAGACCCACTCTGCCTTTTCCATCAGCCTACTCCGCACAACTTTTTGGTTCAGGCTGCTACAGCCTCCCCCAATATTGATGCCATGCCTGACGTCCCTCCAAACAGAGTCTAAAGGTCTGGATGCTTTTGGTCAATAAATCTTTTCTGCTACCAGCTCCGCATTACGATCCCTTAATACGGCTTGTGTTTTGGGCCATTTTTCTCATGTGTTGTGAGATTGTCGCGCGCCTTCTCCCCTCTGTCCCTGATGACTCTCTGGACACTTTCTCAGCTGATCCAGGATGGCAGTCCAGTGACTATTTTACAGATTCATTGTGACATGGATGCCGCAGATTTTGTCGGATGGGCCATGGCCCTTTCGTGGTTCTACCAGTGTGCCTGGCTACGTACCTCCAGCTTTTCTGAGGCTGTTCAGTCCGCCTTGGTGGCCATGTCTTTCAATGATCAATATCTGTTTGGCTGTCAAGCTGACTCCGCTATGTGCCATTTTCTGGAAAGTCGGAGTGGAGGGAAATCTTAATACCTGATTGCCATACCGTCTTTTTTTTCCCCGTACCCAGTCGGGCTGGGAATGGTCTCCACCATTCTCTTCTGTGTGGGTTGTTAGCCTCTTCTTTTCACTCATTCCTCTGTGTGCCCTCTGGTGTGGTGCCCTGCCCTGGCAGGTATTTTCTGTTCTTGCATTCTTGCTAGATGTGGGCTGAGTTGCACTATGTGGAATTCTGCAGAGTTGCATAAAAGCTCAGTGAAATTCTGCGGAGTTCCGCTCCGCCGTAATACGTCACTGTGCTGCTGTTCTTGCTGGTCATTTTGCGACCCTGTAGTATTCTGGGCCAAAAATGGAAGTAGTTCCCTTTCATCGTGCTGAAGTACATGCTGCAGGAAGAGGGAATCAATGAGAATCAGGGCCATCCAATTGGAAAAGGTGTCTAGAGTGCCCCCGCCCGACCCGTGTGTCCTCCCAACATGGCTAACCCTCCGTCCTTCACCTTCGTGTGTCCTGCCTGCCTCCAGTGAGTTGACCTCAACAGGATGGAGAGTTCACACTTCTGCCTGCTTCAAAGTCAGACCCCGGGGCAGCTACCGCCTGCTTTCTTCTTCCTTTCTCTAGCCCACACCAATCTGCTCCAGCAATCCCGAACCCTCCCTCCCTCTTAAATCCCATTCTTCTCTGCAACCAGTACTCCACTCCACTCCACCCACCTCCCATCCCAAAGACATCTGTCTTACATTCGCCTCACCCCGCCCTGCCCCCCACTACTCCTTAGCAGGGCTTACCTATTTCCGGCGTCCAAAGCGTCCTGACTCCTCCTGAGGCGTCCTGACTCCTCCTGACTCCTCCTGAGCCGTCCTGGGCCTGGCGTTTCTCTGGGGCCAGGGAGCATGGCCAGGGAGTGGGGGGCTGAGAGATGGCTGGCCGATCAGGTCGGACTCAAAATTCGAGAAAGTTGTCCCCCACAGCAGGTCAGCTCTGAGCTACGTTTTAGCGTAACGACTTGTCACGTGACACGTAATCACTCCCATTGATTTCGCTCCCCCGCGCGTCTGGCCCTCCCTCCCCTTCCCTACTCCCTACTATCGGCTCCATAGTGAGAGCTCATGGGGTCAGAGCGCCTGCTGCAGAGACCCCTGTGTATGCAGTGCAGTGACGGAGAGCAGCCTCTGCTTGGACCCTGTCAGCAAAACAACAACACTGCAGCACCTGCTGCACAAGGCTATTACTTACTCAAAAATAGGGGTGGGCGGCAGGGGCAAACTCTGCCACATGGCAGAATCAGAATTCGTTCACAAAACTATGCAAACTCTGCTGGCGGAGCGGAGTTCACCGCCCACACTAAATTCTTATCCTGCCGATGACAGGTTGTGGTCTCTGGTTGTTTTCTGGGACGCGTCTTATTTTCTGACCCTATTTGATGTCTACGCCAGTGGCTACACGGTGTTCTTTGCTTTCTACCCAAGTTCTGATTGGGGTGTTTTCATGGTATTGTACAGATGCACTGTTGCCTTGTTCCCTGTCCGACTGGATACTTTGTTTGCCTTACAGATTTTCCTCAATATGTTTCTGACGCCATAGTACTCCTTATAGGGCTTGGTGCGCCGGCGCCAGTCGGAAGATGGTGCTCTGGTGTTCTTGCTCTCTCTCTTCCCCTCCCCTGTTTATTGAGTGTTTTTCTGCACTGGCCAGGGCGTTCTTTCCTTCCACTCTGTCTGGTGCCCTTCTTTCCTAGCAAATGCAAGGGAAGGGACATGGTTCTTGGCCTACGGTACTTTGTCTGGTTCTACCCTGAGTGATGTTCCTTCTTTTTCTCTTCAGGCGTTAGCACTTTTTGTGTTAGTTCTTGCTATACATGAGTGAGCGTGCCTTTGCCTGCTCTCTTTCTCTTAGGTTCCTTGTGGCCATCCCTTGTCCGTATCTTGGCATGGGTGGCCAACTCGGTCACCCTACCTCTTCTGTGCCTCTGCATGACTTGTTTTTCCTCTGCTTCTGACTTGCATGAAGCTGCGGTTGCTTTAAATTTTTGCTTGTAGCCATTTGCATGACACCTCTGATATCAACCCCAACATTTCATTGCTGGCATGGCTGTTCTTCAGATGTGCCTTCTGGGGGTTTATGGCTAATTTTCCTCTTCTGTTCTTCTTGGACATGGGTTCCTTACCCGTCTACCTGTGTTAGTTCGTATGAGAGTTTGTTATCCCTTGGGATTCTTTTCCAGGGAGTTTCCTCCACTTCTTGTGAGTGCTGTTGCAGTTCTAACCCCTTTGGGGATTCATCTCCCTTGTACTAATAAGCGTACCGAGTACGATCTTGGGTGACGTCAAGATCCTTACTCACATTGTTCCCTGGCTTATCAAGGACTTTCCTTTGCTTCTGATCTCTATGCTTCGTAGGTTGTGGGCACTGCCTCTCAGTCAGTTACTTCAATCTTTACACTACCCTCTTGGTTGGACCTTCATTTCTGGCGTTGATCTTCCAATACTAATTTTTTTTATGGTGTGGACTGGTTGTCTGAATAGGCCTCCCATGTGTTGGTCCTGTTCACCTCAACCCTTTTTCCAGTCCTCCATTGTGGTCTTTATTTCTGTATTCTAGCGGGGTTGTTTCTCCCCTGCATTTTTCTTTTCAATGGTCTCTCAACTGCCTATTCATACCCGTTCAGTCGGTAGTGCTGTTTCTGTCTGCTACATTGGTTTCTAGGGTGTGTGACTGCCACCCCTCCCTCTTCCTTTAGACTGGGCCATGTGGCTGGTTTCCAGCTTGCTGTTGTCTCACCTTCGGGCCATGGCCGCTGTTGTAGTCATTTGTATGTACCCTTCTTGGGCACATATTCTTGTCCGGTGTGATTTCTGTATATGTTTGTTTATATGTATAGATATATCTATATAGATAGATATATCTATATATCTATCTATCTAGATAGATATATAGATATATATCTATATAGATAGATAGATATATATCTATATAGATAGATAGATATATATCTATATAGATAGATATATATTCATATTCATCCATCTCTATATATGTTTTTATATCTTCTTTTCTTGGGATTCTGCATTCCAAAGTCCCAGAGAGCTTCCTTCTCTCTCGAAGTGTTCCCTCTACCTTGTGTGGTCTATGGCCATGATTGTTGCTATTGTACGCAATGCATTCTTCAGCTATTGGTTGGGACTCTCTGCCTTACCTACTTCTATGGCTAGGAGCTTTGGCCCAGTAGATCTAGCTGTTGTCCATAGCCTTCTGCCTCGGTCTCTTGGGCTGGTTGACCTTCCAGGGGGCGTCGTAGTGCTATGTTTATATGGAGTGTTCTTCCCACTTGTCTTGTTCTTCTGCCATGGCGTTTTCTCCCATGTTTGTGCACAGCTGTAGATTCGGTTCCATATGAGGTTCTCCCCGTGTTATCTGATGGGATGTTTTCTTCCTCACCCTCCCTTCCTGACAAGCAGTCTCTCTCTATTTTTTATGCAGACCGGATAGCCTAGTCGGGGATCTTTCTTGGCATCAGTTTGCAGGTCCTCCTCCGGGATGGTATTGCTTGGGTATCTATTCTGAGGTAAGAACGTCTCTATCAGATGAATAAGTTACTTACCTTTGGTAACGCCTTATCTGGTAGAGACTTGATCTTGCAACAACAGGGCAGATATGCTCAGCAGGTCGGTGGGAGAATGCCATGAGTAGCTGACATCTTCAAAGCTGCTAATTGGTCAACACCACACACCTTTACAAAGCATTACTGTGTGGAAGTACTAGCCTATCAACCAGCTATGGCTGGTCAGACTGCATTAAGAACATGATCCCAAAAATTTGCATCATCTGCCCCTTAGCCAACACTTGGGAGAACTCTACTTTATAGTCAATATAGAGCATGTGTATCTACACCCTCACATGCTAGGAATGGGAAATGCTACTTACCCTATAAGCATCTAATCATAGCATGTAGTGCTGTACATTCACAAGTACCCACCCTTCTTCCCGGAAGCCAGCTGAGATAGTATATTTCTCATCTTCACGTTCTTTATCAACTTGCAATGCACAGGGCATATTATAATACTCTTACTCTACACTCCACTTTTACTATTCACCCTCTGAGCGAAAAACAATCTAAGGTGTAATTGGTGCCCATGTGCATTGTGGACTAAGGAAAGAGTCACAACATAACCTGTGAATCGAAGCTTCGCCGGAGAAAAACAAGTTGTAATGTCCAACACTAGATGGGAGCCTATGCAGAGAATGTCAATCTTTAGCACTACTCGCTAGAAAGAGATGCTTTGAGGGTAACATTTTCTTTTTCATTTTAGTGGCTTCTAAAATAAAACTCAACATGTCGGAAAGCTCAAAGTCTAACTTGCGTTTAATAAAAAATAGCAGGCTGCATAGCCATATAATTAAAAGGCAACTGTCATTTCAGCTGACCAGAGCTCTTGGTAGAAAAGTGTCAGTTATTAGGACAGTTTATATAGGTTTTCTCTCAATACAAGTCTATGGAATCTAATCACGTGCCAGAAACCTGTTCATTTCAGCAAAAACGTATCTAATGATCAGGGAGCAATATATTTCCCAGAAGAAGCACCAGATGTCCTTTAGGAGAAAATATCATTCATGAATCTAATACTGTGCTCATTATTCTTCAAAAGTACCACTTCCAGTTGCTAGGACTGAAAGAGAGGTTATGCTTTGCAAAAATGTGCAAATATACAACCTTCAATAAAATGGCTGCTGGACTTACTTGAGCCATGACACTTAGCACTCATATTTGAGGCTTGTTGGTACTTCATATCACGAAGGAACAACATCCATATTTGTCTATAAAATGTATTGTTGCATGCATATTTATTAAACAATACTGTAATGCATAGGAATATATGATTGTGTTTTCACCCTACTATAGCTAATAATGTCCATAAGGTGCTGGAACACGGGTGGGGCCCATACAACGAAAATGCAATGACAATAAATTGATAGACAGAATGCATTTTTAGGTCTCGCCTGACCCAGCGCATGCGCTGGTCTGGCGAGACTTTTAGTAAGGGCTTCAAAAAATGCTACCATGGCCGGCCTACAGCTTGCGTGCATGTGCGCGGGCGCGCGCTTACGAGCAGAGGCGCCATATGGCGTTCCTCGTCATGCTCATTAAGCGCATCGCTCGCCGCGCTTGATCGCGATCACTTTCCCTTTCGCGGCCGCTTTGATGTTCTCAGTGAGCCAGTATTTTCACGGCCGCGTTACTTTTACGGCCGTGCACATTCTCCTCGTGTTATCTGTGCCTCTCCTCCTGTTAGCCCTGGCGCGAGCGCCACCCCGTTTCTTCTTGTTTCTTTTACTTTTCGCGGCCGCCTCACTTTCACGGCTGCGCGGCCATGGGCGTGTCTGTAGCAAACCTCCCTTGTGCCTTCAATCGGGCCTTTACCCACTGCCTTTGTGCACTTGCGCAATCCACCATATGGAGTGTTAGCGCGCGCGCACAACTCCGGGGCTTGTCTACGTTTTCAGCGTGTTCATTATGTTCTTAGTAACGCTGCTGTCCCCGGCTCACAGTCTGTCTTCCCCCGACGCCAAATCATTGTGAGATTAAATTACACGCAGCTATGAATCCAACTTTGAAAAATCGTCTTTTATGAGCGGACATTCGCCAAGGAGAGTGTTTCATGTATGTGTAAACATGTAAAGCGAGGTGGTACAGGGGGCCACCCGCGGCCGAAGGACCTCTTCCTCTGCCATTCATGGATGAATTCTAGAAATAACACCCTCCGCAAGGTGTCCGGACTCGAGGCGCTAGCTCTGCGATGATGAATTTGCGAGGTTCAGGTTCTTGTTTCCCGCAGATATAAAACTCCACCGCTCGCACCCTCCAGCCCTACATATTTAAGCCGTGTTGCACGTTTCACTTTTGGCGTGCCTGGGGTTGAGTTCTCCACAGAAGTCGCTCTGTCTTCACTGCAGCTCAGGAGGGACTTGTGGGATCGGTTTGTCACCATAGATAGCTGGTGGTTCCACACAGCCCCGGACCCTGGTGCCACAGGTGGTACCTAAAACTCCATAGAAATGACAAGATCACACCTTGCGTAATCTGCTCCTGGGAAACTGTGGGTGACGGAGACTCAAAACACCTAGGGGCACCACCCCCACACTCCTTCCACAGAAACGACTGACGCCACTAAAGGACACGTCCCTAGAGGCATTAATCAGGAAAGAAAAGCTTTACGAACAATCCGCAGTTTGAGATTGTTCTGTATTCAGAGGTGCGGACGTGTGTGTTTTATTTGGTCTTTGCTGCTGGAACACAGCAGGTGCAGTAACTCGCCGAGCATCGTACCCGAGCAGCCTCCGTACAATCCTTCTGTTGGTGGGCCATTGTTCAAGACACCTGCGCACACACCCTTACCCCTGCTCTTCATCAAGTGCATTGACACACTGAGCTGTCTGAGTAGGCATTCAGGGCAGGTGTAGGGCGTGGCATCACTACAGATGTCTGCAGCAGCTACACTCACTCTCTGAGTGCAGCGCTCGAGGGGAGGTCTCTGCAGCAGGTGCATGGACCCACTGCACTGTATTACTATTAGTGTCACTGTGAGCTTGGCAGTTAAGCCTCTTGAAAAGCAGTTGTGAGTTAATGATCCGTTAAAGGCGCTGGCTGGAGCCTGTTTCTCACATTGTAACACGGATTGCTCCTTTAGGCGTCTCCTTGGTGAGAAAGGATGCGTGTGATGTGATCTGAGACGGTAACTCCGTTTTATCACGGCTGCTACGAGCGTGTGCTTTCTTTCTAGAGCTGAAGTGACTAGAAATAGTGACACGTGCAGCGCCGGCCTCTAACAGCACCGATCGGTGCCTCCACGGGGCTGGTTCAAGACCGAGGGCCACCCACCGCGCCAGGGCCGTGTCCACTGACAGGGCACCGCTGGTGAACTGTGTGTACCGCAGTCAGCGCCTCGACCCACATGGGTCCCAACTCACAGGCTCACGCATGAAGACATCCGATATTCAAGAGAAGAGAACGCAATCCTGTTTTCGGTGGATACTGCGCAGGCGCAGCTCTGACATTACTGCTCCTCAGGGCCTTACTCCATGCTCTTCCACACTTCTGCACAGACAAGGACACATTCTGTGCTCACTCACTGTTCATCAGAACCGGGAACTCGCGCTAAGCTCACTCACGCTTCAGCAAAACCGGGAACTCATTCTACCTTTACTCGTGCTTCAGCCGAACCAGGAAATAATTCTATTTTAATTCATGCTTCATCAGGACTGGAAACCCACTGTATGCTCACTCACGCTTCAGCAGGCCCAGTAACTCACTCTGCACTTAGTGGTACTTTTTATTAAGGAGAAATTCACACTTCTGCAGAATCAAGAAGTCACTCAGCGCTTAGTAACACTTTTTAGTAACTCGCGCCCTACCTCTCCCTCTCCAGCCACGGATCTGTAGGCCCGCTGTCTCTCCAAGTGTGGCCCCTGTCTTTCTCTGCTAGCTCCTCTGCCTCTCTCTAGCCTCCATCGCCCTTGCAATGCTGACCCCCTCTGTCTCATCCTGTAGTCCCTCGGTCTTCTTCTTTGTTGCGTCTGTGAAACCTCTGCCTTGTCCCTCTCTGCATTGCTCCCAGCTTGAATATCATGGAGTTCGAGCTTTGATTATGATTTGTAGACTTGAAGTATTTTTAACTTTTCATATTAAATGGCCATGTACGAACATTCTGATCTTGTAAACAAACCCTCTGTCTCCCTGTGGTTCCTTTCTTATAGGTCGCCTACGTTCCTCACCCTGTACCCTCTCTACTCCACGCACACCCCGCTCCACCTGAGTCCCCTCACCTGTGCCATACGCCCCCTCACCAGCACATCTCGTCTACTACACCCGTATTCCTGCTCCACCCGAACAACCCCCTCCACCCGTACCTTCCCGCTCCTCAATCTGTGCCCTAGCCTCTACTCCGCCTCTCCTCCTAATTCACCTGTTCCCGCCCACTGGCACTCTCCTCTACTCCTGCACACTCCATCCCTCCAACCACACAGCACAGCTCTCTACTGGTGCACATCCGTACCCCCTCTCTTTATCTACATCACTTACACGTACACACGCCCTCTCCTGTGCTCTCCCTCCGGTCACACTTTCTTCACGTCATTACCTTTCTCCCCGGCGAGGACCCCCCCCCACACACACACACGCGTACCTCCCTGCCTCTCTGTCACCACCCCCTGTCACAGTCTCCACATCGCTGGCTCCCTATCGCTTTACTTTCACTTATCTCGCCCTTTGTCCTGCCGTCTGTCCATCCACCCACTCGACCAACCATACGGATACAGCTATCCATCCATCCTCCGTCCATCTGCCTGCCCGTCCGTCTGCCCGTTCTCTCTTCCATCTGCACCTTCTTCTGTCAGTCCATTCATGTGCAACTCTCCACCCATCCATTTGTTTGTACATCAATCCGCCCGTCTGCCTTTCTCTCTTTCCATTGATTCATCCACCTGTCCGTCCCTCCTACCATCCATCCATACATCTTTTTTTTGCTCTGGCTAATCATAACTTTCATTTGGACGGTGTATTCGACGCTCGCGTTTGTGTCTGTAAAATATGATTGTTCACTTTTACTCAAGGTGTATTCACATTTTATAAATACTTATTTAATATAGCATAGCAAATAGCCACATGATTCTTATGAATAAAAGTTACTGTTTTCAGCAATCCATCAAAGGATGTGCACATCACCCTTCTATGAAACATGTTTAAAAAATTGACTTTCCACATTGAAAGCAAATCTTGCTGCAGTGTTTGCTCAAGCTTACGTCCTAATATTTCATAGGGCCTACTGGACATTACATTGTGCATAGGCTAGAATTTCACAGTTCAGCATGCTTGCATTGGCATGAGGAAAGAGGAGACATTATATACAAGTTGTAAAATGTCCTTACATTAGTGGCTCCGCATCAAATATATATGGCACTGCAGCTCTAGGGAATAAGAAATTAGCTGATAGGATCGCTGTACTAAGATATAGGCTCATTTGTTTAATAACTTGAGTGTCCAGCCTCCTTAGTTTCACGATGGCTACTGATTACCAGACATTATTCACACATACTTTTTTATTTTTTTAAAAAGCAGCTTGCTGTAATGCCTATTCACTTACTGGTTCTGATCTTGGCTGCATAGATAGTTTTATTTTATATGATTGTGGGTGACTATAATAACCAGCATTGGCATAGCCAATAGGTCTCACCTTTGGGACCTTATAAGTGTTTAACCATGCAAAAGTTAATATTGTTGCCCCAAGGATATTGTGCTGCATAACTAAATACTTATAAGGTCCCAAAAGCGAGACCTATTGGCTATGCCAATGCTTGTTTCCTCTTCTCCAGAAGGCACTGAGGCAACTCCTGGCTAAATCTCCTACTTTTCAACATTGAAACCTGGGAAGACGTAGTGTTAAAATCTGCTCTATTTTCAGGACTCTTCCAAATTTGTGTACCCTAATAGTTCCCAATCTTTGCCTAGTGGTCACGAAATGCTCCTTTTCTCAGGATTGTATGCCCCAGAGTTTTAGTTGTAGGTTTCAAATGGCTAGGTGGAAGGCTGTACTTATTTCTGTGGCCTGACGTAAGAACTCTCTCAGGTGCTTGTGTATCAGTGTATGCATTCTTGCCTGTAAGGTTCCTCAAAATGCTTGAGAAATACCTTTCACGTGATCTCGCCTTTGGTCAGGGCCCTCCGCGGTAATCATCTGTCGCAGGCACCTATGATGTGAAAATATAGAGCTTGGTGCATATCTTCCAGACCTAATTTCTCTCCATGGCCTGTTGCTTTCAGAACAGTTAATTCCAGATCCATCTTAGATTTCTTTCCCTATTTCCCAGAGAGTTTCATGTAAGATTTTCCACAGTAAAGACGGTTAGGAAAACCCTGGTCATCAAGGGCGTGATGTAGAGGAGGGTCCATTGATCCTGCATTGTAATCCACTAAAAATTATGTAAAGAAAAGGCTTGGTGATCCACATCCTGGTGCTTCAACAGCTGCGGGGCATTTAACAGGGTCCTTGAGTGGGCCACTGAAAAGGCTTTTGATATCTTGCTTTATATGGAAGCTTTTTGCTTTGGCAGGCAACTTTTTTCAGTGGTTGTCTTTCAGTCCAGCCTTGCAGGTGGCTTTCTTATGAGGAACTGGAGTGCTCATGACCTCCTCTGCTGGCTAATTTTTGGTGTCTATCAGAAAAACTCCAAGCAAAAGACCTTTTTAGTATGTCTACTTTTTCAGTAAGGCTCACCCCTGCCCTGACCCGATCACTGTTCTGCAGTGCTTAATTTGAGCCTGTGGTTTCCGGTGCTCTGCACCGGCACTTAATTGTCAGCATCGACTCTAGTGACCGTCCACCACAAGGTGGCGCTGGCTGAGATGTGCACAACAACTGTGCTTATTAAGTTAAATGGCATTGAAAATGATTAATACCAGTCTCTCACGCCATTATTGTAGCTGTGTGTGTGTCCTGAAATTGTTTACTTGTAGGAGTGCAATGGTTAGGCTTTATGTTGATACTGTCCTTGGCAGCGCTGGCAGAGTCAATGCTTGGTGCAGGCTGCAGTGGCCTTCTGAGAAGGTCCCTGGCACTTTATTTTGTTTTTTTACAAATAAAGCATTGCTGTTCTGTAATAAGGTATACCATCACCCAGAGTCTATCCCACTTCTGTCTTCTTGATATGGCTACAGCCTATTCCACCATATAAATCCCGATTAGAGTTGGGTTGGATATGTGGCCAGACACCGTCCTTGGTGGTGACCTCTGAAAGGAGCAGGGACTGCATTCTGGGAAGTAACACATGTTGCACCTACCCTTCTAAGCCCCAAAATGGTTCCCCCATCACAGTGCTCTAGTGCCTGGTGCACACTAGTATCTGTTATTTCCAGGGCATTAGATCGCAGTGTCAGTCGCATATGAAATCTGACCATAACTGCTCTCCTGTCAGCCTGCCAACTACATTCATGGATGCAGCAGTGCCTGGGACATTGAGGAGCGACAGTCAATGACTAGCTCCATCTTGACATGCACAAATACCTCTCACAGCTACCTTTAAAAAAACAGAGAAAAATAGCTCAGCAGGTAGACCTATATTTAGGTGTGCAATTTCCAGTAAAAATGATAATTACCACTGACCTCACAATGTTGTTTTTAGATGTAAACCTATTAAACATAAAATTTCTATCCATTTATACTACTTTGACGCCCTTAGGTGTTAAACCGTACTAGTGCATGTGAGCAAATGGGGTGTATTATATGGTGTGGTCTTGCGACTTCATTGTGTAATACACTCACCAATCCCTTTAGGACCTTTAGGTTTCGTTTGTCAAACCTTCAGCTCACCCTGGTTAGCTGTGGCTCCGAGCAGCAAGCACAACACAAAGGAACAAGTGTAAAGCATTCAATCTGAAAGAAACACAGTGATAGATGAACAAGATGAACAAGTTACTTACCTTCGGTAAATATATATCTTTAAGAAACATTAGTAGTGATAGATTACTTACCTTAGAATATCCCCAGGCGTCAGACTGGATCCGGAAAGTTTTCGTCAGCAGTACCCCTACGCATCGGTAGGTGGCGTCGTGCGGCTCCGCGTCCGTCGTTGGCGTCATGGTCGCCGAGATGACGTCGCGGGCGCTACTTAGACGCCGCCCACGCGCGCTGACGTCAGTTCTGTACACGACTTTCCGCGCCAGGAACGCAGAGCCATGCAAGATACTGACCACTGGTGCATTGAAACTAGGGCCCTGAAAGGGATGACCTTAACCCTAGAAATTAGTTCGCAGAACGGGGAGGATGGGTGGGGCGGTAAGGAATCTATCACTACTAATGTTTCTTACAGATATATCGTTACCGAAGGTAAGTAACTTGTTCATCTGAAAGAAACACATAGTGATAGATTCCTTACCTTGGAATAGATACCCCAGCAATACCAACCCCGGTGGTGGGTCTGCGAACCAAGAGCACACCAGAAAGTCACGGAGAACGGAACGGCCAAAGAAGCCGTCTCTCCGGACTTGGCTGTCCAGGCAATAATGCTTGGTAAACGTGTGCAGCGAGGCCCACGTGGCTGCCTGACAGATGTCTTGCAGGGGGACACCACGTCCCAATGCAGTAGTGGCTGCAGTAGCTCTGGTGGAATGAGCACGCAACCCCACCGGAGGTTCTTTTTTAGCCAAAGAGTAACAGGCTTTGATACATAAGACAACCCAGCGGGAGATAGTTCTCTTGTGTACCGCCCGACCTTTCTTGGTGCCAACGTAGCCAACAAAGATCTGGTCATCCACCCGGAACTGCTGTGTGCGGTTGAGATAAAAGGAGAGCGCACGTTTTGGGTCCAGACGGTGGAGCCTCTCTTCCTCTCTGGAAGGATGCGGAGGCGGAAAGAAGGTGGGCAAGGTAATAGTCTGCCCAATGTGAAAGGCCGTAACCACTTTTGGCAAAAAGGAAGGACGGGGCCTGAGCACAACCTTGTCCGGATGGATTGATAGGAAAGGAGGCTTACAAGAAAGAGCCTGGAGCTCACTCACTCGCCTAGCGGAGGTGATGGCCACCAGGAAAGCAGTCTTCAAGGTCAAGAGACGAAGAGGACAGTTATGAAGTGGCTCAAAGGGAGCACACATCAAGTAAGTAAGAACAAAATTCAAGTCCCACTGAGGCATCACGAAGGGAATAGGAGGAAAAAGGTGTGTAATGCCTTTAAGAAATCTATTGACAACAGGGGACTTGAAAAGAGAGGGCTGATCAGGGAGCCTGAGAAAGGCCGAAATAGCAGAAAGGTAGCCCTTGATAGTGCCCAGAGCAGAGCCCTGCTGGACCAAAGAAAGAAGGAACAGTAGTACTTCAGAAAGGGGATCCACAGCCTTTGCTGTGCACCATGCCACAAACTTGTTCTACCTGCAGGCGTATACCACTTTAGTAGAGGGACGCCTGGCTGCCAGAATGACATCACAAACTTCAGGAGGTAAGTCGAAAGGAATCAACTGCCGCCGCTCAATTTCCACGCAAGGAGGTGGAGGCTGGACAGGTTCGGGTGGAGGACCGTCGCCTGCTGCTGCGACAGAAGATCCTCCCGAAGAGGCAGTCTGATCGGAGGATCGATGCTCATACTGAGTAGCTCGGGATACCATACTCTTCGAGCCCAGTCCGGGGTCACAAGGATGTCTTGTGCCCGGTCGCGCCTGATGTTCTTCAGCACTCTGGGCAGAAGTGGTATAGGCGGAAAGGCGTACAACAGACCGCAACTCCACTTGCGACGAAAAGCGTCGCCGAGCGAGTGCCGCCTTGGAAATTCCAACGCGCAGAACTGATGACATTGCGCGTTCTCTTCGGTGGCGAATAGATCTAACCAAGGCTCTCCCCACTGCTGAAAGAGACCTTGCACCGCCTCCGAGTGAAGACGCCATTCGTGATCGAGCATGCACCTGCGGCTGAGTTCGTCCGCCCTGGCGTTCAGAGAACCTGCCAGGTGTTGAACCACCAGGGACATGCCCTGATGTTCCAGCCATGTCCAGAGACGCAGAGCCTCCTTACAGAGGGTCCACGACCCCACCCCGCCTTGCTTGTTGCAGTACCACATGGCGGTGGTGTTGTCTGTGAACACCTTCACTACTCTCCCCTTGACAGAGGGAAGGAATGCCTTCAGTGCAAGCCGTATCGCCCGAAGCTCCAAAAGGTTGATATGGAGCTTGGACTCCGCCGGAGACCAGAGGCCTCTGATCTCCGCCTCTCCCATGTGGCCGGCCCATACCAGGAGGGACGCATCCGTCACCACTGTAAACTCCGGTTGGGGAAGGGAGAGGGATCTGCCGTCAACCCAATGCCGGTTCGTGAGCCACCACTGCAACTGTTGTGCAGTGCCCTCCGAGATCTGGACGTGATCGGACAGGTTCCCCTGATGCTGCGCCCACTGGAACTTCAGGTCCCACTGCAGAGCCCGCATATGCCATCTGGCATGATCGATCAGCAGGATGCAGGAGGCCATGAGGCCCAGCAGCCTCAGAGTCACTCTGACCGAAACCCGGGACAAGGGTTGAAAGATGGGAATCAGAGCCCGAATATCCCGGACTCGCTGTTCGGGAGGATAGACCCGAAACTGCGCCGTGTCCAGAACCGCTCCGATAAAGAGGATCTTCGGCACGTTGATGGAGAACCCCAGCAAGTGCAGGAGGTCGGCCGTAGTCTGGAGGTGGGAGACGACTGCCTGGGGTGAGCCCGCCTTCAACAACCAGTCTTCGAGATAGGGGAAGACTGAAACCCCTGATCTGCGCAGATGAGCTGCGACCACCGCCATCACCTTCGTGAACACCCGAGGGGCGCTGGTAAGGGAAAAAGGGAGCACAGTGAACTGAAAGTGCTCGTGGCCTACCGTGAACCGCAGGTAACGCCGGTGGGTTTGCAGGACTGGGATGTGGAAATAGGCATCCTGCAAGTCTAGCGCTACCATCCAGTCATGTGGATCAAGAGCAGACAAGACCTGAGCCAGAGTGAGCATCTTGAACTTCTCTTTGCGGAGGAAATGATTGACGTTCCGGAGGTCTAAGATAGGACGCAGGCCCTTGTCCTTCTTGGGTACCAGAAGGTAGTGGGAATAGCAACCACGACCTACTTCTGGCGTTGGAACGCGCTCGATGGCCCCCTTGGCCAAGAGGGCTGCAACTTCCTGCTGAAGAAGCACCAAGTGATCCCCCGACATGCGGTGGTACTGAGGTGCATGGCTGGAGGGGTAGTCTGGAAGGGGAGGGAGTAGCCCCTCCGGACTATCTCTAAAACCCACCTGTCCGAAGTGATGGTGCACCAGTGGGGGAGGTGATGGCGAAGCCTGCCGCCCACTGGCGTTTGATGGGCCTGAAGTTCGGACTAGGAAGGTTTGGAGGCAGTGGTGGCCGGGGTGGTGGTGGACTGACCCACTCGCTGGCCCCTTGGTCTGCCACTGCGGAATCCGTGGCTGCGCTGGGATGCTTGCTGCGCAGGCCTGTGGCTCTGTTGCGAACGCTGCGGGCGCCCCTTCCGGTGCCACGAAAGGAGCAAAAAGCAGAAGGCGAAAGAGGGCGGACTGCAGAGAGTCCCAAGGACTTGGCCGTAGCCCGTGAGTCCGTAAACCGCTCCAACGCGCTGTCTGCTTTGTCGCCGAAGAGGCGACGGCCATCAAAGGGCATGTCCATAAGTGTGTTTTGGACATCCCCCGAAAATCCAGTTGTCCTCAACCAGGCGTGGCGGCGAACCGCCACCGTCGTTGCAATCGATCTGCCCAGTGAGTCGGCGGTGTCCAGGCCACAACGAATCATGAACTTAGCTGCATCTCTCCCCTCTGCAACAGCCTGGGAGAGAGCTGGCCGGGCCTCCTCCGGAGAGTGCGGCAGCACGTTCGACACCGTATCCCACAGAGAGTGGGAATAACGGCCCAAGAGGCATGCGGTGTTCACGGACCGCAGCGCAGAACTGGAGGAAGAAACCTTTTTCTTTGCAAACTGATCCAGTTTCTTGGATTCCCTATCCGGTGGTGCGGAAGGGAAGGTGGTAGGGGAAGCAGAGGCTTGGACAACCAAGCTCTCGGGGTGGGATGTTGGGAGAGGAAGAGGGGGTCACCCGGAGCCGGGCGATGACGTCGGGCCACGTTCCTATCCACAGGAGCCCCTGTGGTGGGCATGGACCAAGTGCCCAAAAGAACGTCAGAAAGGGCTTCATTGAAAGGAAGCAGCGGTTCCGCAGAAGTAGCTGCTGGCTGAAGCACCTCTGTCAGGAGGTTAGTCCTGACGGCCACCGTAGGAAGCTCGAGGTGTAGGGCCTCGGCCGCCCTACGCAGCACCACAGCATAACTAGCACCCTCCTCCGTAGCCACGGTAGGAGGAGACAGCATGCCAAGGTCTGGTGAGGTATCCAGACCACTGGCACCCCCCAACTCCTCAGCCCAGTCCTGTTCAGACTCGCAAGCAGCTGCGAGAGGGTCCTCAGACCCCTCCCAGTCCTCCCCTAGCTCCTCAGGCTGTTCAACAGGTGTAAAATAAGGAGCAGGGACATGGGGATAGAAATCCCCAAGCAACGTCGAGAACGGCATCGATCGACGCCGCGTCCACTTCGGGGCTGAAACAGGGGTCGACGTCGTCCCGAGGAGCGGGCGGCATCATAAGTGGTGCCGGTGGGGTCGACGTCGGTGGAGGTGTTATAAGGTCAAACGGCGTCGACCGGGATCCAGGCCTGGATCCAAGCGGGTCCTGCGGGGCCGGAGCCGCCGGCAATAAAAGGCGAGGACCCCCAGTCGGGACCGCGGGGCCCGAAGGCACACCAGCGGGACCAGACGGCCCAAAGAGGCGAGCCATGGCCGACAGGAATTCCTGTATCTGGGCCGGAGTCGCCGACGAACCCGGAAAGGGCGGGTAGTGCGGCGGCGACTGCATAGGCTCCGCCGAAGCCGCGGGGGAGGCACCACCCGCACCCTCAGCCTCGGTGAGGGGAAGTCGGAGAACGATGGCGTTTCTTCGACTTCTTGTGCTTCGCCTTACCTGACCCCGAGTGCGAAGACTTTGATCCCGAAGACCGATGGTGTTGACTCCGCGCACGGTCCCTCGACCTCCCACGGGACCGGGACCTCGAACGGCGCGGAGCCGACTGCCGAGCTTCCAGCAACTTTCGGGACCGCTCCCGCAAAGTCTTCGGCGCCATGGCCCGGCAGTCGGGGCACGACTTGGGGTCGTGGTCGCGCCCCAGGCAGAAAAGACACACAAGAAAGTTGCTGGGAGCTCGGCAGTCGGCTCCGCGCCCTAAGTAGCGCCTGCGACGTCATCTCGGCGACCACGACGCCAACGACGGACGCAAAGCCGCACGACACCACCTACCGACGCGCAGGGGTACTGCTGACGAAAATTTTCCGGATCCAGTCTGACGCCTGGGGATATTCTAAGGTAAGGAATCTATCACTACTAATGTTTCTTACAGATATATCGTTACCAAAGGTAAGTAACTTGTTCAACAGCACCAAAACAATTGAAGAAATCAACACCACAATGGAAAAGATTAACTGGAGGGTTCCAGAGATATGGAATTTACAAGGTATAGTAAATCATAACATTTCACTGAACCACGAACAAGCATTGGCAAATTCAACAAATTTGACACAAACTTTTTGAGCAAAAAATTGGGCAAGTTGTAGTGCGGTCAGTTGCTGAACCGTTTATTAGTAGTATAGAGCGGGCTGTAACTGTTGATATATTATCCAATAATATCACTAGCGTAGTTGAGACTATGTCTCAGTCACAAGTCCTCCATAGTCCTTGCATAACAAATCCAACTGGTGGTGATAGCTTCTCTAACTATATGCACACCCATGAGCGTGTTCCCGCTACTATAATGATGGACAATAACAGCCTTACAATGATTTCGTGGAATTTAGCGGGCATCCACCTTAAACTTCAAGACCAAGATTGGCTGTCATATATTGGGAACAACGACATCTGTCTCTTTCAAGAGACTTGGGCAGTGGAAATGGTATATATTAACGGTTATACCACCTATAGCCTGGAAGCTATTCCGCCTAAATCGTCGGGTAGAGGCGAGTGGTGGCCAGTTGATTTTAGTAAAAATTCCTTAGCTTGTGAGTATAGGCACTTATCCATAAACTCACAGGACATAATGGGGATCCAACTTGTTTTTCCAACTGGTTTAGTTTTGACTGTGTTTAATGTCTATGCTAGGTCTGAATCTTTCAGGCTGTGATTCGTTGGTACTTTCAATGTTGGATGATTTGGTTGAAGTATACCAAAATAATTCCAAAATAATAATCGCAGGGGATTTTAATGCTGCATTCGAACCATCTACTCTATTGAGTTCTTTGCTTGAGGAAGAGGATGAGCTCTGGGGCATTCCCTAATTTAGTCATCGGTAAAACGGGCAAACGTCCATCGAATGTTTCTTTGCAGATTGCTTCTCTAGTCTCAGGTAGGAGTATAAGGGCCTGCAACGGAAGAACTGCATCCGACCAAGGGAGGAAGGCTACTTTTAAAAGGGGTACTTATACTAGCACCATTGATTATATATTTGTAGATGTAAGAATTTGGTTTCTGGTAGAGGATATGAACGTTGAACAGCGAGAAGATAGTGACCATAATCCCTTACTTTTAAAATTGAGGGGTGCGGATTTGAATAGGAATCCCTCTAGTCTTACCTCCAGAAACGAAGAGCTGTGCGTTACTAACAATCGCCGACGAGTTACATGGCCGAAAGTCCAAGCCGATCCGGACCTCTATACTCGGATTTACAAGCTCTTCGTTACATTTATATCTGGTTTGTGTAATGATGCGGGGAATATAGAATTCCCAGAACAAACGCTTGTTGCTTCAGTACACCAAAAATTCTTCGATACTCTGCAAACCATCTTCAGCCGAAGTAGCTCTGGTAGGAGACCCCCTATGACAGGGATAAACAAGTGGTTCACCAGTAAATGTAAGAGAGCAAAGAAGGCCTTGCAGTTAGCAGTTAGAGAGTGCTCCAGAATGGAAATAATTTTGTCTCGCAAAAGTTATAAAGTAGCTCTGAATCGAGCTAAAATAGATGTGGCTGACAAAAATTGGCAAGATCTGGTCCAAGCTGCCCAATGTAGGGATAGTCGCCTTTTTTGGCACATTGTCTCCATGGGGAGCAAGGCGAATATTCCCACCCTTAGTTATCATATCGAGCCGGGGACATGGGTGGACCACTTTTCTAAATTATATTCTAGTAATATGGATCAGGGCGGATTTGATACTCGTTGGGTTGACCATACCCAAGTTATCACTGCCCCTGTGGAGAATACAAATAGCCATGCTCTGGTTTTTAGTATAGAGGACACCCTGGCAGCGATTAGTAGACTAAAAGCTGGCAAAGCCCCTGGTCCTGATCTAATTCCGGGAGATTTATACAAATCAGAACCAACTATTTGGGCCCCGTATATAAATCTCCTATCGAATAACATCGTGGCTGGTGGGGCCATTCCAGAAACATGGAGGGGAGCGGAGATAATTACCATCTACAAAAAGGGTGATGCTGCTATCCCCTCCAATTATAGACCCATCAGCCTGATAGACAACTTACAGAAGATTTTTGCAAGGCAGGTTCTGGATAAATTAGAAACCTGGATGGATGATCACAAGGTTTTGTCAACTTATCAGGCGGGTTTTCGTTCCAAGGTAAGCACGTGTGACCAAGCTTTCAGGTTCACTCTACTAATTTGGAAATATGTTTCGCTTAGAAAACAAAAGCTTTATGTAGCTTTTGTGGATCTGCGAGCTGCGTTCGATCTGGTTCCACGTGACTTGCTTTGGAAGGTTTTACTTGACCTAGGTGCTCCCGCGGATTTGGTAGCAGTAATGGCCCGATTACATTTAGATAATTATGCCCAGGTCAGATGGGGGATGAATGGTGAACTAACGGACAAGATACCGATACAGCGAGGGGTGCGACAGGGGTGCGTCCTTGCCCCTACATTGTTCTCATTGTTCATAAATGACGTGGTGAGTCGATTAATGAACTGTAGGAATGACGCACCCTCCTTGAATGGCGAAAAAGTCCCCATTTTGCTCTTCGCAGATGACTCCCTATTAATATCAAAATCACCAATGGGTTTACAAATTTTATTAGACTGTTTCCTAGAGTTCTGTAGGGATAGGAGTCTGGAACTTAACACCTCCAAGACTAAGTATATGGTGTTTGGGAAAGTACAGGGTGGCCTGCGGGAGATTAAGGTTCTACAGGAACCCCTGGAACGGGTAAACAATTTTGACTATCTGGGCATAGGTTTAAGTGAGTGCCTCAAATGGGATTATCAGATAAATAAAAGCTACTTAACCCTATGCCAAAGATCCAAATCCTTAATAAGATTTCACAAACAATCATATACCCAACCCCTTTCCCCAGCGCTGGAAATCTATCGTGCAAAAGCCCAAAGCGGAGCTTTGTACGGAGCGGAGATTTCGGGCTATACTTCTGTCAATAAGTTAGTGATATGTGAAAATATCTTTGCTAGGTCTCTTGTCTCGGTCCCAATTACGACTCCTCTAATTCCCCTTTTCTGTGATCTTGGGCTGAAGAGAATTGGCGATTTAGCTGCCTTGAAACCTTTAACTTACTGGCTGCGCCTATGGACCACCCCTCAACTTGTTGATTATAGAGATTCTCTTCGGGAGGTCATAAGGATCAATGGCGCAGTAAAATTACCATGGTTTAGGCATGTTGCAGACTGGTGCAGGTTAATGAACATGATGGATCTATGGAAACATCCTGAGAGGGCTACTGGAGACGACTTACTGAGATTAAAAAGCAGGTATTGGGAGGTGGTGGGTGATCGCTATGTGAATAATTCGACTTGCGGACAGCTTACATCCAAGTTTTTAGCCATAAAATTCTGTCCACAATTCGAACCTTTCTTGGATAAGATTTTTCCCCCTTGCTAAAAGCTTGTACATCAGATTTAGATATGGTAATTTGCTTTTAAAATACCCGGGCAAGGAGGTGGTGGGTTTACAATTAGGTTCATAGTTCTGCCTGTTCTTCAGCTATTGAATCTGAAGAACATGTTTTATTTTTTTGCCCTGGATATCATGAGTTGCGCAGAAGGTGGATAAGGCCCATCTGCCTTAATGCAGGTGTTAGGCAGTATCAGATTGCTTATAGAATTTTAAAGGCAGACGTTTCTGAACCAATAGTTTTTGCTGTCAGTCGTTTTTTATTTGCCTTCTGGATAATGCGGCAGAAGTTTATATTACAGACTGTACAATAATATTAATTGTTTATGATATTTGTATATTACCTGTGCTGTGTATTTTACAAATTGTCCCTTTTGTCCCATTGAGGCTTTGTATGTTGTAAGGTTTTAGGGAAAGGCGTATTTCGTAGTTATCAAATGCACTTTTCTTCTTACTCTGGTGGTCTTTTTTAAATCTTTCCTTTTTTAAATACCCAAATGAATTGGTTTAAATATTTTAATTGTAAATCGGAAAAGTTTTTTTTATTGTATACTTTGATAGTTTGTACAGAAACCGAATAAAGTAAAGTATTATTATTATTATAGTGCGGTCAGTTAGAATTACTTGGGGTGACCAACTCTGCCAGGGAGCCAGTCAGGGGGACCAGCGATCCAGTCAGTGGGACCAGCAAGCCCCTCAAACAGTTGCCTACTCTGAAGTAGCAGTCTTCCAGCAATTCCAGTCACTTTATCCTCGTTCAGTGGATTCCTATGGAAGTGGTCCTGATACTGAGGACACAGAATGCTTGAATCTTCTCAAGGATGCTGTGGATGCAACACAGCTATGGGGTCTTCCTGCAGGGACTCCTCGGTCCACAGAGATAATGAGGGGTTCCTGGACACAGAGTTCGGTGTCCCACGGGTCCTCTCCGTCCGGTCATGCCGAAGCCTAGTCACCACTGGATGACCAGTCATCCGGTGGCCTGGTCACAGTCAAATTGTTCTCCGGGCTGTAGCTTGATTTCTGGGTGGCCTAGCTGCACTCCAACGACTCTCCCTGGTCCAGCAGAGTCTGGTGCAACGTCTGAGCGTCTATTCCTGGTCCTTAGTACTGCATGAGGAGCTTGATCCGGGGGTCGGGGGTACCACTCGCCCTTAGCAGCCTTCTTCAGGCTCTATGCTGAGAACAGGAGGTCAGTGGGCTGACCCTTGTAGTCTCTTTGCTTTGGCTGGGCTCTGGAGATGACTTCTGAGTGAGCAGGACACACAATAGGCCCAGTCCTTCTTTGCTAGCCAGCAGGTGCAGTCCACGCCGATGCAGCCTCTCTTTGCCGGCAACGTGGTGCAGCAGGGCAGTCCTCCTTCCAGTCCTGGGTGCCAGTGCCCTATTTATGTACAGAACATGCCCTCAAGGTAGAATGCGATTGATAGCCAATGGGCTACCCGGTTCCCTCCCTCTTGATGACCACTTCCTCGGAAGTGTGGTTTCTGGCTAACCCAGGATCACCATTCTGCCCACTCCCAAGATGGATAGAACCCCTCTCTCGGTGTCCAGAGCTCCCTAGCCCAACCCAGAAATGTGGCTACATGCCCCTGGGGAACCAGTTTGGCTACAGTTTTCCCCCCTCCTTCCTGTATGCCAGGTAGTCTGCCTATACAATGGGGCCGCCCCTCTCCATAGTGTTCCCCATTTGCTCTTCAGAGGCGGCTTCAACTTTGAAGCGCACCTTTTTGGCCAATTCCCATGTGGCTTCATGCAGGAGGGAGGTAACACCTCTGTTTGAGGCATGTGAGCTGTAGATCACATGATTTGCATACTCCTGCCATCTAGTGTTGGGTCCGGATATTTGCAAGTTGTTTTTCTTCAAAGAAGCCTTTCAAGTCATGAGGTAAGGTGACTCCTCCTTTCGGTGATAGTGTGCATGGGCATCGACTCCATTGTTAGATCGTTTTTTTCCACCATCTGGTTCGGACGTGAATTGCTGCGCTCCGGTTCGACACTGTTTCTTCGGTTCCCCTCGGTGCGCAATCCACTTACCCTCGATGGTATTGTTTTCGATCGCGTATTCCCTTCTCCGCGTATCGTACTAGTATAAAAAACTCTTTTCGATCTGGAAAACTCGTGGAAGGCCGTCGGGCCTACCCGCGTTGGTCCGCCTCGCAGTCGATGGAATAGACTCCATTCAAATTCTGCCCTCGGTGCCACGCGAAGTTTCCGCGTACCGACTCGCACGAAGTGTGCAACCTGTGCTTGTCTCCGGAGCACGACGAACAAGATTGCGACGCATGTAAATCTTTCCGCTCTAAGAGAACACTGCACGACCATCTGGCTCGAGTCGGAACACCAGCTCTGTTCCGGATCTCTTCGGAGAAGATTCCAAACAAGAAACCAGTTATGCCCTAGGGGCCGAAGATGAATAGGAGGATCCTATCTCCGTCTCCGAGTCCGGTTCCGATGTGGACAAAGACATTCCGCATGGCCAGCGTACCGTGAGTACCGATCCTCCCTTGCCCCAAAGTCCAACTCAGCCGAAGGAAAAGGCTCCGGTACCACCTCTGCCTTCGGGCCACGATCGTCACCGAGAACAAGTTTCCAACGCCCCACCTTCGGGTCCGGCACCGAAACATATGTCAAAGCCTTCCGGCTCGGGATTGAGTCGTCTACACTCCGGTACCGAGCCAAAACCTTCGGGACTGAAGCCAAAACCCATCTCGGGCCCGCCTCCTTCGACGCAGAAATCATCTTCGGAACCGAAATCCTTTGCACCCAAGACACCGGCACCGAAAACATCGGCGCCGAAACATAAAGATGCTCCAATTCTTTCAAAGGAGCCCTGTTTCGATGTCCCGCCTCCAAAACCGGATCCGAAACAGAAAGAACTGTACATCAACCCAAAAACTGGACATATTGCGACCAAATTGTCACTCAAACGCAAAGCTGACTCAGAGGAAACCTATACTATTCCTTTAAAAAGGAAAGTTATGGGTACTAACCCTTCTCCTCCTCCTCCCCCGCCACCAAAACACTTGTTGATTACTCCTACTAATTCACCACCACCATACACACCTGATGATCAGGATGATGGAGGCGGGGATGGAAATGGGGACAATGATCCTGCAGAGCCCTGGAAGGATTACAACACAGATTCTCCCACAGGTAACGACCCTGATCTTTACCCTACTAAACCTTCTCCACCAGATGACAACGTAGGCTATATAGAGCTATTAGGCAGAGCTGCTGAGTATCACGGGGTTCAACTACACAAAGAATCTTTAGAGTTGGATTTCCTTTTTGAAACACTTAGCAGTTCCCAAAGATCAGCTCACACATTACCCATGCTCAAAGGGATGCTGAGACATGTGGATGACATATTTAACGATCCTGTTCGGGCACATATTCTCACCGCCAGAATAGACAAAAAGTATAAATCTGCGCCATCAGACCCAGTTTACATCAAGGGCCAGTTACCATTAGACTCATTAGTGGTTTCTAATGCCCGTAAACGGGCCAATTCTCAAACATCGGGAGATGCTCCACCTCCGGACAAAGAATCTAAGTTAATAGACGCCTCTGGGAAATGAGTAGCCTCCCAAGCTGCAAATTTCTGGCGCATTTCTAACACCCAAGCCCTTTTAGCCAGGTATGATAGGACGCATTGGGACGAAATGGAGCAGTTGCTTCAATTCTTGCCTGATGAGCACAAATCCAAAGCTCAAGACCTAGTGCAAAAGGGAAAGCTCATCTCTAACACCTCCATCAGGTGCGCCTTAGATGCAGCTGACAGTGCGACTAGAACCGTCAACACCAGTGTACTCCTTAGAAGACATGCATGGTTAAGAATTTCTGGTATCTGAAAGAGACACGTTAGTGACAGATTCCTTACCTTAGAATATCCCCAGGCGTCAGGCTGGATCCGGAAAGTTTTTGCGTAGCAGTACCCTTGCGCGTCGGTATGCGGCGTCGTGCGGCTCCGCGTCCGTCGTCGGGGTCGTGATCGCCGGGATGACGTCGCGGGCAGTACTTAGATGCCGCCCCTGCGCGCTGACGTCAGTTCTTCTTTTTCCGCGCCAGTAAGCGCAGATCCGGGAAGAGCAGTGCCCTAGTCAATTTTTGACTAAATTTTTTTGTGAATTTTTTACTGTTTCTTTTCGAGTCTTCATCGACTCCTAGGTGTCGTATGGATGCCCGGCTTCAAGCCATGCGACGCCTGTGGTCGAATGATGTCGATCACAGACCCGCATCTAGAGTGTCTCTACTGTCTCGGCCGAGACCACGACACGAAGTCGTGTCCTGACTGCCGGAAATTGCACCGAAGGCTTTGCGAGAGCGGTCTCGAAAGCTCCTCGAGGTCCGGCAGTCGGCTCTGCGCCGCACCAAGCCCCAGTCCCGGGAGAGGTCGAGGGGCCTGTCGCGGAGTCCCCGCCGGTCGTCGGAGTCCAAGTCTTCGCGCTCCTCGGGTAAGTCGAAGCACAAAAAGTCTAAGAAGCATCATCGCTCTAAGACTTTGCCTCGCCGGTCTCGCGACTCGGCTGAGGCCCCTGTCGGCACCGGCCCCGGACGTGCCTGTGGAGCCGCCCCCGCATTACCCGTCCTTTCCGGGTTCGGGGGCAACTCCGGCCGAAATACAGGAATTCCTGTCGGCCATGGCCCGCTTCTTCGGGCCTCAAGGTCCCTCCGGTGCGCCTTCGGGCCCCGCGGGCCCTGATGGGGTTGCTCCGGCGTCGCCGCCGACTCCGGTCCCGGCGTCGCCTGTCCCGCCAGCCTTCATCCCGGCCTTGGCTCCGGCCCCGGCCTCGATCCCGGCTCCGGTGGTACCGCAACCCCCATCGACGCAGGTTGACCTAACCACGCCTCCGCCGATGTCCCCGGTGCCGTTCCTGACGCCGTCCGGGGCTCCGGACGGCGTCGTTCCCCGGCTCTCTCCGGCTCCGGACATGGAGCCGGACCGGCGCCGCCCGACGCCGGTTCCGGCGCCGATGAGACCTTGGGTCCCTAATGTCCCTCCTCCTCCATATTATGAACCTGAGGAGGACCAGGAGAGCTGGGAGGGGTCTGAGGACCCTCTCACACAACAGTGCGAGTTTGACCCGGACTGGGTTGAGGAACTTGGGGATGCCAGTGGTCTGGACACCTCCCCTGACTCTGGCATGCTGTCTCCTCCCGTGGCTACGGAGGAGGGGGCTAATTTTGCAACGGTGTTGCGTAGAGCTGCTGGAGCTTTGAATCTCCAGTTGCCTACAGTGGCCGTCAGGACTAACCTCCTGACTGAAGTGCTTCAGCCGGCGGCCTCCTCTTCGGAGACTGTGCTGCCGTTCAATGATGCACTCACTGACGTTCTTTTGGGTGCCTGGTCCAAACCCACCACAGGGGCTTCTGTGGATAGGAACGTGGCCCGACGCCATCGCCCTGCTCCGGGCGACCCCCTGTTTCTCTCCCAACACCCCACCCCTGAGAGCTTGGTTGTCCAAGCCTCTGCCTCCCAAACCGCCTTCCCTACCGCCCCTCCGGATAGGGAATCCAACCGCCTGGATCACTTTGGAAAGAAGGCTTTCTCTTCCTCCAGTGCTGGCTTGCGGTCCGTTAACACCGCTTGCCTCTTGGGCCGATATACCCACTCCCTGTGGGATTCGGTGGCGACTGTTTTGCCGCAGTGTTCTGAGGAGGTCCAGACACTGCTTACCCGCGCCATTGCGGAAGGGCGTGATGCGGCTAAATACACCATACGCTGTGGCCTTGATACCGCCGACTCGCTGGGCAGATCGCTTGCAACGACGGTGGCGCTGCGTCGCCACGCCTGGCTGAGGACCACTGGTTTTTCAGGGGACGTCCAGAATACACTCATGGACATGCCCTTTGATGGAGTCGGTCTTTTTGGTTCGAAGGCAGACCATGCGCTGGAGCGTTTCAAGGACTCGCGGGCTACTGCCAAGCCCCTGGGCCTTGCTGTTGTGCGCCCTCCGCTCACGTCTGCTTTTCGCCCCTTTCGTGGCCACGGAAGGGGCGCCCAGTCACGTCAACAGCCCGGCCAACGGCCCGCGCAGCAAGCGCCTTCGCGTGGCCGAGGACATGGATACCGCCGTGGCGGTTCGGGCAACCAGCGTGCGGGTCAGGCCACCACCTCCAACCCGTCCGCGGCCTCCAAGCCCTCCTAGTCCCTCCTTTCAGGTGCACAGCACGCCAGTCGAGGGCAGGGTCCGCCATCACCTTCACCACTGGCGTCCCATCACCTCGGACAGGTGGGTCTTGGACATTGTCCGAAGGGGCTACTCCCTCCCCTTCGAGACCACCCCCCAGCCATGCCACCTCAATTCCACCGCATGTCAGGGGATCACTTGGTGCTTCTACAGAAGAAGTCACGGCCCTCTTGGCCAAGAGGGCCATCGAGCATGGTCCGACCCCAGAAGTAGGGCGTGGTTGCTACTCCCACTACTTTCTGGTGCCCAAAAAGGACAAGGAGGACATGCGTCCTATCTTGGACCTCCGGAACGTCAATCGCTTCCTCCGGAAGGAGAAGTTCAAGATGCTCACCCTAGCTCAGGTCTTGACTGCCCTCGACCCTGGAGACTGGCTGGTAGCGTTGGACTTGCAGGACGTTTATTTCCACATCCCCGTCCTGCCGGCCCACCGGCGTTACCTGCGGTTCACGGTAGGCCTCGAGCATTTTCAGTTCACCGTACTCCCCTTTGGCCTTACAAGTGCCCCTCGGGTGTTCACGAAAGTGATGGCGGTGGTCGCGGCTCATCTGCGCCGGGCAGGGGTTCCAGTCTTCCCCTACCTCGACGACTGGCTGCTGAAGGCGGGCTCGTCCCAGGCAGTCGTCTCCCACCTCCAGACTACGGCCGAACTCCTGCACTCGCTGGGGTTCTCCATCAATGTGCCGAAGTCGCATCTGATTCCTTCTCCACAGCTCCTTTTCATCGGAGCAGTTCTGGACACGACGCAGTTTCGGGCCTATCCTCCCAAACGGCGAGTCCGGGATATTCAGGCTATGATTCCGATCTTTCAGCCTTTATCCTGGGTTTCGGTACGGATGACCCTGAGGCTGCTGGGCCTCATGGCCTCCTGCATCCTGCTGGTCGATCATGCCAGATGGCATATGCGGGCTCTGCAGTGGGACCTGAAGTTCCAGTGGGCGCAGCACCAGGGCAACCTGTCCGATCACGTCCAGATCTCGGAGGGGACTGCAAAACAGTTGCAGTGGTGGCTCTCGAACCGGCAATGGGTCATGGGCAGATCCCTCTCCCTTCCCCAGCCAGAGCACACAGTTGTGACGGACGCGTCCCTTCTGGGATGGGGCGGTCACATGGGAGAGGCGGAGATCAGAGGCCTCTGGTCTCCGGCGGAGTCCCGGCTCCATATCAACCTTCTGGAGCTCCGGGCGATCCGACTTGCACTCAAGGCATTCCTTCCCTCTGTCAAAGGGAAGGTAGTGCAGGTGTTCACAGACAACACCACCGCCATGTGGTACTGAAACAAACAGGGCGGGGTGGGGTCGTGGACCCTGTGTCAGGAGGCTCTGCGCCTCTGGACATGGCTGGAACATCAGGGCATATTCCTGATGGTTCAACACCTGGCAGGTTCCCTGAACGCCAGGGCGGACGAACCTCAGCCGCAGGTGCATGATGGATCACGAATGGCGTCTTCACTCGGAAGTGGCGCAAGGACTCTTTCTTCAGTGGGGAGAGCCTTGGTTAGATCTATTCGCCACCGAAGAGAACGCGCAATGTCAGCAGTTCTGCGCGTTGGAATTTCCAAGGCGGCACTCGCTCAGCGACGCTTTCGTCGCGAGTGGAGTTGCGGTCTGTTGTACGCCTTTCCGCCTATACCACTTCTACCCAGAGTGTTGAAGAAGATTCGGCGCGACCGGGCCCAAGTCATCCTTGTGGCTCCGGACTGGGCTCGAAGAGTGGTATCCCAAGCTACTCAGTATGAGCGTCGATCCCCCGATCCGTCTGCCTCTTCGGGAGGATCTTCTGTCGCAGCAGCAGGGGACGGTCCTCCACCTGAACCTGTCCAGTCTCCACCTGCTTGCGTGGAGATTGAGCGGCAGCAGTTGATTCCTTTCGACTTGCCTCCCGAAGTTTGTGATGTGATTCTGGCAGCCAGGCGTCCCTCCACTAAGGTGGTATACGCCTGCAGGTGGAACAAGTTTGTGGCATGGTGCCCAGCAAAGGCTGTGGATCCCCTCTCTGCCCCTCTTTCTGAGGTTCTTCTGTTCCTTCTTTCTCTGGCCCAACAGGGTTCTGCCCTGGGTACCATCAAGGGCTATCTTTGTGCCATTTCGGCCTTCCTCAGGCTTCCTGATCAGCCCTCCTTTTCAAGTCCCCTGTTGTTAACAGGTTTCTAAAAGGCATTACACACCTCTTCACTCCTGTTCCGTTTGTGATGCCTCAGTGGGACTTGAACTTGGTTCTTACCTTTCTCATGTGCGCTCCCTTTGAGCCTCTACATAACTGTCCTCTTCGTCTTCTGACTCTGAAGACAGCCTTTCTGGTGGCCATCACCTCCGCTCGGCGGTTGAGTGAGCTCCAGGCTCTATCATGCAAACCTCCCTTTCTGTCTGTCCATCCAGACAAGGTTGTTCTTAGGACGCGTCCGTCCTTCTTGCCAAAGGTGGTTACTGCCTTCCACATTGGGCAGACCATCACTTTGCCCACCTTCTTTCCGCCTCCGCATCCTTCCAGAGAGGAAGAGAGACTCCACCGTCTGGACCCAAAACGTGCGCTTTCCTTTTATATCAACCGCACACAACACTTCCGGGTGGATGACCAGCTCTTTGTTGGCTACGTGGGCGCCAAAAAAGGTCGGGCGGTGCACAAGAGGACCATCTCCCACTGGGTAACCTTGTGTATCAAAGCCTGCTATTCTTTGGCTAAGAAGGAGCCTCCTGTTTGTCTGCGTGCCCATTCCACCAGGGCAACGGCTGCTACCACGGCTTTAGGCCGCGGTGTTCCGCTGCAGGATATCTGTCAGGCAGCTACGTGGGCCTCGCTGCACACATTTACAAAGCATTACTGCCTTGACAGTCCGGTCCGGAGGGACGGCTTCTTTGGCCGTTCCGTCCTCCGGGACTTCCTTGTCTGATCTTTGTTCGCAGACTCACCACCGGAGTTGGTATTGCTGGGGTATCTATTCTAAGGTAAGGAATCTGTCACTAACGTGTCTCTTTCAGATGCACAAGTTACTAACTTGTGTAATGATATATCTGTAAGAGACAGTAGTTAGTGACAGATTCCTTACCGCCCCACCCATCCTCCCCGTTCTGCGAACTGATTTCTAGGGTTAAGGACATCCCTTTCAGGGCCCTAGTATTTTTCAGACACCTATGTCAGCTTCTTGCATGGCTCTGCGTTCCTGGCGCGGAAAGTCGTGTACAGAACTGACGTCAGTGCGCAGGGGCGGCGTCTAAGTACTGCCTGCGACGTCATCCTGGCGATCACGACGCCGACGACGGACGCGGAGCCGCACAACGGCGCCTACCGACGTGCAAGGGTACTGCTACGCAAAAACTTTCCGGATCCAGCCTGACGCCTGGGGATATTCTAAGGTAAGGAATCTGTCACTAACTACTGTCTCTTACAGATATATCGTTACACAAGTTAGTAACTTGTGCTATGGAACACGTCCCTCTACATCAGGGGTCAGGAGTATACTCCCGGCTCTTCCTAATCCCCAGAAAGGACGGATCTTTGTGGCCAATCTTAGATCTATGGCCCTTAAATCATTACATCCTGTCAGAGCGTTTCCAAATGGTCACTCTCCAAGACGTGATTCTACTTCTCCAGCAAGGCAACTTTCTTTCAGCCCTAGACTTAAAAGACTCCTACTTTCACGCACTCATACATCCGGCACATCACAAATACCTAAGGTTTGTGATAGCAGGCAAATTTTACCAATTCAAAGTCCTCCCATTCGGAGTGACTTCTGCACCTCGAATATTCCCCAAATGCCTAGCAGTGGTGGCAGCACATTTACACAGACAAAACATCCCTGTCTTCCCATATCTCGACGACTGGCTTATCAAAGCCAACAATTTCCAAAAATCTCATCTTCAGCCTTTACAGGTTCAACCGTATCTGAGGGCTATCCTAAACACAGCTGGGATCAGCTTATCCCTATACAGCAAGAATCCAAAAATGTCAAACGCTACTACCAGGTTTCCAACCCAATCAACAGCTAACAGTCAGAACTATCATGCGGATACTGGGTATGATGGCATCATGCATCGCCATAGTGCCACATGCACAGCTATACATGTGTCGGCTTCAGGAATGTCTAGCACGACTGTGATCTAAGTCACAGAATCAGTTTGAGGATCAAGTGTTGATAGACGGCCGAACTCATTGCTGTCTGCAGTGGTGGAACACAAACAACCTATTAAAAGGGTGGGCTTTCCTCGCCCTGTTCCCCACCTCCTCCTGACAACAGATGAATCACTAACAGGCTGGGGTGCTCACTTACACAATCTTACTATTCCAGGGAGCCTGGGATACCAAACACCAGGTCTCCACATCGACCACCTAGAGCTTCAAGCTGTTCACCTAGCATTTAAAGCGTTCCAACAGCAAGGTTGTCTTAGTCCGGACGGACAATGACAATCATGTACTATGTACAAAAACAGGGGCACACACATTCTTTACAGTTATCAAGCCATCTCAGACCATTTGTTAGGCTCTACATCACAACATTTATCTGTTAGCGGAACACCTCCCGGGAACAGACAACTATTTTGCCGACCTCCGCAGGATGCGGCAACAAGTCTGCGAGTGGTAACTCCACCTTTAAAGTCCTCCTCCCTTACTTCCACAAGTGGAGGTCTCCACAAATAGATATGTTTGCATCTGCAGACAACACAAAATGCCCAGACTTCGCCTCCAGGTTCCCACTCTCACTGTCCAAGGGAAATGCATCAGGGATGAATTGATCAGGGATATTTGCCTATACTTATCCGCCTCTCCCTCTTCCATTTCTGGTTCGAAAGCTCAGGCAAACATCCCTCAGACTCGTACCTTTCACATGGGCTCAACAGCCCTGGTTCGCAACAATAATCTGTCAGTAGTTCCCCATGAGAAGCTTCCCCAAACCTGGACCTTATCAGTCAGAACCATGGCAAAATCAGGCCCCCAAATCACAGGGAACTTAACCTGGTGAATTGGCTCCTGAGATCATAGAATTCTGTTCTCCCTCGCCCCACCTGAAAGTATGACTATTCTCAAAGAAGCTTGTAGGCCTACTACTAGAGAATGCTATGAAGCTAAATGGCAAAGATGTGTCTGTTATTGTCATGAGAGCATCAATCCATTTAATGCTACAATATAAAATATTGTTTTTATCTCCTACATCTACAACTCTCTGGTCTTGCATTCACATCCATAAGGTTACATCTAGCTGCAGTGGCTTCATATCTGCTAAAATGACAACACCTGTCTATGTTCAAAGCCTTTATGGAAGATCTTAAGAGAGTGATTTCACCTGCATCTACCTGGAATCTCAACATTGTTTTCACAAGACTTATGGGTCGACCATTTGAACCACTACATAACTGCTTCCTTCAGTTTCTTTCTTGCAATTTCGCATTTTTTATTTCCATCACTTCACTCAGACGTGTTAGTGAGCTCCAGGCACTATCCTTAAAAGAGCCTTTCTTCCAGCTCCACAGACATAGGGTGGTCCTTCACACCAACCAAAATTCCTATCAAAGGTGGTCTCTCATTTCCACCTTAGTCAATCAGTTGCCTGTGTTCTTCCCTCAACCATACTCAGTCGCGGAAAGGGCTCTCCATACATTAGATGTTGAAACAGCCCTTATGTACTACATTAACAGAACTAAAGACTTTCGCAAAACCAAACTGCTCTTCTTACTTTTTTCACCCCCCTCATACAGGAAAGCCCATATCTAAATCAGGCGTTGCCAGGTGGATAGTTACATTTATTCAGACATGTTGTATTAAAGCGAAAAGGTCTTTGCTTACACCACCCTATAGCACATTCTACTCGCAAAATTGAGGCTTCCATGGCTTGCCTTCCCACTACAAGCAGCTGCATAGTCCACCACACACACCTTAACTAAGCATTATTGTGTGGCTCTTCTAGCATGCCAGCAAGTTAATGTAGGTCAGTCAGTGCTACTTACACTTTCCCAAACAACTGCAACACCCGCAGGTTAGCCACCGCATTTGGAGGGCACTGCTTTACAGTCTATGCAAAGCCTGCGTATCTACAGCAACACATGCCTCGAACCGATTGTCTTACTTACTCTGTAAGCCTTGGTTCTTCGCATGTAGTCCTGAAGATTCACATGCACCCACCCTCTTCCCTGGACACCTTTGACTGTTGCAGTTCCTTTACCTTTCCATACGCATGCACATCTCTTTGCTAACACTTACTATCTGAAAGAGACTATTAGTTATAGATTCCTTACCTTAGAATTACCCCCAGGCGTCAGACTGGATCCGGAGAAATTTTTTCGTAGCAGTTCCCCTGCACATCGATAGGTGGTGTCGGTCGACTCCGCGTTCGGCTACGTGGTCGCCGGGATGACGTCGCGGTATCTACTTAGACACCGCCCTCGCGCGCTGACGTCAGTTATTTTTCCGCGCCAGCCAGCGCAGATCCAGAGATAGCGGTACCTCGAGTCACTTTTTGACTCTGTTTTTGCGACTTTTGTCGACACCTTTTTTGAGTCGATCGACTCCTGGTGCACGGAGGGATGTCACGTCCGACTGGCTTCAAGGCTTGTGACTCCTGTCACAAATTGATGTCGGTCACAGACTCGCACCTTGTGTGCCTTTGGTGCCTGGAGCGCGAACACAACCGAAAGTCGTGCTCCGACTGCCAGGCCATGAACCCGAAGTTTTTGCGGGAGCGGTCCCGAAAGCTTCTCGAGGCCCGGCAGTCCGCTCCGTGCTGTTAGAGGTCCCGGGACCGGTCGCGGAGCCACCACCACCACTCGTCATCAAAGTCTTCGGGTAAGTCGAAGCACAAGAAGAAGGCGAAAAAGCACAGTCGCTCTAAGCGTTCTCCCCGTCCGGCTCTGCCCGCGGAGCCTGTTGGGCTAACTCCGGCCTTCCCTCCCTTTCCGGGAGCCGGAGCGACCCCTGCCCAGCTTCGAAGGTTTTTACAAAGCCTTGCACTCCATCTTCGGGCAGCCCGACTCCGCCCTCGGGCCCCGCAGACTCGGGTGGGGACTCTAGGCCTTCGATGCTTGCGGCTTCGGCTTCAGCGCCCCCAAAGATCCAGGCCTGGTTCCGGATCGGCGCCGGTCCACCCCGTGACACCGCCTCCGGTGCTGAATCCAGTGACGACACCTCCGCCGCCGGTTGTGTCCCCAGCCGGCGCCGGCCCGTCCTCCCCCTCATCGAGGACACGGAGCCGGACCGATGTCTGGACCGGCGCCGACCGGTATTTTTGTACCCCTGTTCTCCCCTGATATTTCTTACCACCCTGAGTGGCTACCAGGAGAGGGTGAGGAGGACTGGGTGGGGTCTGGGGACCCTCTTGCAGACCAGTTAGAGGAACCGGACTGGAGAGAGGAGTTGGGTGACGCCAGTGGTCTGGATACCTCCCCAGACCTTGGCATGCTTTCTCCTCCTACCGTGGCTACGGAGGAGGGTGCGTCTTACGCAGTGGTGTTGCGTAGGGCAGCCGAGGCCCTAAACCTCGTGCTTCCTACGGTAGCGGTCAGGACTAACCTCCTGACCGAGATGCTTCATCCGGCGGCAGCCTATTCGGAGCCCCTGCTGCCGTTCAATGAGGCCCTTACGGACATCCTTTTGGGCACTTGGTCCAGGCCCAACACAGGGGCTCCTGTGGACAGGATGATTGCCTGACGCCACCGCCCGGCCCCGGGCGACCCCATTTTCCTCTCTTCACATCACATACTGCTTCAAGAAACCTGGGAGGAAAAGGCTCTTGAACTCCAAGGGTATACATCTTGTTGTATCCCAGCAAAAAAATGCTCCGTTTTTGGTCGCAGATCGGGGGGCTTAATGATTTTGGCCTCTATAGCAACAATAGGTGAGATCACAACAATAGAATCTCAAATAGCACCCCCAAGCGCCATGCAGGCGGTAAAGATCGCACTCTGGTTAAATAGCCAACTCCAAGAAGTTATAATAATCAACGCTTACATCCATCCCAAACGGAAACGGAAAGCTGCCAAGGAACTGATAAAAGCCATGGAAAAAATAATGGATGAAGAGGATTCCGATTTTATTATCCTAGCAGGCGATTTCAATATTTATCTTATTAGCTCGGGACCAGGTGATGGCCTTGACCAAGAACTTAGCGCCGCATGGGAAGTGCCAAGACAGGGCTCCCCAAAAATTAGGAAGCCCACAAATTGCTCAAATGATTTACTACGGCAAGTAGAACACCTTAATCTAAGAGCCTTGAACGGGCGCTATCCGGAAGACGATCCACCAATCGCAACATTTCATTCACAAAGGCAATCTTCCCATTTGGATTATACATTTACATCCTTAAATATGCTTGGTAGAGTAACGGCGTTTAGGATAGGGACCAGCGACCACTTGCCTCAAGAAGCAACAATAAAAGTTAACTCACTTCTCAAGATCGAACCATTCATAGGCATTAACATCGAAGTGGCCGCAAACCTTAAGCGGCTTCGGTGCAATCCCAGCAATATCAGCTCCATAAGTCTTACGGCAAAAACTCTTTATACTCCAGTGGCAAGTCCCACGATAAAACCGGTAGAAGTATGGCAAAATGTCATCCTAGCTATTAGCGAGAAACTATTAAAAGGGCCATCAAACAGGGTAAGCCACCAAAAGGGAGCATCGACCAAATTACAACTCACACCAGAAATGAAAACGCAAAAGCAGATTATAAACCGAACATTGAGACCGATACGAAAAGATCCAATAAATCACGACTTACAAATTGTCCTACGGGAAGCAAAAAAAACTGCTAAAAAGGAAGAAATAGGAAATAAAGAAACAAAAAAACGACGAATTATGGGCCAAGCTCCTCCATGAAGTTAAACGAAAAAACAGCTCAAGGTTTTGGCAAATGATCAGAAGAATAAAGAATCCAGACCATCTCGGCCTAAACTCTAATATAACGGAGGAAGCATGGACAAGATACCTTTTCAAGCACTTTAACAACACAGCCGCTGACAATGAGGAGAGCCTTGAACAAGTAGGGATAAAGGGGCCCAGTAAAGAAACTAAGAGGAAAAAAATAGGCAATGGCCACGATCCAAGAATCAGATGCAAGAGGAACCATGTTACCCCTTTGTATGGGTAAATTAGAGCCAGACTCAAGTTCCTCCCCCCTCGCCGAGACTGAATATCTGGCCTCCACACCAGCTGATGTTAAGAGGCAAATAGCCAGGGGCAGACCAACAGGTGCCCCCGGACCAAAATGGCATCCCATCAATGCTATATAAATCAGATGCAGAATTTTGGAGTGCAGCACTAACAACGATATTTAAAAATATAAAGGATACCTTGACGCTACCGGAGTCCTGGCATGGATCAGTAATAAGCCCAATTTTCAAACAGGGCGACAGGAAACTCCCAAATCATTATCGGCTTATTGCCCTTATAGACGTGGAGGCGAAGTATTCTGCAGGAACCATACTGGAGGAGTTAACATCGTGGGCATCCGAAAACTCCATCATCCCAATCAATCAAACAGGCTTCTGCCGGGGTCAAGGGACCACAACCAACATCATGGCACTGACCCTGCTGATGGATGCAGCAAAAGAGACCAAATCCCCCCTATTCCTCTGTTTTATTGACTACACTGCCGCTTTCGATCACGTTGATCGTAACAAACTCTGGCGGAAACTGGAAAACTGGGGAATACCTAAACACCTTCTAGACCAGTTGATATTACTGCACACAAACACCTGGATCAAGGTTAAATTAGGAGCAGGAACAAACCTCTCCAACCCCATTCCGACAACAAAAGGGTTAAAACAGGGTTGCGTGCTAGCTCCGCTTTTATTAAACCTTTTTCTTGCAGACTTGCCTGGGGAACTCGACAATTGTCTCTGTCATGCACCAAAACTAGGGAAAATCCCGCTGTCCAATCTGCTGTACGCGGATGACCTGGTGCTGATAAGCCGGACTCCGTTCGGCCTCCAACATCTTCTGAATGTAGCTCACTCCTTTTCAGAAAGGAACTCCTTGCAAATAAACTTTACCAAATCCAAGGTTATGGCAGTGAACTACCGGAAAAAGAGGAAAATCAATTGGCATCTAAACGGACAAGGGCTGGATTTGGTAACTACCTATAAATACTTGGGAGTAATCTTGGACCATAAGAATTCGTTTAAACCCCAATTGGAGTCCTTGCGAGGTAAGGGAACCGTGACTTACCTGGCGATTAAAATCCTTAAAAGTCAAACTTCCCGACCTAACGCTTAACCCCTTGCTCCAGGTTCTGCGCGCAAAGCTACAGCCGACTCTCACATATGGGAGTGAACCCCTTCAAGGTAAGGATGCTGCACTATTGGATATAGTGATAGCGAACTCATATAGGGCAATCTTTAACCTGCCAAGATACGTTTCTCCTGCACAAATCCGGTTAGAATTTGGCCTTTTAAAACAAACACTGGAAAGACGGAGCGCGTATGTTATCAGCTGGCACAAGATTCGCAGCGCTGAGGTTGGTTCTTTAAACTCCAATCTATGGGAAGAGTTGCTCCGACATCGAAAATCCCCAGCCAGAGATTATTTATTTGATTCACTCCAAGCCTTGGGACTGTCAGATCTCTGGGGCACCCCCCATAGATCTCTTGTCTTTCAAAAAAGTCGCGAAAAAATCAGCACGAATCATCTCCTCCATTGAGGATAAGGAGGCATTAACCAAAAGAGCGCATGGCTGGATCACGCTCAGCGACTATGGAAGAATGCAACCTCAAGCATACCTCAACATTGGAATGAACCTAAAGACGAAAGAAACGTTTTTAAAACTACGCCTTGGAGTAATCCCAGCTGCCCCTCACTTGCCACCTTGGGAAAGAAAAAACTGCCCACAGCAGTGTCGTCTGTGCAAAGCTGGCAAGGAAGATATCATCCATTTTATTTGCATCTGCCCTAAATTAAAGGACTTGAGGTACAATTTATTACGTCCATCCTTCAAATTACATGGCATTCGAACATGCAGGCAGGCTGTCAAACTGTGTTTTAATCCTACTAAAACAAAATTAAACTGTTGGGTCACAAAGTTTTTTGATCTAGTAGCAAAAAGACACAAGAGCACGCTGAGTGCGGATCAATAAAAGCCAGACCGAACAGTTCCTTGATGACAGCTTGAAACACCTGAACTTTTTTACTGATGACTATAAACTGATATTAACTAAATTTGTAAATTTTAGGAAATTGCACAAAATGAATTTTTAGCAATGTTCTATTTGTTTTGTAAAGATTTTAATTAATCATGTACAAATAAAAATTACCTTACCTTACCTCTCTTCACATCCTACCCCAGAGAGCTTGGTAGTCCAAGCCTCCATGTCCAAAGGCACATTCCCCAACGCACCACCTGATAGGGAATCCAAGAAGCTGGATTAACTTGGGAAGATGTTTTCTTCCTCCAGCTTTGGACTGCGGTCAGTAAACACTGCATGTCTATTGGGCCGTTACTCCCACTCGGTGTGGGACACGGTTGCGCAGGTGCTGCCACAGTGCCCTGAAGAGGCCCTGGCTGTGCTGTTGCCGAAGGGAGAGACGCAGCGAAGTTCGCTATCCGGTGTGGGCTGGACACCGCCGACTCACTGGGCAGGATGATTTCCACATCGGTAGCACCGAGACCCTACGCCTGGTTGAGGTCCACTGGGTTCTCGGGTGATGTCCAAGCAAGGCTTTTGGACATGCCCTTTGATGGCCGTCGCCTGTTTGGCGACAAGGCAGACAACGCGCTCGAGCGCTTTAACGTTTCTAGGGCTACGGCCAGATCCTTAGGCCTCGCTTCCACCTCCCGCCCAGCGCAGTCTGCTTTTTGCCCCTTTTGTGGCTACGGAATGGGTGCCCCGCCACGTTCCGCCGAGAGCCACAGACCTGCACACGCTGTCCAGCCTCTGTGCGCCCGGGGACGTGGATCCCACCGCCGTGGGTCGTGGGCCAGCGGGCAGGCCAGTCCACCAGCCCTCCCTCTGCAGCAGCCTCCAAACCCTCCTAGTCCGGCCTTTCAGGCCCATCACTCGCCAGTGGGCGGCAGGATTCGCCATCACCTCCCCCACTGGCAAAACATCACGTCGGACAGGTGGGTTTTGCAGATAGTCCGAAGGGGCTACTCCCTCCCCTTCGAGACTATCCCTCCAACCATGCCACCTCAATACCACCGCTTGTCGGAGGATCACCTGGCACTTCTCCAACAGGAAGTTTTGGCTCTCTTGGCCAAGGGAGCCATCGAGCACGTTCCTGTCCCAGAAGTAGGTCGTGGTTGTTATTCCCACTACTTTCTGGTGCCCAAGAAGGACAAGGGCCTGCGTCCTAATTGGATCTCAGGAACATCAACCGCTTCCTCCGGAAGGAGAAGTTCAAGATGTTGACTCTGGCTCAGGTCCTGTCTGCTCTCGACCCTGGAGACTGGATGGTAGCGTAGGACTTGCAGGACGCCTATTTCCACATGCCCGTCCTGCCAGCCCACAGGCGTTACCTACGGTTCATGGTAGGCCACGAGTATTTTCAGTTCACTGTGCTCTCCTTTGGCCTTACCAGCGCCTCTCGGGTGTTCACGAAAGTGATGGTGGTGGTCGCAGCTCATCTGCGCAGATCAGGGGTTCCAGTCTTACCCTATCTTGACGACTGGCTGTTGAAGGCGGGCTCGCCCCAGGCTGTCGTCTCCCACCTCCAGACTACGGCGGACCTCCTGCTGAGGTTCTCTATCAACGTGCCAAAGTTGCACCTAAGTCCCTCTCAGAAGCTCCTCTTCATCGGAGCGGTTCTGGACATGGTGCAGTTTAGGGACTATCCTCCCGAGCAGCGAGCCCGGTATATTCTGGCTATGATTCCGATCGTTCAGACTCTATCCCGGGTTTCGGTCTGAATGACCCTGAGGCTGCTGGGCCTCATGGTCTCCTGCATCCTGCTGGTGGATTATGCCAGGTGGCCCCTTTGGTATCGCTTTGTTCGCCCTAAGTTGGCAGGGTATGCCCAGACGTGGCTCCCTTGCTCACTTTGCCACTGGATTCAAGATAGCCTGGCTGATGAGGGTTTTGAACCCGAAACCGGTCCCAGGATGCTTGTTTCCGGTCCAGGGAAGACATGGCTTGGCAGTTCGGGCTGGACTGTTCCCATGAGGCACAGGGTCAGACTGATTTGCATATGGCCATGTCTGAACTGGGGTGGTGGAGTGAGCTAAAGAATGATGATGGATTAAACCCAGATCAGTTGACTGGGGGTGAGTGTTTGATTTGCTCTAACGCTCCGTCATCATCCCCTTTGGTATCGCTTTGGTGGCATATGCGGGCTCTCCAGTGGGACCTGAAGTTCCAGTGGGCACAGCATCAGGGGAATCTTTCTGATTGCGTCCAGATCTCGGAGGGCACTGCACACCAACTGCAGTGGTGGTTAACGAACCAGGATTGGGTCAATGGCAGATCCCTCTCCCTTCCCCAACCGGAGTTCACAGTGGTGGCAGATGCATCACTTCTGGGATGGGGCGGCCACATGGGAGAGGCGGAGATCAGAGGCCTCTGGTCTCCGGCGGAGTCCGGGCTCCACATCAACTTTCTGGATTCGTCTTGCACTGAAAGCATTCCTTCCCTCTGTCAAGGGGAGAGTAGTGCAGGTGTTCACGGACAACACCACCACCATGTGGTACTGCAACAAACAGGGCGGGGTGGGGTCGTGGACCCTATGTCAAGATGCTCTCCATCTCTGGACATGGCTGGAATATCAGGGCATATCTCTGGTTGTTCAACACCTGGCAGGTTCATTGAACGCCAGGGCGGACGAACTCAGCCGCAGGTGCATGATGGATCATGAATGGCATCTTCACTCGGAGGTGGTGCAAGGTCTCTTTCAGCAGTGGGGAGAGCCTTGGTTAGATCTATTTGCCACCGAAGAGAACGCGCAATGTCAGCAGTTCTGCGCGTTGGAATTTCCAAAGCGGCACTCGCTCGGCGGCGCTTTTCAACGCAAGTGGAGTTGCGGTCTTCTATACGCCTTTCCGCCTATACCACTTCTATACCAGAGTGCTAAAGAAGATCAAGCACGACCGGGCCCAAGTCATTCTTGTTGCTCCGGATTGGGCACAAAGAGTCTGGTATCCCGAGCTGTTACATCTGGCCATCGATCCAACTGCCTCTTCGGGAGGATCTTCTGTTGCAGCAGCAGGGGACGGTTCTCCACTCGAACTGGCTCCACCTCCTTTGGTGGAGATTGAGCGGCGACAGTTGATGGCTTTTGACCTTCCTCCCGAAGTCTGTAATTTTATCTTGGCAGCCAGGCGTCCCTCCTCTAAGACGGTATACGCCTGTAAATGGAACAAATTTGTGGCATGGTGCACAGCAAAGGCTGTGGATTCCCTCTCTTTCTGAAGTTCTTTTGTTCCTCCTTTCTTTGGCCCAGCAGGGCTCTGCTCTGGGCACACTTGAGGGCTATCTTTCAGCCATCTCGGCCTTTCTTCGGCTGCCTGATCAGCCTTCTCTTTTCAAGTCCCCCATTGTAAATAGATTCCTTAAGGGCATTACTCACCTCTTTCCTCCTATTCCTTTCGTAATGCCTCAGTGGGACTTGAACTTTCTGACATACCTTATGTGCTTTCTCTTTTCGAGCCACTACACAACTGTCCTCTCAGACTTTTAACTTTAACGACTGCTTTCCTAGTGGCCATCACCTCTGCTCGCAGGGTGAGTGAGCTTCAGGCTCTGTCCTCTAAGCCTCCTTTTCTTGCTGTTCATCTGGACAAGGTTGTCCTAAGAACCAGACCTTCTTTTCTTCTCAAAGTGGTTACTTTCACTTTGCCCACCTTCTTTCCGCCTCCGCATCCTTCAAAAGAGGAAGAGAGGCTCCACCATCTGGATCCAAAACGTGCGCTATCTTTCCATCTCGATCGCATAAGACAATTCCGGGTAGATGACCAACTCTTAGTTGGCTATGTGGGTGCCAAAAAAGGCCGGGCCGTGCAAAAACGGACCATCTCTCTGTGGGTCATTCCTGGCATTAAAATGTGTTACTCTTTGGCAAAGAAGGAGCCTCCAGTAGGATTGCACGCCCATTCCACCCGGGCGACGGCAGCCACTACTGCTTTGGGACGTGGAGATCCCCTTCATGATATCTGCCAGGCAGCCACGTGAGCATCTCTGCACACGTCACCAAACACTACTGCCTGGACTCTCAAGTCCGGAGAGACGGCTTCTTTGGCCGTTCTGTTTTCCAGGACTTCCTGGTGTGAAGTTGGTTCGCAGACCCACCTTCGGGGTTGGTATTGCTGGGGTATCTATTCTAAGGTAAGGAATCTATAACTAATGGTCTCTTTCAGATGAACAAGTTACTTACCTTCTGTAACGATATATCTGTAAGAGACATATATTAGTTATCGATTCCTTACCGCCCCACCCATCCTCCCCGTTCTGCGAACTGACTTCAAGGGTTAAGGACTTCCTTTCAGGGCCCTTGTTTTGTGCACCAGTGGTCAGTGTCTTGCATGGTTCTGCGCTTCTGGGGTGGAATGTCGTATAAAGAACTGATGTCAGCGCGCAAGGGCGGTGTCTAAGTAGATAACGCGACGTCATCCCGGCGACCACGACGACGAACGCGGAGTCGACCGTCGTCACCTATCAACGCACAGAGGTACTGCTACGAAAAAATTACTCCGGATACAGTCTGACGCCTGGGGGTAATTTTAAGGTAAGGAATCTATAACTAATATATGTCTCTTACAGATATATCGTTACCGAAGGTAAGTAACTTGTTCTACACTCCATTTTCACCTGCCTGCGGGAAAACAATCTAACAATTGAGTTGATGCCCATGCGCGTTATCACCAAGAGGAGTCACTGCTTTACCTTGTGACTCGAAAGACTTCTTTGGAGAAAAACAACTTGCACACATCCTGACCCAACAGTAGATGGCAGGAGTATGCACAGCATGCGAATCAACATCACTACATGCCAAGAACAGCCGCTTACAGGGTAAGTAAAATAATCCTTTACCTTGTCCTACTCAGGGTGGCACAACAAGTGCTGCAGTCCCTGTGGGACACTCTAACTTAAAGGCCCTGGGTACCCCGATACCATATGCTGGGGACTTACAAGTAAGTTAGGCTATGCCAATTGGGGACAGCCAATTAAACATGCACCCTTTTAAGGGTCAGAGCACATGCGCTGAGGCTGGTTTAGTAGGGCTAAGAGCATTACAGAGTCATTACACCAATGCATAGTAGTCAAAATCGGGGTAAAAAGTGGGGGTAAACCTGTAAAAAGCCTGCTTCCAGAGAGTGCACCTCTGATGGAATAAACCGAATGGGAAAGCAATTTCTCTTTATTGATTGCAGTGTGTGCCAACGTTGGTGGAAGTAGGACAAGTGATGCCTCTTTTATCAGTGCCTGCCTTACTGACAATAGGATGTAGAGAGAGAAGGTAGGGCGCACAGATGTGCACTAATGTTTTCAGAGATCACGCAAGTTATAACATCAAGCAACATTTAAATATTCAAAGCAATTTCTTTGTCACGGAAGGCCATAATTTTCACTGGCCCGGCATAAGAAAGTGTAGTCAGTTCCTTGATAGCATTTTTAAAAAAAAATCAAATAGATATTCCTATAAACTAGCCCTGCTTGCCATGCAATTGTATAACAATTTCTGACATTGGTTGCGTAAGCTGTACACCAGCATATTTCAGCAGGGGCTATACCGGCCACCTACCAATGCCTTATATCACTATTCATTTATATTAATAGGCCATAATTCTCCTGCAGTAGCTCTACATTGGCATAGCTGAGTCACAAACGTGATGTTTGTTGGCAAAGAACTTGTCCTTCCAGAGGTGTCCCTACACATGCTTAGAATTTTCCAAGCTGATCAGTCACTGTTGTTTCTTCTGCTAATGTACAAGTTGTTGGAAGCTGGCTCTGTATATACTATCACTTAAACAACAAAAATCTGGCTATTTAGGGCAACATCCACCTTTTTTACATTGGACTGGTTTTGGGGGGGTGTCCACCTCAACCCAGCAGCTGGTCTCAACAATTTACCAGTCTAATCCAGTCCTAATTACCCAGTATCTCAATTTCACTTAAAATGTAAGTCAGATCACTCAACCCATACATACCCTAAACCAAGACGGGTATATGTAGCTCACAGGAAAATGTGTGTGAAGGTGAGAAAGTACCTCAAGTGTGCTACACCAGGGGAGCTAATGGCAGGTTCTCACCAGCTTGCCCACGTTTATCATCATTGGTAACTTTCTCACTTATAGAAAAGAAATTGTGTCCAGTTGAAGATAAAAATAGAGGTGAAAACAGTGATAAATGTATCTGAGAAAAGACCCCGTGATATATAAGAGATAGTGTATCTCAAAGTTAAAATTGAGTTAAGACTCACATGTATGGCTTGACCCTCTTTAATCAGAATGAGCTTACTCAACAATAAAAACACAGCATGTTGCAGACCAATTCAAAGTAGGCCAACATGTTTCATTGCCTGTACTTCGTTGCGGCAATTTCGTCAGGGCTCGAGGTCGGCAATCACCTCACTGGACATCTGACTTTATGCATGGAGTGACTGACAAACAAACAAACAAATCTGAAAGAGACACGTTAGTGACAGATTCCTTACCTTAGAATATCCCCAGGCGTCAGGCTGGATCCGGAAAGTTTTTGCGTAGCAGTACCCTTGCGCGTCGGTAGGCGGCGTCGTGCGGCTACGCGTCCGCCGTCGGCGTCGTGATCGCCGGGATGACGTCGCGGGCAGTACTTAGACGCCGCCCCTGCGCGCTGATGTCAGTTCTTCTTTTTCCGCGCCAGTAAGCGCAGATCCGGGAAGAGCAGTGCCCTAGTCAATTTTTGACTAAATTTTTGGTGAATTTTTCACTGTTTCTTTTCGAGTCTTCTCGACTCCTAGGTGTCGGTAGGGATGCCCGGCTTCAAGCCATGCGACGTCTGTGGTCGAATGATGTCGATCACAGACCCGCACTTAGAGTGTCTCTACTGTCTCGGCCAAGACCACGACACGAAGTCGTGCCCTGACTGCCGGAAACTCCACCCGAAGGCTTTGCGAGAGCGGTCTCGAAAGCTCCTCGAGGTCCGGCAGTCGGCTCCGCGCCGCACCAAGCCCCGGTCCCGTGAGAGGTCGAGGGGCCGGTCGCGGAGCCCCCGCCGGTCGTCGGAGTCCAAGTCTTCACGCTCCTCGGGTAAGTCGAAGCACAAAAAGTCTAAGAAGCATCATCGCTCTAAGACTTCGCCTCGCCAGTCTCGCGACTCGGCTGAGGCCCCTGTCGGCACCGTCCCCGCGGCCCCGGACGTGCCTGTGGAGCCACCCCCGCATTACCCGTCTTTTCCGGGTTCGGGGCGACTCCGGCCGAAATACAGGAATTCCTGTCGGCCATGGCCCGCCTCTTCGGGCCTCAAGGTCCCTCCGGTGCGCCTTCGGGCCCCGCGGGCCCTGATGGGGTTGCTCCGGCGTCGCCGACGACTCCGGTCCCGGCGTCGCCTGTCCCGCCAGCCCTGATCTTGGCCTCGGCTCCGGCCCCGGCCTCGATCCCGGCTCCGGTGGTACCGCAACCCCGATCGACGCCGGTTGACCTAACCACGCCTCCGCCGGCGCCGATGTCCCCGGTGCCGTTCCTGACGCCGCCCGGCGCTCCGGGCGGCGTCGTTCCCCGGTTCTCTCCGGTTCCGGACATGGAGCCGGACCGACGTCGCTCGACGCCGGCTCCGGCGCCGATGAGACCTTGGGTCCCAGATGTCCCTCCTCCTCCATATTTTGAACCGGAGGAGGACCAGGAGAGCTGGGAGGGGTCGGAAGACCCTCTCACACAGCAGTGTGAGTATGATCAGGACTGGGCAGAGGAACTTGGGGATGCCAGTGGTCTAGACACTTCCCCTGACACTGGCATGCTATCTCCTCCAGTGGCTACGGAGGAGGGAGCAAATTTCGCAACGGTGTTGCGTAGAGCAGCTGGAGCCTTACACCTCCAATTGCCTACTGTGGCTGTCAGGACTAATCTCCTGACCGAAGTGCTTCAGCCGGCAGCTTCCTCTTCGGAGACTGTGCTGCCGTTTAATGATGCACTATCTGACGTTCTTTTGGGCACCTGGTCCAAGCCCACCACAGGGGCTCCTGTGGATAGGAACATGGCCCGACGCCATCGCCCTGGTCCGGGCGACCCCTTGTTTTTCTCTCAACATCCCACCCCCGAGAGCTTGGTTGTCCAAGCCTCTGCCTCCCAAACTGCCTTCCCTACCGCCCCTCCGGATAGGGAATCCAAACGCCTGGACCAATTTGGGAAGAAGGCTTTTTCTTCCTCCAGTGCTGGTTTGCGGTCCGTCAACACCGCTTGCCTCTTGGGCCGATATACCCACTCCCTGTGGGATTCGGTGGCGACTGTTTTGCCCCAGTGTTCTGAGGAGGTCCAGACACTGCTTACCCGCACCATTGCGGAAGGTAGGGATGCGGCAAAGTACACCATACGATGTGGCCTTGATACCGCCGACTCGCTGGGCAGATCGCTTGCAACGACGGTGGCGCTGCGTCGCCACGCCTGGCTGAGAACAACTGGTTTCTCGGGTGATGTCCAGAATACACTTATGGACATGCCCTTTGATGGAGTCGGTCTTTTGGTTCCAAAGCAGACCATGCGCTGGAGCGTTTTAAGGACTCACGGGCTACTGCCAAGTCCCTGGGCCTTTCTGTTGTGCGCCCTCCGCCAACCTCTGCTTTTCGCCCCTTTCGTGGCCACGGAAGGGGCGCCCAGTCACGTCCGCAGCCCAGCCACCGGCCCGCGCAGCAAGCGTCTTCGCGTGGCCGGGGACGTGGCTACCGCCGTGGCGGTTCGGGCAACCAGCGTGCGGGTCAGGCCACCACCTCCGCCCCGTCCGCGGCCTCCAAGCCCTCCTAGTCCCTCCTTTCAGGTGCACAGCACGCCAGTAGGGGGCAGGGTCCGCCATCACCTTCACCACTGGCGTGCCATCACCTCGGACAGGTGGGTCTTGGACATTGTCCGAAGGGGCTACTCCCTCCCCTTCGAGACCACCCCCAGCCATGCCACCTCAATTCCACCGCATGTCAGGGGATCACTTGGTGCTTCTGCAGAAGGAAGTCACGGCCCTCTTGGCCAAGAGGGCCATCGAGCATGTTCCGACCCCAGAAGTAGGACGTGGTTGCTACTCCCACTACTTTCTGGTGCCCAAAAAGGACAAGGAGGACATGCGTCCTATCTTGGACCTCCGGAAGGTCAATCGCTTCCTCCGGAAGGAGAAGTTCAAGATGCTCACCCTAGCTCAGGTCTTGACTGCCCTCGACCCTGGAGACTGGTTGGTAGCGTTGGACTTGCAGGACGCTTATTTTCACATCCCCGTCCTGCCGGCCCACCGGCGTTACCTTCGGTTCACGGTAGACCTCGAGCATTTTCAGTTCACCGTGCTCCCCTTTGGCTTTACAAGTGCCCCTCGGGTGTTCACGAAAGTGATGGCGGTGGTCGCAGCTCATCTGCGCCGGGCAGGGGTTCCAGTCTTCCCCTACCTCGACGACTGGCTGCTGAAGGCGGGCTCGTCCCAGGCAGTCGTCTCCCACCTCCAGACTACGGCCGAACTCCTGCACTCGCTGGGGTTCTCCATCAATGTGCCGAAGTCGCATCTGATTCCTTCTCCACAGCTCCTTTTCATCGGAGCAGTTCTGGGCACGACGCAGTTTCGGGCCTATCCTCCCGAACGGCGAGTCCGGGATATTCAGGCTATGATTCCGATCTTTCAGCCTTTATCCTGGGTTTCGGTACGGATGACCCTGAGGCTGCTGGGCCTCATGGCCTCCTGCATCCTGCTGGTCGATCATGCCAGATGGCATATGCAGGCTCTGCAGTGGGACCTGAAGTTCCAGTGGGCGCAGCACCAGGGCAACCTGTCCGATCACGTTCAGATCTCGGAGGGAACTGCAAGACAGTTGCAGTGGTGGCTCTCGAACCGGCAATGGGTCATGGGCAGATCACTCTCCCTTCCCCAGCCAGAGCACACAGTTGTGACGGACGCGTCCCTTCTGGGATGGGGCGGTCACATGGGAGAGGCGGAGATCAGAGGCCTCTGGTCTCCGCGGAGTCCCGGCTCCATATCAACCTTCTGGAGCTCCGGGTGATCCGACTTGCACTCAAGGCATTCCTTCCCTCTGTCAAAGGGAAGGTAGTGCAGGTGTTCACAGACAACACCACCGCCATGTGGTACTGCAACAAGCACGGCGGGGTGGGGTCGTGGACCCTATGTCAGGAGGCTCTGCGCCTCTGGACATGGCTGGAACATCAGGGCATTTTCCTGATGGTTCAACACCTGGCAGGTTCCCTGAACGCCAGGGCGGACGAACCCAGCCGCAGGTGCATGATGGATCACGAATGGCGTCTTTACTCGGAAGTGGCGCAAGGACTCTTTCTACAGTGGGGAGAGCCTTGGTTAGATCTATTCGCCACCGAAGAGAACGCGCAATGTCATCAGTTCTGCGCGTTGGAATTTCCAAGGCAGCACTCGCTCGGCGACGCTTTTCGTCGCGAGTGGAGTTGCGGTCTGTTGTACGCTTTTCCGCCTATACCACTTCTACCCAGAGTGTTGAAGAAGATTCGGCGCGACCGGGCCCAAGTCATCCTTGTGGCTCCGGACTGGGCTCGAAGAGTTTGGTATCCCGAGCTACTCAGTATGAGCGTCGATCCCCCGATCCGTCTGCCTCTTCGGGAGGATCTTCTGTCGCAGCAGCAGGGGACGGTCCTCCACCGAACCTGTCCAGCCTCCACCTGCTTGCGTGGAGATTGAGCGGCGGCAGTTGATTCCTTTCGACTTGCCTCCCGAAGTTTGTGATGTGATTCTGGCAGCCAGGCGTCCCTCCACTAAGGTGGTATACGCCTGCAGGTGGAACAAGTTTGTGGCATGGTGCACAGCAAAGGCTGTGAATCCCCTTTCTGCCCCTCTTTCTGAGGTTCTTCTGTTCCTTCTTTCCCTGGCCCAACAGGGTTCTGCCCTGGGTACCATCAAGGGCTATCTTTGTGCCATCTCGGCCTTCCTCAGGCTTCCTGATCAGCCCTCCCTTTTCAAGTCCCCTGTTGTTAACAGGTTTCTAAAAGGCATTACACACCTCTTCCCTCCTGTTCCGTTTGTGATGCCTCAGTGGGACTTGAACTTGGTTCTTACCTTTCTTATGTGTGCTCCCTGTGAGCCTCTACATAACTGTCCTCTTCGTCTTCTGACTCTGAAGACAGCCTTTCTGGTGGCCATCACCTCCGCTCGGCGGGTGAGTGAGCTCCAGGCTCTATCATGCAAACCTCCCTTTCTGTCTGTCCATCCAGACAAGATTGTTCTTAGGACGCGTCCGTCCTTCTTGCCAAAGGTGGTTACTGCCTTCCACATTGGGCAGACCATCACTTTGCCCACCTTCTTTCCGCCTCCGCATCCTTCCAGAGAGGAAGAGAGGCTCCACCGTCTGGACCCAAAACGTGCGCTTTCCTTTTATATCAACCGCACACAACACTTCCGGGTGGATGACCAGCTCTTTGTTGGCTACGTGGGCGCCAAGAAAGGTCGGGCGGTGCACAAGAGAACCATCTCCCGCTGGGTAACCTTGTGTATCAAAGCCTGCTATTCTTTGGCTAAGAAGGAGCCTCCTGTTGGGCTGCGTGCCCATTCCACCAGGGCAACGGCTGCTACCACGGCTTTAGGCCGCGGTGTTCCGCTGCAGGATATCTGTCAGGCAGCTACGTGGGCCTCGCTGCACACATTTACAAAGCATTACTGCCTTGATAGTCAGGTCCGGAGGGACGGCTTCTTTGGCCGTTCTGTTCTCCGGGACTTCCTTGTCTGATCTTTGTTCGCAGACCCACCACCGGGGTTGGTATTGCTGGGGTATCTATTCTAAGGTAAGGAATCTGTCACTAACGTGTCTCTTTCAGATGCACAAGTTACTAACTTGTGTAACGATATATCTGTAAGAGACAGTAGTTAGTGACAGATTCCTTACCGCCCCACCCATCCTCCCCGTTCTGCGAACTGATTTCTAGGGTTAAGGACATCCCTTTCAGGGCCCTAGTATTTTTCAGACACCTATGTCAGCTTCTTGCATGACTCTGCGTTCCTGGCGCGGAAAGTCGTGTACAGAACTGACGTCAGCGCGCAGGGGCGGCGTCTAAGTACTGCCCGCGACGTCATCCCGGCAATCACGACGACGGACGCGGAGCCGCACGACGCCGCCTACCGACGCGCAAGGGTACTGCTACGCAAAAACTTTCTGGATCCAGCCTGACGCTTGGGGATATTCTAAGGTAAGGAATCTGTCACTAACTACTGTCTCTTGCAGATATATCGTTACACAAGTTAGTAACTTGTGCTTTAAAAGTATATTTACCAGGTGGCAGCCATGGGCCCTCGTACCAGCTCCCACCATGCCAAAGGGTGTGTACTTTATACAATCAAACCCTTATTTTACAGCACCTCCGTTGCTTTGAATGTACCTGTGAAAATATACGTGCCATCTTATTATGTCAAAAAAGGGGGTTAACATCATCATCCCGATATTATTCATAGGTCTATGTAACACAATTCCAACACTAATACAATTATTCATTTTGTAATGTCAAAATACGGGCGCCAGTAGTCTCCCTGCTCAAACCCTCGGTCTATATGCAGAATCCTTCGTTTTTGCAAAACCTATTCTGTCTGGGAGTGAGGCATACATTATCAGTCATGTCTTATTAGTATCGCAAATTATTATGCATGTCTATCCTCTGCCACTTTTACTTCTCTCAGTGATTGATCAATTCTCTTGAGAACCGCTACTGACACGCGACACACCTCACGGGTGGTTAAGTGTTAAAACCATTTAAGGAAATACTGCGCCAGTCTGTCTCCGCGTTCCACCTTACTACTTTCAAGAACAGCAAGATTCACGGTCATTTCCAACATGCGGCACTGCTCGCTCCGCGTCCCTGCAAGGGGAATAATCCTGAGCAAGCGAGCCAAAACACGCACTCATACTCTTACCGCGTCCGGACATCTCTCGAGCGTTGTCTCGTTCCGGCGTGTGGACGCGGGAAAGATTCTGTCATTAAAAATGCCTCTGCTGGAAGGGACGCGTCACGTGACCACCCTTCAGTCCATTCATATTATCAGAAAACACTTACTCATACAGGCGCCATCTTTAAATGTAAGCCCATTGCATCACATTATACTTAGATGCTTCTTCTGCATTTAGAAATACCTTCAAGTGTACAAATAAACATACTCGCACACTTATAAAGTAATATAAAAATTTTCAGAGCACAACTCAATATTTACATGCACTTCCAGGGAAGGGGTCAATGCGGAAAGGGCCATCTGTAAACATCATAATTTGACCTCAAAATGTAAGAGAATAGTGTCATTTGTACTGCATTCACTAGTTTCTTTTATGGACATCATATATGAATACAGATCGTCTCAATTCAGAAACGTCAGTGTATATATATAAAGACTAGTTTTCAATGTCTTTCATACTATTTAATATTGGACTCGAATCGCTCCCATTAATCAAGTCAGTTCTTTTTCATGTATAAACTACATGAGCCACATTACATTCTGAAAGAGGACGTGTCTCCATGAGTCCATTATGTGAAACATCTGGTCAACAAACCATCACTGATATCCAGATAGCACTACCTTCTATCAGGGTTGCTTAGATCCCAATTCCCAATTTGATTATCTGCTGATTTTATTCCATTTAATTGAATCGTTCAGACCAAGCTGGTCAGCCTTCTCGGAAAAGATCCAGCGAGCTTCTTTTATAGCGAGTATCTTGTCAAGACTTCCTATCTCACCCACTACTTTTTCCAACACGACCCATTTCAAAGCTCTATGGTCATGCTGTTGTTCACGAAAGTGCTGCACCAATCGCGTGGTTAATTTCCCTGATTTTATGGTACTCGGATGTTCTTGAATGCGAACCTTGATCTTACGTGAGGTTAAACCTATGTAGTGTAGCCCGCATTGACACGTGAGTCTGTATATTACATTAACAGTGTTGCAGTTGCTGAATTTATTCAGTTACCAAGTCTTCCCACTCAGCAATTGCACACTGCTGGTCTTCTCAGTCAGGTCACATACTGAACAACTCCCACAAGGGTAGTGTCCAGATGGAATAGATGTACTCTTAATGCGCTGCACAGGCCGCGTGTGTACCAATTTATCCTTCAAGTTACATGCACGCTTAAACGCGAACCTGGGCTGTGGCATCTGAAACTCAGCCATGGACAGTAATGACCAGTGTTTTCTTATAGCCTGACGAATTTTCGAAGACAAGGGGTCAAAAGTCCAGACAACTGGCAGGCAATCATTGGTCTGTTTCACATTCCTTTCTAAAAGAGCTTCCTGAGGGGTATTACGGGCTCTCTTACGTGTCCTATTCACCACCCTTTTAGGATAGGCCCTCTGTACCAGTTTATCAGCTAGATTTTCAGATTGCTGCATATATGCACTTGTAGTGGAACAATTCCTGTGGTATCGTAAAAACTGGCACACAGGAAGATTGTCACGCAAGGCTCTTGGATGAAATGACTGGTAATGTAGTAACGAGTTCCTATCTAGGTTTCTGATGCACAGTGGTGCATAATTTATTGTCAACCACTGAAATGTCTAAGTCAAGGTAGACCGCCTGTTGGTTACTCATGGTCCACGTAAACTTAAGACATGTATCCAGGCCATTCAGCCACTCCAGGAACTCAAGGAGATAGCTTTCAAGCAATGAAACATTTTGGCCTACTTTGAATTGGTCTGCAACATGCTGTGTTTTTATTGTTGAGTAAGCTCACTATTCTGATTAATGAGGGTCAAGCCATACATGTGAGTCTTAACTCAATTTTAACTTTGAGATACACTATCTCTTATATATCACGGGGTCTTTTCTCAGATACATTTATCACTGTTTTCACCTCTTTATTTTTATCTTCAACTGGACACAATTTCTTTTCTATAAGTGAGAAAGTTACCAATGATGATAAACGTGGGCAAGCTGGTGAGAACCTGCCAGTAGCTCCCCTGGTGTAGCGCACTTGAGGTACTTTCTCACCTTCACACACATTTTCCTGTGAGCTACATATACCTTTCTTGGTTTAGGGTATGTATGTGTTGAGTGATCTGACTTACATTTTAAGTGAAATTGAGATACTGGGTAATTAGGACTGGATTAGACTGGGAAATTGTTGAGACCAGCTGCTGGGTTGAGGTGGACACCCCCCAATACCAGTCCTATGTAAAAAAGTGGATGTTGCCCTAAATAGCCAAATTTTTGTTGTTTAAGTGATTTATGGGTGGAGGGTGATCTGGCTATAATTTTTCCCTCTAAAGCTCCTTTTTGTGAATCTGTATATACTATACCAAAGTGAGGTATAGTGTGCACGGAGTCCAGTGGAACCCAAAAGGTAGGCAGAGGTAAAGTAGATAGCACCTCACTCTCTATTTGTGGTAGTGTGGTCGAGCAGTAAGGCTTTATCAGAAGACAGTGTTAAGCATTTGTTGTACACACTCAGTCAGCAAATGAATTCACACACTCAAAGACTGAACTCCAGACCAATTGTTTTTGTATAAAAAGATTATTTTAGTTATTTTATTTCCTATAACCAAGCAAGCCTGGCACAGGTAAGTGATAAATACTTTGCAGTAAAATATACAGTTGTAATACAGTTCGGATTGTAATTGTATATGCACTTTGTTTTGATTTACAGTACTGTTACTGAGCAATGCAATGCTTTGGAAATACAGTACATATACTTTGACTGGGCTTTTTAGTAAAATGACCAGTACATTACTTTCAGATTACTTTTCTTACACAGTGTAGTATACCTGGATACTACACTGGGACATTTCCTGTAAACAGGTAAGTAAAAGCGTTTTTGTTATTTAGTACAGTTGTAAAAGGTTTTCATTGATTTTCCAAATCCACACTTAGAAATTTTTCATAGAAAAACAGTCAATGTTATCCTATGGAGGAAAATAGTGTTATCGTTTCAAAGGTGGGTACTTTGTTGTTGGAGTTGGTAATCTGGGGTTAGAGTCAGGGGTCCCCCGGGGTCAAGAATACACTCTTGTTACACCCTCAGCGGCACTAGGGCGGCCGGGTGCAGAGTGCTGAGGCCCAATGTTATCCAATGGGGGATAGGGGGCCTCCGGTTGGTGGCTGCTGACGAGCAAGCCACTGGGTTGTGGGAGCAAAGTTCCTGGACTTAATCTCAGGGCAAATGGGGGTTTAGGCCAGCACAAAAGATGCACCCTCAGCGGCACTGGGCCGGCCGGATGCAGAGTGCTGTTTTGGCGTCGGAAGCCCTGTAGCTTTCAATGGGGAGTCTCCGGTTTGAAAAAGCACTGCAGGCTCGGGGACGAAGGTTTTCTGGGTGTGACCACCACTTGGAGAGGTAAGTTGGGATCTTGGGGGTTGGTTAGGCAGCGTCAGGTGCAGGGGTGCCTTTCAGGGTCAGATCTTCTTACCAGCTCCTGGTCGCGGTTGGGGGGACCTTCCGGTTTGAGGCTGGAGGCTTAAGGCAGGTCATGGGTCACCGGGTCTCAGGTCAGGATCGCCGGGGAGACCTCTTGGTGTTGGGCCACTCTAACTCGGGCCGTGGGCTTCGGGTGCAGACCCGAGGATCCTTACGGAGCTGGAGTCTGTTGTTGAACAAATCCGGTGTTCACGGGAGACTGTCTTTGGGATGGAAGGCAGGCAGGTCCTCCGGGTTTCTCGAGGTTGCTGGCTGCAGGACACACCGGAATTTCGCTGGAGCAGGTTCGGGGTGGCGACAGGCCGATAGGGCTGTGGCCAAGTCAGTGGGCATCCTCCTCTTGTTAGCTTCGGCACGGCTGTTCGGTCCTTCTTCTTCACTTCTTCTTATGGTTTCTTGTCTGAGGAAGCAAGGTTAAGGGGTGCCCCTAAATACTAGATTTAGGGGCGTTACAGGTAGGTAAAAGGTAGGGACCAATGAGTCCCTTCCCTGGGGTGGGTACACACCCTATTATGCCACCCTCCAGTGGGAGGGAGGCATAAGCCTTTCCCTGGTTGGCTGGGTCCCCCCCATCTGCAAGATGGCGGGGACTGAGAGTTGTGCTTCACCTCGCCTCCCCCACCTGAGGGGTGGAGTTGGCAGAGGTGGGCACACCTCTCTTCCTCACTTGTTTTTCCCGCCGGTTTTACCGCCCAAAGTGGAGGTCAGAACCAGTGGGGACCAGTTGCTGAAAGCAGCAAGTGGCCTGGGGAAGCTCACAAAGGCGGCAAGCCTTTGAAGCTTCCCCTTCGTGGACCCTGCCCATCCTGGGGGAGGACGCTTGGCAACTCGTCCCAGAATGTGCATTGTTTCAGGCCCCCAAGAGCAGTAGGCTCTCGTCCCAGGGGTCCAGAAACATGTGTGGTGGTGGCAGCTGAAAGCAGCCTCTCAGCCTGGACACTAGTGGTAAGTCGTTTTTCAGGAGGCATCTCTAAGATGCCCTCTGTGTGGATTTTTCACTAAATCCCACACTGGCATCAGTGTGGGTTTAATGTGCTGAGAAGTTTGATACCAAACTTCTCAGTTTTTAGTGTAGCCATTATGGTGCTGTGGAGTTCGTAATGACAAACTCCCAGCACCATATACTCTTAATGGCAGCACTGCACTTACAATGTCTAAGAATGGATTTAGACACTGTGGGGGGTACAGGGCTCATGCACCTGTACCCTCACCACTGGTATAGGACACCCAGCTAGAGGGGTGATTTATCTATGCCAGGGCAGTGGGTTGTAGGCATGACACACAGGGATGTGTGCCATGTCGACTCTTCACTTTGTTCTGCACCAAAACACGCAGCCTGCAAAGGCAGTGTGTGAGTGTCATGGTACAGGGCCTCTAAGGGTGGCACAATAAGTGCTGCAGCCCTTAGAGGTCTTCCCTGGTCACAGGGCCCTGGGTACCTGTGGTACCATTTACCAGGGGCTGACCTGTGGCCAGAGATGCCAATTGGGTTTTGTTTTCAATGCAGTTTTAGGGAAAGAACATAGGCCCTGGGTACCTGATTGGCGGGAGCCCAGGGCACACTCAGTCAAAGCACATCAGCAGTTCAGCAAAAAGTGGGGGCTACCATGCAGAAAGAGGGCTCTTTCTCACACAAGTCTGAAGATCCGAGCCAGGCAATAGAGTGCTTGTCAGTACCTCAACCGCTTCATACATGAAAGCACTTATCTGCCTGCTCTTTGCATTGTGTTGATGCTCCACAAGTTTGACTACCCCTCCCACTCAGAATAATAGCAGAGGGCAAAGAGTTTAATCAGGTCAGATCCAGCATTTCATCCTTCTGCGATTGTTGAAATCAGAGATATTGAATTACTTGGAAACAAACTTTGTACTCTTAAGTGTTGACTGGTGAACCGCCATGTGCTGTCCTCAAGAACTGCAAATCTTTCCCACTGCCACCATACTATGTGCCATGCTTACCAAAACATGTGTGCAAGGGAGACATTCACAATGACTGTGCGGACCATCGGCATGTGAACACTTTGTGCCATGTTGTCCTCACTCTATCCTGTTTAGTCGCTGATGCTCTCCCACTCTGTAGGCATCTGGTGGTCAGTGCTTAGGTTTGAAAGTTCTACTAAACAAAAGGTCTCTCAAGTTGTGCAGGATTTTAGTTTTTCTAGACTGTCAACCGCATACAGTTTAAAAAAAAAAGCAAAAATCTTTGTAAATACACAGAAAAAAAAGTCCTGCCATTTTTTGAACTCAAAACAGAGTAAACGCTTCTAAATTTTGAAGACACTAGAAAATACCCATCGGAATTCACAGCAAATGCTGAAAAAATAAAACCTACTTATATGTAAAAAGTGTTAGTAAAAGATTTTCTCGTTGAAGACTTCTGGGACTCACCACATAGATGAAGGTTTTTGTCATGTAGGAATTCATGCAAAATTCCACACTTATATTTTTAGGATTACAAGTAAGGTTTCCATCTAGTGCTAGTTGAAAACTGGTTATTCCAGTGATCTCTGGCCCCCAAATCGGAATTATAACCCCAGTAGGAGTTCACAAAAAGAATATCTAGTGTTTCTAACCTTTAATCAAAAACTGCCCTTGTCTCACGTTGTGTCTTCCAGCCACAAACCTATGCTTTGCTGAACGGAATGTGTACACCTCTGAGGTACTAGCAGTGGTGATGCAGCAGCTGATGGAGGAGAATCAGCTACCCATGCTGTTGATGAGGACAGTGATCCAGTCCTTGACAATGTACCCACGCCTAGGTGGGTTTGTCATGAACATCCTTTCACGCCTCATTATGAAGCAGGTAAGTGATCTTTATCAATCAAAGCCATATGGGTCTCATAACAGTTTGCAAAATCCACCTTTTCCTAGTAGTACCCAATCTAACATGTCACTGACAGTGATTTCTTCAACACTCCTCCATCACTATCCCTCTTTCCCCCCTTCTGGGAGCTTAGGATACTCCTCGTGTACGTTTCGCACAAGTCTCTGTCCATCTTGCAGCCCAAAAACATATCAAAGGACTTGCTAATTGAAGGAAATAAGGTGCTGTTCGGGTAATCTTCTATATTTTTAAATGGCAGGTGCCCGGAATATAACATGTTTATTTCTTTCTTTCTTCCATCTGCTGCATTAGAAACTCCTATTCCAGAGCTGTGTATGGTTGTAGCATGACTTGCACTGCACAGTGCTTTATTGGCACTCTGTTCACTTGCTCAACTTTAAACACTGCACCCTGACAGCCTAGTAAGAGTACTCATTAACAATATTGTTTCATGACTTAAGTTATCTGTTCTATTTCTGACCTTTGCCAGGTGTGGAAGTACCCCAAGGTCTGGGAGGGTTTTATCAAGTGCTGCCAGCGTACGAAGCCTCAGTCTTTCCAGGTCCTACTGCAGCTTCCTCCACAACAACTTAACAGTGTCTTTGAAAGATGCCCCGAGCTGCGGGAACCACTTTTGTTGCATGTCCGCTCCTTCACGCCACATCAGGTAAGCTAGTAGTTAGACTTTACTTGGTGTGTAATATTGGTGACTACATTGGGACAAGAAACATTAGTGCAGCGGTCTGAAATTCAGAATAATTCTAAAGTAGGGATTTCTAAATTCTAACTGCAGATTTCTCACCTTAAGAAAATCCCCAAGCGCCAGGTTGGATCCAGTGAATCTTCTGAGCAATGCTCCCTCTCGCCAATAGATGGCGTCATGTGGCTCAGCGTTTACTCCGTACCAACCCAGAAGTAACCGAGTGGATCTTTATAAAAGTGTCACCCTGTGGCGCAGACCTCTGTTCCTATTTTGCCTTGCCCTACGAAGTGGATCCAGAGCCATTCCGTCGATTGACTTCTGAAAATATTCGACCATTTGCCAGGGATGATGTCTACCCAGAAAACAACGTTATTCAAGCTGTGCAGTGAAAGCAGATTGCAGATGTTGGTCACGGATTGACACAGCTTGTGTCTTTGGTGCTTAGCCTCCAGTCACCACTCAGTCCTCAGATAAATGTGCATCATGAACCACAGTGCGGTCCTGGAGCGGGAGGTGAAGCTGTCACCGAACATAAGAAGAGGTGGTCAAAAAAAAGATCCCACTCTAAGTCGTTGGACCGTTTATGATCCTGTTCAAGAAGTCAGTACTGTGCAAAGTGCCCTTCCTCCTCGACGTCTTCTGGTAAGTAGAAGAGATGATATAGGTGCAAGAAGGCCTGGAGGGACACAACCCCAACACTCGCCACTTGAAGCCGTGCAAGAAGGCATGCGATTTTCCATATGCAGGTTCCACTGTCCCAAGCCCGGATCCCCATGGCGATATCAGATTCCAAGCAGACGCCCAATTGCTCTAGGCATATGCCACGCTAGAAGATCACAAAAGTGCAACGAGTCAATTTGCAACCAGATTCTAATCCTTAGACTCGATGTACTATGAGGCGGCTGGTGCTCATTTTGGGATTTGACTCTGATGCGGTTCAGGGTATGCAAAATACTCTCCATAACACTGATGAGGACGAGAAGGCTGACAACTTGCTCTGTCCTCGCTATTCTGATGATGGGCTATTACTGGACTTGCAAAAAGCCAGTGCGCTAGACACATCCTCAGAGGCTGAGCAAGACTCGCCGTCGGGGCAACCAACAGAAGAAAGTGCCTCCTTTGCAGTAGTTGTGAGATTTACAGTTTCCTACTGTTTAAAGTAAGGCAAACCTGTTAACTGAACTCCTTCAACCAGGTCTAACTTCTTTTGAGATGTTGCTACCATTCAATAAGGGTCTTATAGACACCCTTATGACCACTTGGTCTAAGCCATGCTCGGACTCTCCGGACAGTGGACCTGTTGCCAGGTGACATAAGCTAGTGACCCCAATTTTCTGACAAGTCACCCTATGCCTGAAAGCCTAGAGGTGCAGTCAACAAGGAAGGTCAATCCTAATGCCTTTCCCAACCAGGAATCCAGATAAAAAGTCAAAACCTATCGCTGCATCAGAAAGAGATTGTTCAGTTTGGTCTTAAGATTCTTTTTTTTAAATTATATCTTTTTTATTGAGTATATGACGACAGAGAAATAACAGTCCAATCAATAGTATCATGTTAGCATAAATATTCACAATAGTAACAGAATCTCCCACTCCCCATAGGTTAAAACTCGACATTTTCAGAAGTCTTCATCACTACATTAGACTGCGGCTACTCTCACACCCATGGCAATTGCAGAGGACCTCCTCTCTAACTCGGAGCATAAGCCGGCCCTGTATTATTGAGTATATGACGACAGAGAAATAACAGTCCAATCAATAGTATCATGTTAGCATAAATATTCATAATAGGGGCTTAGCAATTATCGTCAAAGACCACCTTAAGTGTCGCATCTCCCCAGCTCAGGTCTCAGACTGTGAGAGTCTACTTTTCTCCATAGACTTCTCCCCCACTGTCACTTTCTCTGGGCTATTAATTTACCGCCCACCTGGCCCCCTAGGACATTTCCTTAACACTCTTCCGACAACTACTGCTAATTTAGCTTGTTCATCGTCCAACTTCACAATACTGGGAGATCTTAATATTCATTTGGACAATACCTCCGATCACACCACAATTGAACTTAATTTGAGCCTCTCCGCACTTCAGCTAAAGCAATTAGTAACCACTCCCACCCATATCAAAGGACATATACTTGACCCCGTCTTTAGCAACTGCCTTGAACTTACAGCTGGTAAGCCTTCGCCGCTTCCTTGGTCCGATCACTTTTTGATTCCCATAACTTGGGAAATCCCGAAATACTCTCTTCCCTCCATTTCATCTTCCCGACGGGAACGTAATTGGTCCAAGCTTTCCAGGCAATGCTGGATCTCAGTCCTTGAAAACTCCAGACCTAACAAAGACCCTAACCCTACCCTAGCCAATGAGAACTTTAATTATTGGATCCAAAGCTCCCTCAACGCTATTCTTCCGATAAGGCACATCCATCTTAAAGGTAGAGCAAAGATGTCCCCCTGGTACTCCCCGAAATTACGGGAGCTCAAGCAAAATTGTAAAAAGCTTGAGAGGAAATGGAGACAAACCTATGCAGTCCCGAGCAAAACCAAATACAGGGAAGCTATAAAAACCTATAAATTAGAAATCAAACTCGCCCAAGCTGCCTTTTATGAAGAGAAAATTAAGGCAGCCTCCAACTCCCCTAAGGAGATCTATCGGATCGCTAAAACTCTCTTAAAATTGCCCCAGAAGCAACCCACCTCTGATGATGCCTTATCCCGGTGCACCAATCTGGTGGAATTTTTCCATCAGAAAGTACAAAACATTTACTTTACCTTTACCCCTATCCAGCCTGACTCCACTAACTGGTCAGTCTGTGGAACTCAAGCCATATTGAAATCATTTCCTCCCTTAGACTCCACATCCCTAGACTCCATCATGCACCGGGTAAAATCAGGTTCCCCCCTAGACCCAGCTCCTCCCCGCGCTTTGTTACAAGTCACAGCAAACATCCTACCTACGGTCCTTGACCTACTGAACGCCTCCATTTCCGCCGGAGTGGTTCCCCCGGCTTGGAAATGTGCAATGGTAAAGGCCCTTTTAAAAAAAAAAAACCTAGACGAGAATAACCTGAGCAATTACCGCCCAATTTCCCTACTCCCGTGGATGAGCAAGATACTAGAAAAGCACATCAATTCAGTGCTGGGAGAGTTTTTAGAATCTAATAACCTACTGCATCCCTCTCAGACTGGCTTCCGTCCCCAACACGGGACCGAAACAGCCCTCCTTGCCGTAACAGAGGAGGCAAGGAGGATCCTGGATCAGGGAGGCTCTGCGGCCATCATCCTTCTCGATCTCAGTGCCGCATTCGACACTGTAAACCACAGCACGCTGATTTTGAGACTAAAAAACATGGGTGTATCAGGCAATGCCATTGCCTGGCTACATTCCTTCTTAAGTGATCGGTCCTTTCAGGTCTTTGATGGCGACGTGGTCTCTGAACAAATGCCTTTAAGCTGTGGTGTGCCTCAGGGCTCCTCCCTGAGCCCCACATTATTTAACATTTACATGAGCTCCCTAGCAGAGATCGTTTCCCCATTTAACATCAAAATCATCACCTATGCTGACGACACTCAGCTGGTGGTGGCACTAAACGACCCCAAAAATTTGCAAATAATCTTGAGAGCTGTCTCATCGAGGTGGCTAAGTGGATGGAAAACTCGTGCCTGAAGCTTAACGGGGATAAAACGGAGATTATGCTTCTCGGAACTCCCCTCTCTCAAGACGGAGCAATTCTGGCCAAAATGTCTTGGCCCCGCTCCAGTACCCTCCGACCAAATCAAAAGCCTGGGCATTTGGCTGGATCGCTCCCTCAGTTTTAACCACCAGGCTGCGAAACTCTCGGCCACTTGCTTTGGTCTCCTGAGGATGCTACGCAAGATACTTCCCTCCTTCCATTTCAAGCACGAAAAATCATGGTACAAGGTCTACTCCTATCGCGCCTAGATTATGGGAACGCTCTGTACCTGGGGGCCCCGCAATCCACCATTGGCAAGCTGCAAGTAATCCAAAACTGTGCAGCCCGCACTCTCCTCCAGACCCCTCCCCGACAGTCCGCAGCCCCTGCTCTAAGGAGTCTCCATTGGTTACCAGTCAGGGAGAGAATTAATTCAAAGCCATGTGCATTGCGCACAAGGCTTTTAGGAAGACCGGCTCGCTAATTAGTCAGTCCCTGATAACACCCTACCAACCAAACCGGCATCTCCGATCAACCTTTTCCTCCCTCGCCCTATTGCCTACTATAAAGAGAGCCAGATGCGGCGGACGATCCTTTTCCTATAACTCTGCCAAGATCTGGAATGCACTCCCCTCCGTATGCGGACGGAACCTAATCTCCTGTCCTTCCGCAAACTCCTAAAAACTTTTCTCTTTAATAACCACTGAGTCCTCCTTCTGTCTGCGTTTCGTCCACAGCGCTGGGATGCCTCAGGGTAGCTATTGCGCTATATAAATGTTTTTTTCATTTCATTTCAGTAACCGAATCTCCCACTCCCCATAGGTTAAAACTCGACATTTTCAGAAGTCTTCATCACTACATTAGACTGCGGCTACTCTCACACCCATGGCAATTGCAGAGGACCTCCTCTCTAACTCGGAGCATAAGCCGGCCCTGTATTCATTCCAGTGACCCCAAATCTTCTCCCACTTATAGGGACAACCGCGACCCTCATAGATTACCCTTTGCTCTACCATACACCAGTCCATATCAAGTTTCCAATCTTTGAGCTGTGGTGGTGATTCTGCTCCCCACATTCTGACTATGTTCCTCTTGGCCACCATGAGGCCCAGGGTGACCTATATTTGCTCCATTTGGCCCAGATCCGTAGCCTCCCACACATTCAGAAGACACCACCTCTCCAAGGGAGATGCGTCTCCGCCACCCACACTGTTCATACTGGCCACCACCGAGGTCCAATAGGTCTGTATTACAGGACGGTCCCAGAGTATATGATAGAAGGTGCCCTCAACCCCACACCCCCCGCAAGCAAGCTGAATCAAAAGTCTCCTTCCCATCTTGACTAATGTGTTACAAGAGACACAGGCCCTGTGTATTATCGTGAGTTGCACCAGGCATATCGTGATCCGATCGCCACCTCTTTAGGAGAGGCTAGGGCTTTATGCAAGCCCTCATCCTCTGTCTCCAATGTTAGTTTCCCAACATTGCCGGAGCTGAAGCAATGTGTCTGGCGCATTGTTGATCAGTTTTTTTTTATATGTTAAGGAGATAGCTTTTCATACCATGTGGTCATCTAAATGCCTGATTTCTAAGGGGATGCTTCCGGGAGGTCCTCTCCTTTAGGGACCACTGCTATTAGGGCATGGCAGATCTGAAGGTATTTGAAGGTTCCAGAGGCAGCCAGGTCATATTCACCCTGTAAATTGGTAAACGGCAACACTGTTTCCCCCCCCTCTCCGGAGGTTCCCACTTCTGGAGATACCTTTCAGGTTCCATTTATCAAAGTCTGGTCTCCTGCCTAACATGCCCAGTTTCTCTGAGTCCCACAGTGGCGTTGACTGGGTGATTTTACCCTCCCAGCCCAGTGTTTTGAGAGTTTTGTGCCACAATTAGACCGTAAGAGCTGTGGGTCCCGTAAGAGTCATATGTTTTGGGAGGTGTACAGTGCTCGTTTTGACCCACGTGGTTGTAACACATAGCGGTCCATATTGTATGCCGGGTTTTCTGGAGGGCAGTGCACCCAGTAGTTAACAGTGACGAGCTGTGCCACCTGATAGTATTTATATATGTCCAGCAACGCTATAACGTCATCATACCAGTCATGTGTTGATTATTGAAGAGCTATACGAGGAGCCCCCCTAACCCCCTGGAACAGTCCCACAACCAAGTCCTCAATCCAGTCTCTAATGCACAGAAATACACACCAGGGACTTGGTGTGGTGTATTCTGCAACACATCAAGAAACCGCGGCAGTGCCATCCTCTCTTTTTGGGCAGCTCGACCAAGAAGGGACAGGGGCAAGGTCCTCCAATGGCACACATCTCTCCGGAACCGCTGTAGGGGACCCTTGAAATTGTCAGTGATAAGTCGGGATTGGTGGTGACAAAGATACCCAAGTATCGGAATCCATCAAACGTCACCTTGGCTTCACATCTCCTGGGTTATCGCGGGACGTCCCTGTTGAGAACAGATCGTGTCGACTTAGACCAATGAACGGTATACCCGAGTACCTACAGAAGGCTGTGAATATATCTAGTATGCAGCCCAGGGAGGCATGAGGGCCTGCTATGTACAACAGAATATCAATGTATAGAGATATTCTGTCCTCCCACTTCTATGTCCAGCGTAGGCCACGTTTCAAAGGATCAGTGCGGACCCAGATCGCCAGTGGCTCCAAAACTAGGGCAAACAAGAGAGGCGAAAGAGGGCAGCCCTGCCAGGTCCCACGGCACAAGGGGAATTTTCTAGAGGTTTTCGCATGACCGACCACTTGTGCCAAGGGATCAGTGTATAGTAGTCGGACACAGGACAAAAACTTGGGCCCGAAGCCCATCCGTTCCAATACTGCGAAAAGGTATGGCCACTCCACTGTGTTGAACACCATACAGGTATCGAGGGACAAAATAGTTGCGTCCTTTCGTATAGATTGGACTTGTCCGAGCACACCATGAAGGCGTCGCAGATTTAAAGGCGTACTTCTGCCGGGCATGAAACCGAATTGGTCTGGGTGAACCAATTTGGTAATAATTTGTATTAATCTATGGGCTAATAGCTTCTCCAGAATTTTGACTTCCGCATTCAGGATGCAGCTGGTTCAGTAGGAGGAGCAGTCCTCGGCCAGCCTACCCTCCTTATGAATGACTATTATGGATGCGAGTCTTTGGTCCCTGGGGAGCATCATCTTTTCCCGATTCTCCAAGTACATTTTAAGTAAGTGCGGTGTAAGTAGAGTCGTATTGGTCTTGTACAACTCTATCGGGAGCCTGTTAGGCCCCATTACCTTGAGGACGCGATATTTGAATCGCGTGTGTAATTTTGCCCTCTGTGGGGTCGCTCTCCATGATGCTCTATCCTCAGTGGTGAGGGAAGGAAGTCGCAAATCATGGAGAAGGTTGTGGGAGTCGCACATATCTGTAGTCCCAACTGGGGAGTATAATTACTCATAATAATCTGTGAAGGCGTTTGCGATATCTTGAGACTCTGTGAGAGACACCCCTGCCCCCTGAGGGATCCAGGAGACCCATCTACTCTCCTTTTTTCTTTTTGTCAAGCCATGCTATCAACTTTCCCGCCTTGTCACCAAGTTCATATAAACGATGTTGAGTCACACGATAGCTAGCCCTGGCGGCATCAGTAGTCCAGTCTCTGTATTCCCACAGCTTAATGTCCAGCTCATGCTTTACGTCAGCTGTGGAGTCAGCGTGTAATTGAGCCTCTGCAAGGATGTCGTTCTCGAGTTTCTCGACTGCTGCCCTAGTATCCTTTTTGTGCCCCACCGTCAGTGAGAGTACTTCACCCTTGATTACAGTCTTGTACGCTTCCCAGAGGGTCTGAGAGGAGTCCACTGAGAGGCTGTTTTCTTTGAAATAATTCTCTGTGGCCTTCTTCAGGCCTGTCCTAACGCTCTGGATCGTAAGGTACATTGGGTTTAACCTGATACCACTGTCGGCTCCCTGTTTGCCAATGCTATATATTGCCCAGATGAGGGAGTGGTCAGATATCCCCCTAGACAAGTGTTGCACCTCCCGAAATCACAAGACTCAGTGGGCCAAAGTAAGCAGGTAAGCTCAGCCATCATCGCCTAGCGGATCACGATCGGCAGTTAAACTCAGAGGTGACGCAGGGTCTCTACCACAAATGGGGAGAACCACAGCTCGATCTATTCGCCACTGCCGAGAACGTGCAATGTCAGCATTTCTGCATGTTAGAAGTTCCAAGAAACATCTTTCTCTGAGATAAATTCCATCACAAGTGGATCTCTCAGGACTCCTGTATGCATTTCCACCAATACCACTCCTGCTCCGAGTTCTCAAGAAGATCAGAACCAACCGGGCTCAAGCAATCCTACTTTCTCCGGATTGGGTACAGAGTGTATGGTATACGGAACTCCTGGGCTTGAGCACATGTCCTCTGATCAGGCTGCCCCTCTTGGAGGACCTGCTCTCGCATCAACAGAGAAGAGTTCTGCACCTGGGTCTTCGCAATATCCACCTTCATCCTTGTAGATTGAGCAGCAACAGCTCTACAACTTCAACCTCCCTCCTGAGGAGGTTGATAACATCTTGGCAGCCAGGCGTCCCTCGACAAAAACTGTATATGCTTGTCGCTGGGACAGATTTGTGGTTTGGTGCACAACCTGTCAGATTGATCCACTCTAGGCAAAGTAATCTGCTGTTCTCTCATTTGGAGTGTCTCTTGCTCTGCAAGGTTTTGGCTTCGGCATGGTTAAGGGTTCTGGTTCGGCCTTCTTACAGTTGCCAGATCAGCCCATGTTTAATTCACCAGTTGGTATGCGATTTTTGAAAGGGCAGCAACATGTTTCCCCTTCTCCCTTTGTAATACCCAAATGGGACCTTAATCAGGTCCTGACTTATCCATTCGAGCAATCACAGCTGTCCTTTATGGCTCCTTCCTATTAACACTGTTCCTCATCCCCATCACCTCGGCACGGCGCGTGAGTGAGCTTCAGTCTCTGTGTTGATCCACCATAACCTACCTATCTTACTAATCAAATAGGTTCTGCGAACTTGGGCATTCTTCCTGCTGAAAGTGGTGTCACCATTCCATGCCATTCGAAACATCACCCTACTGGTGATCTATGCTCCGTCTCGGCCCTCTAAGGAGGAGGAGAGGCTCCATTGCTTGGACCCCAAGAGAGTGCTGAGCTTCTACATAGTTTGTACCAGAGACCACCGGATGAACGATCAGCTCTTTGTGGGCTTCTCTGAAGCAAAAAAAGGCAAAGCAATGTAGTAGAGAACCATCTTGCGCTGAATTCTGTTCTGCATTAAGATCTGCTATGCACTGGCCAAAAAAAGCAGCCTCCTGAAGGACTGCATGCTCATTCTACCAGGACCAAAGCTATGATGACTGCATTAGCAAGCACACTCACTGTCATAGAAATTTGCTAGGCAGTGTTACGTGGGAGTCCTCATACACGTTAACATAGCACTTTTTTCTGGACAGCCCGATTCACATAGAGGGGCATTTTGCCCACTCGGTCCTCCAGGACTTTCTGGTTTAAGTCCATTCACTTACCCATCTCCAAATAGGTACAGCTTTGGTACCTATTCAGAAGGTGAGGAATCTGTGGCTAAAAAGTCTATATCAGAAGAACAAGTTACTTACCTTCGGAAACACTCTTCCTGATAGCAATTTTATTGAGATGCAGATTCCTCACTGACCCTCCAGTCCCCCCGTTCTTTGATTGGACTCTTTGCATTACTAATCTCATGTCTAAGACGCTGCACATTGGTCTACCAATATGCTTTTGGGGCTCTGTGTCTAGGAGTATGAACAATCTTGAAAGCAACTGACATCAGGCCTATGTAGGCTGCGAATGCTACTTTTGGAGGGGAATGGCGTCATTGTGGAGCCACACTGAGCCACCTTATGGCGTGCACAGGTACTGCTGAAAAGTTTCTAGATCCAATCTGACTGGGGAATATTCAAAATGTGTGGAATCTGTGCTTAGATAGAGTCTACCAGAAAGAGCGTTACTGAAGCTTAGTAGCTTGTTCATCCTGACCATCAATCAAGTGCTTTCAGACAGAACCTTTACGTTCTTCCAGGATCTGTGCACATATGTGCTCTATATCTGAGATACTAACGCTTAAGAAATATCTGCTGTGGAAGCTAAGAAATCAGCTATCCAACCTAGAAAAATTCACCATACAAACATACCTAGAAAAGTGGGGCAATTACAAAAGATTAATCTCAGGCTTGTATGCCACACTAATTGAGGAACTATACTCAAAATCTACTACAAAGCATCTTTGAAATTTATGGCAACTGTACATTCAAAATGAGTTTCCCAACACACAATGGTCACACCTTCTGGCTAATCACGATTGATGCCTCCATGAAGCCCAACTGAAATTCATTTATTTAAAAATCGTCAACAGTTTGCACTGGTTGCCATACAAACTGCGCCGGATTAAAATGCTACTTCATGAGAAGTACTGGAGTTGCGTCCAGAACTATACAGACACAATACACATTCTGTGGCACTGGCCGGTAATATAGAACTCTTGGAACTCCATCTGGCACCAGCTAAAATACAAAAGCAAATTACATTTAAAAAAAGGCTGAACCCTTTTGGTACAAGAACAACAGGAGAACTCCAGGCACTTTGGGACGGTTCAATATATCCCCTTTCAACATGGCCTCTACTTCTTGTTCCACGCCACCCTCCTGGCTGTGACTATCTTGTTAAGTCTCAGAGTCACTACCTGTTTCTCTACCGTAGAAATCTTATGTTTACTAAGGTAGATCTCCCAGGTTTCCCTGAAAATAGGGTGGGATATTTTGGTAGCAGCCGATAGAGCTGCTGTTTCTGGTCTTTATGTAAAGTGTTACTAATGTCAACGGGCTCCTTCACAGACCCCTGGACAGGAAGTATAGTTATATCTAGGGGATGGATATTGGTGCTATAATAGGCCATAGGATCTGACCTCCTTGCCACTTGTCCTAGGTCCTCCCATCTCTTTAACTGGTTGATGTGATATATTTGTCCTTTTTGGTCTTATGGGGAACGGCTACACAATATGTGGCTGGAGTAATCTTTTGTAGTATCTCAGAAGGTCCCTGCCATTTAGCTAAGAGTTTATTTTCTGTAGTGGGCAATAAGATGAGTACCTGATCCCCTCTGTGAACTCTCTCTATTTTGTCCCCTTATCGAATACCCATTTCTGCTGGTTCTGGGCTTTCTCTAGATTCACATGTACCTGTTAGTATAAGGATGTCACTGTTCACTTAAACTTTACTGTATAATCAAGAAGGGCCTTTCCCTCATCCTCTTCCTTCTCACAGTGTTCTACCGCGATGGCCAGAAGGGTGTGTGGCTGCCTTCCAAACAGTAGTTCAAAGGGGGAAAATCGAGTGGATCCTTGGACATAGCATCAGATAGCAAAAATAACTAAGGGTAACTTAGGATCCAAATCTTTCCCAGACTCTGTTATAATCTCTTTCAACATGGTCTTAATAGTCCGATTTTAAGGTTCAACAAATCCATCAGTTTGTAGATGGTACACAAATTATCGTATTTGTTGGGACTCCTAAAATCTTGCAGATCTGGCCCATCAGTTGGGATATAAAAGGGGTGCCTTGATCGGTCAACAATTCATGTGGGAATCCTACTCTGAAGACTAAAGGGATCATAGCATGAGCCACAGCGGTTGTTGTCATGCTGGGTAATGGGATCTCCTTAGGAGAGCGAATGGCATAGTCTAAAAGTTCTAAGGGATACTGATGTCCCCAAGCTGAGGGAGTTAGTGGTCCCACTAAGTCCGTTCCCACTCTCTTAAAGGGGACATCGGTGATGGGGAGCGGGTACAAAGGAGCTTGCGCTATTCCCGGAGGGTTAGTGAGTTGCCAACTTTCGCATGAGGTATATAATTTGGCTATATCCCCGTACACTCCTGGCCAGTAGGACTTTTCCAGAAGGTATTTTGGGGTTTTATCTTTCCCATAGTGACCCCCTCCTATCCAACTATGGACTAAATGTAGGACTTGGTCACAAAAAGCCAGAGGTACCAGCAATTGGTCTACTTGTTTTTCTCCTTTCTTAACTACCCAGTAAACAAAACACTTTTTTAACAAAAAATATAGTCCTACCTGATCTTTGTCCACCTCGCTGACTTGTTTCCATGCGTGCGCCGGGGTTTTCTGTGCCATCCTGAAGGTACAGTGAAGCTCCCAAGTCACTACTGTGGCTGAAAGTACAGAAGCTGGTTTCCCATTACACATGTTCATGAAATTCTGTCTGTCCCTTCTTTTCTCCCTCCTGAATTTCCTTTCCCCGATTGGGGTTGCTTCTGTCACAGTGTTCCCGAAAGGGGCTTCCTTCAACTACCCAGACTCCCGACCTACTTGGTCCGGAGCAAGAAGGTAATGATGAAATCTAGGATGATCGGTACTCACAATCAGTTGCTCTGCTAATTCTGGGATTACCCCTACCTCTATTAGATCTTGTTCCCCATCTACGCATAACATCACCTCTGCTACTGGGTATGTCTTTGAACGCATGTAATGGAGATGTTCTCTTCTTCTTGCATTTGTGTTGGGTGAACCCATTGCTGACTAATTACGGTGCAATGACAACCCGTATCCATCAGTGCTTGGACAGTTGACTCTTGGCTATAATCCTCTTCTGATACGTACTTCCAGGATTTCCCATACTTAAGACTTGCCCCCTTGCCTATCCCACCTCCATGGGCTCTGGTTGTTGTATTTTCTGGGGCAATATAACCCCCATTAAAGGCAGTGGAAGCTTTGGGGACCTTGCACATTCCCAACTGAGGCAGGCTTACTTGGCAGCTTAGTCATGGTTGGGAAGCGAGATTCTAATCTAAGGGTTCCTCTCGTACCGACTACACTGTTTTTGGTGGGGGTTAACTTGAAGTCGGAGGAATGGTGGTAAGCAGATGCTAAATCAATGGCAGTAGTCACTGAGATTTGGGTCTGCCGAACCTAAACCCAGGTGCATGTAGGCAAAGCCTCAAAAAATTGTTCTAGGTAGACCTTTTCTACTACTTCATCTAGGGTGGTGGTGCCAGGTTGTAACCATCTGTTCGAGGCATGTGTGCTGTAGATACACATGCTCTGCATACTCCTGCCATCTAGTGTTGGGTCCTGATGTTTGCAAGTTATTTTTCTTCGAAGAAGTCTTTTCCAGTCACAAGGGGAGGTGACTCCTCCTTTCGGTGATAGTGCGCATGGGCATCAACTCCATTGTTAGATTGTTTTCTTTCTGCCATTACGTTTGGATGTGGTTTGCTGTGCGCCGGGTTGAGACCGTTTGTCGGAATCCCTTCAGTTCGCAACCCACTGTACCCTCGTCGGTATTGTTTCGAACGCTTTTTCCCATCCTCCGCGTGTCAAAAATCGGAAAACTATCACAGTTAAATCAACTAAACTCCAACCGTGGCCTTCGGGCTCAGCCCGTTCTTTCACTTCCACTCGAGAGATCAACATCAAGTAAATCTGCTGATAAAACAGACTCCATTCCAGTTCTGCCCTCGGTGCCACTCCAAATATCTGTGCACCGACCTTCACAAAGTCTGTAACTTGTGCCCATCTCCAGAGCACAAGGAAGAAGACTGAGATGCTTGTCGCTCATTCTGCTCGAAAAGCCCCTCTGAGACTGCCGGGCTCGACGGAAAGAAATGCAGCGACAAAACATCGAAGAGACCCCCCAATATCTTCGGAGAAGATATCGAACAGGAAGAAATGAAAGTGTCAGCAGCGGCAAAAGAAGAGGCCTTCTCCGTCCAAGATTAAGATTCCGAGCTGGAGATAGAATTGGAGTCGCAAGACGTTCCAGCCGGTCAAGGTGCTGTGAGTACCAAAGCCCCTTTACCCACAAAACACGCTTTCATCAAACATAAGGCTTCCAGGCCACCACTGCCATCCGGCCATGGTAGGCACCAAGACTCTGCTTCTAACACCAGCACTCCGGCTCGACACCAAATGCACAAGTCAAGCCTTTCGGCTCTGGCTCCAGTCGAAATACTTAAGCACCTAAAGCCACATCCAGCTCGGCACCGAACATTTCGACATTGAAACAAAAAGATACTATTCAGAAGCCTCCAGAGCCAATTTTGGAGACCATGCAGCAAAAGCTGGATCCATAACAGTAAAAACTGTATATAAATCCCGACACTGGTCATATTACAGCAAAACCAGTGATAGCATCTTCCAAAAGAAAAATAGACTCTGGATACAATCCCTCTTAAGAAGAAGGACATGGCAACTAGCCCTCTTCATCCTATTTCTCCTACCCCTCCACCCTCTTCACCAGTACCTACTGTACCACCAGCGGACCCTCTAGACATCACACCACAGGGCTCTCCACATAAAGATCCTGATTCGGGGATGGGGATGACAATTATGTCCAACCACCAGATCCATGGGATGATTACAATTTAGATCCTCCTACAGATACAGGCCCAGATCTATACCCTGCTTAACCTTCCCCTCCTAATGACAACACCTCAAACCAGGAGTTAATTGCCAGGGCAGCTACATACCATGGAGTTGCTTTACATTAGAAATGTTTGGAAGAAGATTTCTTATTCCTAACATTAGGAACCACACATAGGACAACACAGTGGTTACCTATGTTAAAAGGTATGATGAGGCATGCTAAGGACATTTTTAAGGATCCAGTGAGGGCATGTATTAAAACATGTAGGGTGGATAAAAAATATAACCCCACCTCTTCCCCCCCCACCCATCTGACCCAATTTTTATTAAGGGCCAGCTTTCTTTGGATTCTTTGGTTGTATCCAATACTCGTAAAAGAGCAAATTCAGCAAACTACAGGGGATGCACCACCTCTAGACAAAGAGTCCAAACTAATAGATGCCTCAGGTAAAAGAGTGGCTGCACAATCAGCCAACCACTGGTGTATAGCCAGTACGCAAAGTCTTTTGGCTAGATACGACAGGGCCCACTGGGACAGAATCTTCCAGAAGAACACAGAAAAAGAGGGCAGGAATTAGTACAAGAGGGAAAACTAATTTCTAATTCCTCTATTAGATGTGTGTTTGATGCTGCTGATACTGCAGCTAGAGGAGTCAACACTAGTATTCTCCTTAGACGACATGCATGGTTACGAATCTCTGGTTTTAAACCAGAAGTACAACAAACCATACTAAATGCCCCATTCGACAAGGAACATCTATTTGGTCCTCAAGTGGATGAATCACTTGAAATAATGAAAAAAGATACAGAAGTAGCAAGATCTATGGGGGCACTACAGTCACCCTCTAACAGAGGTTCCTTTTGCCGCTCATTTTATAGGGGAGGCTCCAAAAATACCTCCACAGATGCCAACACATCTTCCTATAAACCAGAGTCAATCCTCCCCCTCTAGAGGAGTTTACAGAGGCAGTTACAGGGGAAACAATTTTAAAGGCAGATTTAAAGGTACACCAACCTCTCCATCTCCCAACAAACAGTGACTTCATACCAATTCCCCCTCATGATCATACACCTTTCAGGGGAAGACTTCATCAATTTCTTCCCATTTGGCAGTCAATAACATCAGACAAATGGGTGTTGGATATTATCCAACATGGTTATTCCTGGAGCTCACAAGCAATCCACCCAATATTCCACCTCACATTCAGAAATTCTCTCTAGAGCACCAACAACTGCTCAAACAAGAGGTATAGGCTCTTCTAACAAAAGGAGCTATAGAACCAGTTCCAATACAACACCAAGGGTCAGGGGTTTACTCACTTTACTTCCTAATCCCAAAAAAGGACGGTTCTCTACGACCAATATTAGATCTCAGACCTCTAAATTTATAGATACTATCAGAACACTTCCATATGGTCACACTTCAGCAAGTGCTTCCACTTTTACAACAAAACGACTTTGTCAACACTGGGCTTAAAGGACGCATACCTTCACATCCCTATTCACCCAGCACATCGCAAATACCTCAGATTTGTGGTAGCAGGAAAACATTATCAATTCAAAGTGCTCCCATATGGAGTAACTAAAGCACCCAGAGTATTCACCAAATGTCTAGCAGTAGTAGCAGCTCATCTAAGAAGACAACAAATTCATGTCTTCCCATATCTAAACGATTGTCTAATCAAAGCTAACACACATCTCAAGTGTTTACAACACACTCAAATTACAATAAATCTTCATCAATTGGAATTCACAATCAATGGGCAAAAATCCCATCTTCAACCTACACAGCTGCAACCCTATCTCGGATCTATCCTAAACACTCAAACAGGTTTAGCTTATCCCAAAGCAGCCCGAATTCGCAATTTTCAAACACTGCTACTGCAATTTCAAAGCAACCAATATCTAACAGTAAGAACTTTCATGTAACTTTTAGGGATGATGGCATCATGTTCTGCCATAGTACCTCGTGCAACATTAAACATGCGTCCTCTACAGGAATGCTTAGCATGACAATGGAATCACTCACAGGTTCAACTAAAAGATCTAGTGTTGGTAGACAGCCGCACCCATCGCTCTCTGTAGTGGTGGAACACCCAAAAATTGTCAAAAGTGCGGCCCTTTATCAACCCTGTTCCACAAGTCGGTCTCTCAGCGGACGCATCCCTTACAGGGTGGGGTGCCCATCTACATCTAACAGTTCAGGATCTCTGGGACACCAAACACAAACGTCTCCACATCAGCTGCCTAGAGCTTCTAGCTGTTCACCTAGCACTCAAAGAATTTCAACCTCACCTAATAGGGAAAGTTGTCTTAGTCTGGGCGGACAATATGACAGCTATGTACTATCTGAAAAAAAAGGGGGTGGGACACACACTCTACAGTTATCACGCCCCGCTCAGACTATTTGGTGTTGGACAGTACATCACAATATCCATTGCTAGCGGAATACCTTCCAGGGACGGACAACGAATTTGCCGACCTCAGCAGGATGCAGCAACAAGTCCACGAGTGGGAACTTCACCCCCAAGTTCTCCTCCCATACTTCCACAAATGGGGGTTTCCACAGATAGATCTCTTCACAACAGCAGAGAACTCAGAATTCCCAAACTTTGCCTCCAGGTTCCCAAACCCTATATCCAAAGGCAATGCCCTATGGATGAATTTGTCAGGGATATTTGCTTATGCTTTTCCACCTCTCCCTCTTCTACCATTCCTGGTTCGGAAGCTCAGAAAAACATCCCTCACCCTTATTCTAGTGGCTCCTACATGGGCTCGTTAACCATGCTTCACCACACTTCTAGAACTCTCGGTAGTTCCACATCAGAAGCTTCACCTCACCTCAGACCTTCTTACTCAGAACCATGGAAAAATCAGACATGCAAACCCCAGGGAGCTCAACCTAGGGATTTGGCTCCTGAAGTCATAGAGTTTGGATACCTAAATTTACTGCCAGATAGTATGACAATTCTTAAAGAAGCAAGAAAGCCTACTACTAGCGCATGCTATGCAGCCAAATGGAAAAGGTTTGTTATATATTGTAATACCTAAACCATTCATCTATTAGATGCTTCCATACAACAAATCATTTATTTACTGCATCTACAACGTGCAGGCCTTGCCTACACATCCGTCTACACCTTGCAGCAGTAGCGGCATATCTTCAAAACAGTCAACACTTATCTCTATTCAAAGTACCAGTCATTAAAGCCTTTATGGAAGGCCTTAAAAGAGTAACACCACCAAAAGTGCCACCTGCACCTGCATCGAACCATACTATTGTTCTAACAAGACTTATGGGTCCACCGTTTGAAACATTGCACAATTGTCCACTGCAATTCCTTTCTTTTTATTTAACAATCGCTCAGAACATCTTTTCACACGCATGATACAGGAAAGTTGTCTTCTTGATTGTTATCACTTCACTTAGACGTGTCAATGAGCTTCAGGCACTAACTTCAGAAGAACCATTCTACCAACTCCATACAGAAAGAGTGGTACTTCGAACTAACCCAAAGTTACTTCCAAAAGTAGTTTCTGCTTTTCATATTAACCAATCAGTTGAGTTACCTGTTTTTTCCCCTCAGCCTGATTTCGTAGCAGAAAGAGCACTACATACATTAGAAGTCAAAATAGCATTATTGTATTATATTGATAGAACAAAAGCTTTTCTCAAAACAAAGCAACCATTTGTTGCTTTTGCTCCCCCTCAGAAAGGAAAACCTATCTCTAAATCTGACATTTTGAGATGGATTGTTGAATGTATAAATATATAAAACATGCTATATTAAGGCTAAAAGAACTTCTATACCTCCTAGAGCACATTCTACTAGTAAAATAGGAGCATCTATGGCCTCATTGGGTAACATTCCTATAGCTGACATTTGTAAAGCAGCTACATAGTTTACACCACAAACATTTACCAAACATTATTGTGTGGATGTATTAGTACGTCAACAAGCCAATGTAGGACAAGCAGTGCTAAAAACTTTTTCAAACAACTGAAACGTCCACTAGTTAGCCACTGCTTTGGAGGATACTGCTATACAGACTATGCAAATGTGTATCTACAGCAGACATGCCTTGAACGGATTATGTTATTTACCCTGTAAGCATCTGTTCTTAGCACGTAGAGCTGTAGATTCATATGCGCCCTCCCTCCTCACCGGACACCTATGGTCGTTGCAGTTCTCATTACTTACATTATATATGCATGGACATCTCTATACTACACTTACTGACTCCATTCTCACCCACTTGCACGAAAACAATCTAACAATGGAGTAAATGCCCATGCGCACGATCACTGAAAGGAGGAGTCGCCTTCCCTTGTGACTGGAAAAGACTTCTTCGAAGAAGAAAAAACTTGCAAACATCCGGACCCAACACTAGATGGCAGGAGTATGCAAAGCATGTGAATCTACAGCTCTACATGCCAGGAACAGATGCTTATAGGGTAAGTAACATAATCCATTTCTTAAATCCTGAATCCTGTAATACAATCTTCAGGGACTGTCCCCCGTATTCCACTGGATGGTCAGACCTCCTTGAAAAATCTGTTTCAGTGAGGATGGATGCTACGTATAATTCTTCTCTACATTTTGTACTGGGATCGGCCTGCTGCTGTCTTCGCTGCTTATGAAGCCAGATGGCTTTAGGTCAGTGCTCCAGGGCCCGTTGACAGAAAAAAAACATACCTGTCACCTGTGGGGCAGGATGTCACACAGAAGGAAAGGGGAGTCCCTTAAAGGCACAGTGCCGGCTTTCACTTTTCAGTCTGTGGCAGTCTTTCTGCTAACGGTGCTCTTCATTTCCTTCCTTTTCACTTTTTAAAGGTTTGTGGAAGTTGTTTTCAATCATCTTTCGTTAATGTGGTGACTAATTGGTTTATTTGGATGTTGTATTTAATGAAAAGTAAATGAAATGTGACCACTTAAGTTATTTAATAAGCTGATTAGCCTTATTTCTATGTTGAAGCTCACTTTTCTATTAAACGTTCAGCGCTTATGTGCTGGCCCTTACGGCGAGTTCCTAGAAAGTCTACCGCACTCACTCGCCAGCCTTACATTAAAGAAAGCTAACACTACCATAATAGGAGATCTAAATCTACATATGGAGGACCAGAACCTCCCTAGTGTTAAAAGGCTGATGTCAGACCTTGAGGCTCTTCAACTCTCCCAGTTGGTACTGGGTGCCACACATTCCAAGGGACATATACTGGACTTAGTCATTTCAAACGACTCCAACATCAAAGTCGCACCATCAATACCGGTCCCCTGGTCAGACCACTACTATATTCCTTTTTACATAGGGAAGAAAGGCAGTGAGCAGCAGGGGGCTTCCTCCAAGGACGAGATAAAGAAAAGGTGCTGGGCTAAGCTCAACGCAGAGGCGTGGGGGAATGCCCTCGCAGAAACAAATGCACTAAATAACTGAGATGCCAGTAACAGTGGAGGAAGCATATTCAGCCTGGGAAACCTGGATTACCCAATCTTTAAACAAAGTAGTCCCCAAAGTCTCCTACAAGGCTAAAGCCAGACCCAGGGTGGAGGGATGGTTCAATCCCCAACTGCTAGTGTTAAAGAAAATCTGCAAAAAAAGGGAAAGGGACTGGAGGAAATACTACGACCCACAACTTCAAATCTCGTACAAATCAGCCATCAGAATCTACCACAAAGGTATTAAAGAAACTCAGGCCAAATTCTTTGAGAAGAAAATTAACTTAGCCCAGAACTCCTCAAGGGAATTGTTTGCGGTAGTCAAGGCTTTAACCTCCCCAGCCCATGACCTTCACCCTACAGAGACCTCGGAAGAGAGGTGTAACGATTTAGCCAACTACTTCCTCTCTAAAGTTACGAGCATTTACAGCTCCCTTAGGGCAGGTGGGGAAACCACCACAAGGGGGGAAAAGGATCAGGCGGTAGCTTCCCCATTAAACACTATCACCAACCTCCCGTTAGTGGAGTCAAAGGAGGTAGAATCATTGATGGCCAAGGTGAAGTTCGGATCACCACTTGACCCAGCCCCGCCGCACTTCCTTAAAACAGTCACAGCCGCCATCCTTCCTTCTCTAACTAAGATCATGAACCAGTCTCTGGAGACCGGCATGGTCCCAGCAGCCTGGAAACACGCTATAATTAAACCCCTGCTAAAAAAAACAATGCAGATCCAGCACAACTAGGGAATTACCGCCCCATATCATTGCTGCCGTTTGTAGGCAAGCTCTTGGAAAAACACGTCAATAAATCTCTGGCTGAGTTCCTTGAAACAAATCACTGTCTCCACCCCACCCAGATGGGATTCCGTGCCCAACATAGCACCGAGTCTGCTCTTTTGACAGTGGTGGAGGAACTCAGAACGTCATTGGATCGGGGAAGCTTAGCAGCCTTACTCCTCCTGGACCTGAGTGCGGCCTTCGACACTGTGGACCACCACACCTTGCGAAGCAGACTCTCGGCCACTGGGGTACAAGGCACAATGCTTCAGTGGCTCACCTCGTTCCTGGAGTGAAGAACATTCCAAGTCCAGGAAAACACCACTCTATCGAAAACAATGTAATTAAAGTGTGGGGGTGCCACAGCTCCTCGTTGAGCCCCACGCTGTTTAATGTATATATGGAGTCACTGTCTCAGATTGCCCTCGGCTTTGATATCTCGATGACGTCCTACGCCTACGACACACAGCTGGTGATCTCTTTAGACCCTAGAACCAACAGGGATTCCGATAGATTATCTCCTGCATGGAAAAAGTCATGGAATGGATGACTAAGAGCTGCTTAAAACTAAATGGGGACAAAACGGAGCTAATGATCCTCGGGAATAAGACAATCCCTAGGCCATCTATAAGCTGGCCGGATTGTCTAGGAAGCCCGCCTACGCCTAAAGACCACATTAAAAACTTAGGCTTCTGGCTAGAAAAGGACCTCAAGGATGTCCTAAGCTAAGAAAGTCGCTGGTACCTGTTTTGGATTATTTCGAAGTCTCCGGAAAATCCTAGACCGAATTCCAATACAGCATAGGAAGACTGTAGTCCACACTTCGCTTACATCACGCTTGGACTATGGAAACTCGCTATTTCTAGGTGCGCCGAAAAATTTGACCAACAGACTTCAGGTGGTCCAGAATGCGGCAGCCAGACTGCTGTGCAAGGCCCCAGCTCGGGAGTCCGCCAAAAAGCACCTGAAAGGGCTACATTGGCTCCCGGTGAAGGCCAGAATCAAGTTTAAAGCGATACCAAAGGGGATGATGGACAGAGCGTTAGAGCAAACAAACACTCACCCCTAGTCAACTGATCTGGGTTTAATCCATCATCTTTCTTAGCTCACTCCACCACCCCAGTTCAGATATGGTCATATGCAAATCAGTCTGACTCTGTGCTCATGGAACAGTCGTCAACTGCCGGCCATGTCTTCCTGGACCGAACAGCATCCTGAGACCGGCTCGGGTTCAAAACCCTCATCAGCCAGGCTATCTTGAATCCAGTGGCAAAGTGAGCAAGGGACCCACGTCTGGGCATACCCTGCCAACTTAGGCGAACAAAGTTGGCAGGGTATGCCCAGACGTGGGTCCCTTGCTCACTTTGCCACTGGATTCAAGATAGCCTGGCCTGATGAGGGTTTTGAACCCGAAACCGGTCCCAGGATGCTTGTTTCCGGTCCAGGGAAGACATGGCTTGGCAGTTCGGGCTGGACTGTTCCCATGAGGCACAGGGTCAGACTGATTTGCATATGGCCATGTCTGAACTGGGGTGGTGGAGTGAGCTAAAGAATGATGATGGATTAAACCCAGATCAGTTGACTGGGGGTGAGTGTTTGATTTGCTCTAACGCTCCGTCCATCATCCCCTTTGGTATCGCTTGTTCGCCCTAAGTTGGCAGGGTATGCCCAGACGTGGGTCCCTTGCTCACTTTGCCACTGGATTCAAGATAGCCTGGCTGATGAGGGTTTTGAACCCGAAACCGGTCCCAGGATGCTTGTTTCCCGGTCCAGGGAAGACATGGCTTGGCAGTTCGGGCTGGACTGTTCCCATGAGGCACAGGGTCAGACTGATTTGCATATGGCCATGTCTGAACTGGGGTGGTGGAGTGAGCTAAAGAATGATGATGGATTAAACCCAGATCAGTTGACTGGGGGTGAGTGTTTGATTTGCTCTAACGCTCCGTCCATCATCCCCTTTGGTATCGCTTTAGAATCAAGTTTAAGGCATTGATTATAACGCACAGAGCTCTACACAACAAGGGCCCTAGAAAAATCAGATATCTGGTATCCCCATATGTCCCAAATGGGAACCTGAGATCGAGTGGTGAGAGACTTTTAAATTCAACAACCGCCAGTAAAGTGAGGTGTGTGGGGGGGTGAAGCTCCTTCTCCCACCTGGCTCCCAAACTGTGGAACTCCCTACCGAGGGAATGTCGGACCCTGGACAATGAACTTGAATTCCGGAAATCAATAAAAACGTGGCTATTCAAGCAGCATTTCTAATCTTCTCCCAGACTTTATCTGCACCCTGTCTCTCAGCGCTGGGAAGCCCTAGGGCAGCCATGCGCTCTACAATCTCACATAATAATAATATGTACGTTTTTGTAAAGTCCTCTGGGATCTTCTGCGTGACAGTTCACTGCTTATGGCTGATTATAATTCCCCTGAACGAGAACTAGGATTGCAGGTGGGTAACTTTTCCATCACCAATAAGTTTCCATGCATGAATGAGAGTATACGGGCATTCCCTTTTTTTCCAGTGAAATTCTTTGGCTTACTTAGCTGCCCCCCAAACAGTTCTCAAGAAGGGTCCTTTCTGCGGGAGATTGATGACAGTAATGGGGTACGTAAACATAGCAGCCTTAATCCTATTGTCAAAAAAATGAGCAATTTGGAATAATGTTTGCAACTAATGCTGCGGTCAACATGATGTTCTGTGAATGGCTAATTCAGCGCAAGGGTATCTATTAAATGTCATATCTGAAAGAAACAGTTAGTTATAGATTCCTTACCTTAGAATTACCCCCAGGCGTCAGACTGGATCCGGAGAATTTTTTCATCAGCAGTACCCCTGCGCGTCGAAAGGTGACGTTGGTCGGCTCCGCGTTCGCCGTTGGCCTCGTGGTCGCCGGGATGAGGTCGCGGTAGCTACTTAGATGCTGCCCTAGCACGCTGACGTCCGTTTTCTTTTTCCGCGCCAGCCAGCGCAGATCCGGAGAGAGCAGTACCTCCAGTCACTTTTTGACTGACTTTTTGGCGACTTTTGTCGACACCGTTTTTGACTCTTCGACTCCTGGTGCACCAGGGATGCCCAGTTTCAAGGCCTGCGGCTCCTGTAGCCGACTGATGTCGGTGACGGATCCACACTGCGTGTGCCTCTTCTGCCTGGAGCGCGACCACGACCCCGACCCCAAGTCGTGCTCCGACTGCCGGACCATGAATCCGAAGTCTTTGCGGGAGCGGTACCGAAAGCTTCTCGAGGCCCGGCAGTCGGCTCTGCGCCGTTTGAGGTCCCGGTCGCGTGGGAGCTCGAGGGACCAGTCGCGGAGCCACCACCACCAGTCTTCTTCCAAGTCTTCACACTCCTCGGGTAAGTCGAAGCACAAGAAGAAGTCGAAGAGGCATCGTCGCTCTTCGACTTCTCCCCATCGGTCGGCCAACACAACGAGGGATACAGGTGATGCCCTTCCCTCGGCTCGGCGTACGGAGCCTGAAGGGTCGACTCCGAGTTTCCCTTCCTTCCCGGGACCCGGAGCGACCCCTGCCCAGCTTCGCCAATTTTACTAAGCGATGCATGCCATCTTTGGGCAGTCCGACTCCGCCGACGCGCCTTCGGGCCACGCGGACTCGGCTGGGGGCCCTGGGGCTTCGACGCCGGCGGCTCCGGCCCCGGCACCGCAGGGTCCCTTGGATCCAGGCCTGGATCCGGATCGGCGCCGGTCGACCTTGTTACACCTCCCCTGGCGCCGATTCCACCGGCACCACGTCCGCAGCCGGCGTCGGCTGTGTCCCCAGCCGACGTCGACCCCGGCCTCCACCTCGAGGTAGACACAGAGCCCGATCGGTGTCGACCGACGCCGGGTCTGGCGCCGACGGGTACTTTTGTTCCCCTGTTCTACCCTGGCTCTTTTAGACCAGATTGGCAGCCAGAAGAGGGTGAGGAGGACTGGGAGGGGTCTGGAGACCCTTTAACTGACCAGTTGGGTTATGAACCAGACTGGAGAGAGGAACTGGGGGAAGCCAGTGGTCTGGATACATCACCAGACCTTGGTATGTTGTCTCCTACCGTGGCTACGGAGGAGGGAGCGTCTTGGTCTTGCGTATGGCGGCCGAGGCTCTCAACCTCGAGCTACCTACGGTGGCAATCAGGACTAACCTCCTGACAGAGGTGCTTCAACTGGCAGCGAACTCTTCGGAGCCCCTGCTACCGTTTAAGGAAGCCCTCACCGACATCCTTTTGGGCACCCGGTCCAGGCCCAACACAGGGGCTCCTGTGGATAGGATGATTGCCCGATGCCACCGCCCGGCCCCGGGCGACCCCACATTGCTCTCCCAATACCCCACCCCTGAGAGCTTGGTAGTCCAAGCCTCCACCTCCAAAGGCGCATTCCCTAACGCACCACCTGATAGGGAATCTAAAAAACTGGACCATCTTGGGAAGATGTTTTCTTCCTCCAGCTTGGGACTGCGGTCGGTAAACACTGCATGTCTGTTGGGCCATTACACCCACTCCGTGTGGGATACGGTGACGCAAGGGCTGCCCCAGTGCCCAGAGGAGGCCCGAGCTGTACTCTCCCGTGCATTTGCCGAAGGGCGAGACGCAGCAAAGTTTACCGTCCGCTGTGGGCTGGATCCCGCCCACTCACTAGGCAGGACGATTTCCACGTCGGTAGCTTTTGACGCTACGCCTGGTTGAGGTCGACTGTTTTTTCCGGGGATGTCCAATCCACTCTTATGGACATGCCCTTTGATGGCCGTCGCCTATTCGGCGATAAGGCAGACAACGCGCTGGAGCGCTTTAAGGATACTCGGGCTACGGCCAGGTCCTTGGGCCTCTCCACCACCCGCCCTGCGCAGTCTGCTTTTCGCCCCTTTCGTGGCTACGGAAGAGGTTCCCCACCACGAGGCCAGCGCAAGCTGTTCAGCCCCTGCGCGGCCGGGGACATGGGAACCACCGCCGTGGTTCTGGGGGCCAGCGGGCAGGCCAGTCCACCACAGCCCCCCTGCAGCAGCCTCCAAACGCTCCTAGTCCGACCTTTCAGGGCCACCAATCGCCAGTGGGCGGCAGGATTCGCCATCAACTCCCCCACTGGCGCACCATCACGTCGGACAGGTGGGTTTTGCAAATAGTCCGAAGGGGCTACTCCCTCCCCTTCGAGACAACCCCTCCATCCATGCATGCCACTTCAGTACCATCGCATGTCGGAGGATCATCTGGCCCTTCTCCAACAGGAAGTTTCGGCACTCTTGGCCAAGGGAGCTATTGAGCGAGTTCCTGTCCCAGAAGTAGGTCGTGGTTGCTATTCCCACTACTTTCTGGTGCCCAAGAAGGACAAAGGCCTGCGTCCTATCTTGGATCTCAGGAACGTCAACCGCTTCCTCCGAAAGGAGAAGTTCAAAATGTTGGCTCTAGCTCAGGTCCTGTCTGCCCTCGACCCTGGAGACTGGATGGTGGCGTTGGACTTGCAGGACGCTTATTTTCACATCCTCGTCCTGCCGGCCCATCGGCATTACCTGCGGTTCACGGTAGGCCACGAGCACTTTCAGTTTACTGTGCTCCCCTTTGGCCTTACCAGCGCCCCTCGGGTGTTCACAAAAGTGATGGTGGGTGGTCGCAGCTCATCTACGCAGATCAGTGGTTCCAGTCTTCCTCTATCTCGACGACTGGCTGTTGAAGGCGGGCTCGCCCCAGGCTGTCGTCTCCCACCTCCAGACTATGGCCAACCTCCTGCATTCGCTGGGGTTCTCCATCCACATGCAGAAGTCGCACCTGACTCCCTCTCAGAAGCTCCTCTTCATCGGAGCGGTTCTGGACACGACGCAGTTTCGGGTCTATCCCCCCGAACAGCGAGTCCGGGATATTCGGGCTATGATTCCGATCTTTCAGCCTCTATCCCGGGTTTCGGTCAGGATGACCCTCCGCCTACTGTGCCTGATGCCCTCCTGCAACCTGCTGGTGGACCATGCCAGATGGCATATGCGGGCTCAGCAGTGCGACCTGAAGTTCCAGTGGGCTCAACATCAGGGGAACCTGTCCGATTGCGTCCAGATCTCGGAGGGCACTGCACACCAATTGCAGTGGTGGCTAACGAAACAGGATTGAGTCGACGGCAGGTCCCTCTCCCTTCCCCAACCAGAGTTTACAGTGGTGACCGATGCATCACTTCTGGGATGGGGCGGTCACATGGGGGAGGCGGAGATCAGAGGCCTCTGGTCTCCGGCGGAGTCCAGGCTCCACATCAACCTTCTGGAGCTTCGGGCGATTCGTCTTGCACTCAAAGCATTCCTTCCCTCTGTCCGGGGAAGAGTAGTGCAGGTGTTCACGGACAACACCACTGCCATGTGGTACTGCAACAAACAGGGCGGGGTGGAGTAGTGGACCCTATGTCAAGAGGCGCTCCGTCTATGGACATGGCTGGAACATCAGGGCATATCCCTGGTGGTTCAACACCTGGCAGGTTCACTGAACGCCAGGGCGGACGAACTCAGCCGCAGGTGCATGATGCATCACGAATGGCGTCTTCACTCGGAGGTGGCGCAAGGTCTCTTTCAGCAGTGGGGAGAGCCTTGGTTAGATCTGTTCGCCACTGAAGAGAACGCGCAATGTCAGCAATTCTGCGCGTTGGAATTTCCAAGGCGGCACTCGCTAGGCGACGCTTTTCGTTGCGAGTGGAGTTACGGTCTTCTATACGCCTTTCTGCCTATACCACTTCTGCCCAGAGTGCTGAAGAAGATCAAGCGCGACCGGGCCCAAGTCGTTCTTGTGACTCCGGATTGGGCACGAAAAGTCTGGTATCCCGAGCTGCTACACATGGCCATCGATCCTCCGATCAGACTGCCTCTTCGGGAGGATCTTCTGTCGCACAGCAGGGGACGGTCCTCCACCCGAACCTGTCCAGCCTCCACCTCCTTGCGTGGAGATTGAGCGGCGGCAGTTGATGTCGTTTGACTTGCCTCCCGAAGTCTGTGATGTTATCTTGGCAGCCAGGTGTCCCTCCACTAAGACGGTATACGCCTGTAGATGGAACAAATTTGTGGCAAGGTGCGCAGCAAAGGCTGTGGATCCCCTTTCTGCCCCTCTTATTGAGGTTCTCTTGTTCCTTCTTTCTTTGGCCCAGCAGGGCTCTGCTCTGGGCACTCTTAAGGGCTACCTCTCGGCCATTTCAGCCTTTCTTAGGCTTCCTGATCAGCCTTCTCTTTTCAAGTCCCCTGTTGTAAATCGCTTCCTCAAGGGCATTACTCATCTTTTTCCTCCTATTCCCTTCGTAATGCCTCAGTGGGACTTGAACTTGGTTCTGACTTATCTTATGTGTGCTCCCTTTGAGCCACTTCATAACTGTCCTCTTTGTCTTCTTACCTTAAAGACTGCTTTTCTGATTGCCATCACCTCTGCTCGCAGGTTAAGTGAGCTCCAGGCTCTTTTTTCAAAACCCCCTTTCCTGGCTGTTCATCCGGACAAAGTTGTACTAAGAACCAGACCTTCCTTTCTTCCCAAGGTGGTTACTTCTTTCCACATTGGCCAAACCATCACTTTGCCCACCTTCTTTCCGCCTCCGCATCCTTCGAAGGAAGAAGAGTGGCTCCACCGTCTGTATCCAAAACGGGCGCTTTCCTATTATTTGGATCGCCCCAAACAATTCCGGGTGGATGACCAGCTCATTGTGGGCTACGTGGGCACCAAGAAAGGTCGGGATGTGCACAAACGGACCATATCTAGGTGGGTCGTTTTGTGCATTAAGGCTTGCTATTCCTTGGCAAAGGAGCCTCCAGCCGGGCTGGGCGCCCATTCCACCAGAGGGACGGCAGCTACTACTGCTTTGGGACGAGGAGTCCCCCCTCAAAGACATCTGTCATGCAGCTACGTGGGTGTCTCTGCACACGTTCACAAAACACTACTGCCTGGTCAGCCAAGTCCGGAGAGACAGCTTCTTTGGCCGTTCGGTTCTCCAGGACTTTCTGGTGTGAACTTGGTTCGCAGACCCACCTCCGGGGTTGGTATTGCTGGGGTATCTATTCTAAGGTAAGGAATCTATAACTAACTGTTTCTTTCAGATGAACAAGTTACTTACCTTCGGTAACGATATATCTGTAAGAAACATATATTAGTTATAGTTTCCTTACCGCCCCAACCATCCTCCCCGTTCTGCAAACTGACTTCTAGGGTCAGGGGATTCCTTTCAGGGCCCTAGTTTTGTTCACCAGTGGTCAGTGTCTTGCATGGCTCTGCACTTCTGGCATGGAATGTTGTGTAAAAGAACTGACGTCAGCGCGCAAGGGCGGCGTCTAAGTAGCTACCGCGACGTCATCCCGGCGACCATAATGCCTGCGACGAACGCGGAGCCGACCGACGCCACCTTTCGACTCGCAGGTGTACTGCTGACGAAAAAATTCTCCGGGTCCAGTCTGACGCCTGGGGGTAATTTTAAGGTAAGGAATCTATAACTAACCTATGTTTCTTACAGATATATCGTTACCGAAGGTAAGTAACTTGTTCGATAATGCACAATATCTGAATCTGCAAAAAAACACAATGTTACGCTTTATTACTTTGCTGTAAACTTCCTAGCAGATACACACATCCATCACATTTAACATGCCAACCGTCACTCGTCCCAGCATGTTATCTTCCTCTAATTTAAGTCTCTCTTATCCTTCAGCAAGCCCACATTCCAAATGCCATCATGATGATTCTTGAAGCCACTAACAAGCCAGAACCAACGTCAAAAGAATCTCGGCAGCGTGAAGAGGTGAGGACAATACGGTTGTTGCGTTATTCAATAGATTTGAAAGTAATTCTTATATACTTGACAGTAGAACTTGTGTACCAAAGTTGTATCTTAAATATTTGTCCTTTTACAGAGCACTGGTAACCTTATTCTCCAAATATGTATTTATTAATTGTTGGGGTAGATACTTTTCTGCGTGTTTGGGTCTTTACCCATTGTTCCCAAAAGACATAGAACAAGCTTTGGGACTATCTGTTTCAACCACTGGCTTTCTCCGATTAGTTTCTTTCAGCCATTGGCTTGAGACTTTATCATAGTGTGGCTCTGCCGAGTGTAGTGTTCATCTCTCACCTAATGCCATTGGGTGTTTGTTTACCCTTCCACTGCCACTTTAGTGCTTGTGTGGAACTGTTTGAGAGCTACTTTCCAACTAAAACCATCTTTCTCCTTTCCTGCCTGCTCCCTCCTGGGTGTCTCACTCTAATATGCTAATGCTGTATGCACTAGCATGTTAAACTCCGACTATTGATTTTGCCAAGCCTTGTTTTTATAGAAGAGAAAGCTCTGTTGATGTACTCTGTAACCTCAGCTGAATTAGTGGGATAAATTTGCCTGTCAATGTACATCAATTTTGAGCTGGTGCAATGTTATGCTTTACAGGCGTCGCACTGGATCTGGAAGAGTTTCGAGCAGTACCCCTGCGCGCCGGGAGGTGGAATCATCCACACCGAAAATGACGTGTGCGGTACCTATGTAGGCGCCACCTCGGTGCGCTGATGTCAGTTCTTTCCTTTCTGTGACAGATAGGGCTGAATCAGTCTGAGCTACCCCGCAATCGTTTTTTGCTAGTCTTTTTCAACACTTTATTGACTCTTTTTGAGATTTTCATCTCCTGGTGTGAGGATGTCCCCAAGTAACTGCCTGGTTTCAAACCATGTGGGGCCTGTCATAGACAAATGTCGGTGACAGACACTTACTTGGTGTGTTTGTGGGGCCTGGTGCCCGGACACAACTCTTAGGCGTATGAGGATTACCGCGCCATACACCTCAAGGCGCTGAGGTAGTGATCCCTCAAGCTCCTCCCCGTCCAACTTCAGTCGATTCTGCAACGTTTGAGGTCCTGTTTGCATGGGAGGTGCTGGGACTTTTCGCGGATCCCCTCCCGATGTTCATCGCTGCATTCAAAGTCATCGGGGAAGTCTCACAAACACAAGTCCAAACACTCTTCAACTTCACTACATTGGTTGAAGTCATCCGATGAGACAAGGAAGCGTCAGCACTCCAGGCTCTGCAAATCTGTGGGGCCTGATCCTGGGTCTGCTTCATACTTTCCTGATTTTCCCAATGCCGGATCAACCCCAGTACAACTAAAAGAATTATTTGAGGCCATGAGCCGCATATTTGGATAGCCCGGCCCCTTTGGGTTGCCTTTGGGCCCCACAGGCGTGGGGTGGACCCTACTGGGACACGCTGTTGGATTCAACCATTGCGCCAGTTGGACCCCGGGGATTCCTCACTGATTCCAGAGCAGACCCGCCAGCAAGACAGAGACCTTCCTCAGTGCTAACGCCCGCATGCCGTCAACAACCCTAGGTGGCGCCGTCTCCATTTTTATTCCAGACTCCGACATGGAGCCAGTTGGCCGTCATCCGACACTGCGTCTGGTGCTGACCGAGGACATTCTTCCCAGAGCAAAGCCAGTGCCTTATTTGATGAATAGGCCTGGTGATGGAGATGTTTGGGAGTGATCTATGGACCCTTATGAAGGCGACCCAGTTGAGGAACAGGACAGGTGGTATAAGGGAACTGGGTGAGGCCAGTGGGTTGTACACTTCACCTGACGCTAGCCTGGTTTACCCTCCTACTGTGGCTGTGGAGGAGGGAAAAAAGCCCAACACTAGATGTCAGAAGCAATGATCCCTCTAATTTTTTTCCTCTGTGTTTGGCAGTGTGAGGTCTCCGTGTGCTCCAGCCACGGCAATGTGCGCCAAGAACCCGACTGCTTGTGTGGGTGCAGCGACAGTGGTTCTGCCTCGTAGTTCCTGCTTGATTGTGCAGATAACTGACCTAGGTACTGGAACGGAGGAGGCCTGTTTGATGGGGCAGGCAGGGCCGGACTGGGAACCCAAAGTAGCCCTGGCAATTTTGCTGCACTGGCTCCCACCCACCAGGGGGGGGGGGGGCGGGGGCAAGTGTTAAGCACTATTGCTTAAAACCTGTCCCCAGCACTGGTGCTTTTGTTACTTAGGGCCTATATTGCAGCATCTGATAGAGACAACTAGCCGCAGATTCCTTAACTTAGAATATCCCCAGGCGTCAGCCTGGGTCCGGAGAATTTTTTGCAGCAGCACCTCTGTGTGCCGGGGGCGGCTCCGCCCTGACGTCGTCCACGGACATGACGTCAGCGGAGCCATATAAGTCCCTCCCGGCGCGCTAACTTCAGTTTCCTTCTTTTCCGCGTCCCAACGCGGATCCAGGAGTAAGCGGTTCCTCTGGCCTGTTGTTTCAGGCCTTCTCGACGCCTTCGGCGTCCGGGAACTGTGTGCGATGCCTTCGGGTTTCAAGGCGTGAGACCTGAACGCGGCAGATGTCAGCGACGGATCCGCACGCGATCTGTATGTGGTGCCTAGGAGTGCACCACGACTCCGAGGAGTGCGACGCCTGCCGGCAGATGAAGCCGAAGTTCCTGCGGGAGCACCGGATGAAGTTGTTGACCGCCCGGATGTCCTGCTCAGCGTCTTCACGCTGCCGATCTCCATCTCGAGCTGAGGCTCCTGTTCGGGTCCGGTCACGGAGTCGTACCCGCGGACTTCGTTCGCCTGACGCGGGTAAGCACAAGTCACAGAGGTCGTCGACCTCACATAAACGTGACGACGGGGCCCGCTGCTCCCTGTCCTTACCGGGCGCGGGCGCCCAGGAGTCGGCCCCCTTACACCCACCCTTTCCGGGTGTTGGGGCGACTCGGGCACCGATGGAAGCCTATTCCAAGGCTCTTCAATCCATCTTTGGGTCACCCCCTCTCCCTGGCGCGCTCCCGGGCCCCACAGAGGGGATAGGGACTCAGGTTGGGTCTTCGCCGGCGGGTTCGCCCTTGGCGCCGGCCGAGTGCCTCGACTCCGGTACCGGAGTCGTTGCGACGTCGGGACACGGCCCGGAGGGGCATCCCAGTCAGACATCGAGTCCTTCTTTTCCGTCTCCGCATAGCCCTTTGGGGCTCCCTGCGCCGACGCCGGATGCGGCTGCAGCACGGAGCTCGACTCCTTGTCGACATCCTTCCTCCCCGCAGGCCTCAGTGGAGGGAGAGTCGACGCCGGTCCGATGCCAGACCGAGTCACCTCTGGTGATTGTCGATACGACGCCGTCTCGACGTCAGTCGACGCCAGCGCCGGTCCCTGTTGTTCCTCTGTTCGAAGAGGATGAGGACCCGGAGCACCCAGGGTTGTTTCGACGCTCTCCGGCTCCGCTGCCCCCTGGGCAGTGGCCCTTTGCTCGGCCTCTGGCTGCGGCACCTCTCCTTTCTGGTGGACGCGTTAGTCTTCAACCGTCCCCTACAGATGGTTTGTTATCGCCACCTAGAATGGCTACAGAGGCTAGCGCGGCATTTGCGAGGGCTGTTCGCAGGGCTACAGCTATTTTTCACCTGCAACCCCCCTCAGTCTCCTTGCCTTCTGATCCATTATTGGATCTCCTCCACCAAGATGCTGTGGAGGTGGAGCCCTTGCTGCCTTTTGGTGGGTCGTTATTTGACACCCTTCTTGGCACGTGGGCACGGCCCTCCTCTGGAGACCCTGTGGATCGGGCCATCGCACGTCGGCATCGTCCAGCTCCAGATGACCCTGGCTGTTTGTCCCTTCATCCTAGGGCTCACGGCCCGGTCGTCCAGGCGGCTTTCGCCTCGCAGCCTTCCTCTCCTCTCCTGTTGCTACCTCCCACTAGGGAGTCTCGTTGGTTGGAGACATGTGGCCTCCATATTTTTGCGTCCACTAGTTTGGGCATCCGTGCTCTGAACACGTCTTGCGTGTTTGCACGGGCTACTTTTGCCCTTTGGGACTCAGTCGGGCGTCTTCTTCCCTCTCTTCCAGAGGGTCCCCGTGCTGACCTGGATCGTCTCCTTCATGATGGCCGAGAAATGGCACAATTTACCATTCGGTCGGCCATGGACACCACTGACTCTGTGGGTCGGGCGATAGCCCGGTCCGTTGCTCTGCGTAGCCATGCCTGACTGCGCGATGGCGGTTTCCCTGACGATGTTCGGGATAGTCTTCAGGATTTGCGATTTGATGGCGTGACCCTTTTTGACAGTCATGCGGACTCAGCAGTCAACCGCCTCATGTCTGGGCTCCCATGACTTTGTGTTTTCTAGTCCTTTTGCGGAATTTTGTTTTCAGGTGCAGTGTTGTCTCTGCTTGTTCTGGGCCCTGGGTTCATGACGTAATACCCAGACGGCCTGTTCGGCTTCCCACCGTTTTTGCTTCTATTTAGTGCAGCTGGTCAGCTGATTCTGCTTTCTTTTGATTCCTCTGTCTGAGTTCGTGCTCAAGAGGTGCCCCTAGCTGGGGTTGAGGCTTTACCCTATGTGGGGTATTCGTTGGCTATTGTATAGCTGCCTTCCTTACACAGAAGGCTTGGTAGGCTCCTGTGGAGTCTTCTTCAAAGGGGTTGCCCTGCGGATGAGACTGTGGTCTCTTTCTATTGTTGTGGACCCTTCCTTTCCTTCTTGCGGCCCACAGGTTGGCATCGCTCTATTGCCTATCCGTTGGTGTCTGCGGTTGGTCCGTAACACTCCCCTGCATCTGTAGATGTTCACTTTCTCGAGGTTTCTGCCTCGCTTGCCTCTTCCAGGAGTGTCATTTCAGCTTCGCCCTCCTTGTCTATGTTGGCTGCCCTTATCGTCAGCCACTGTCCCTTGGACCACCTTGTTCTGTTCCGTTCCGGCACAGTTCGTCCTGCCCATGGACAACCTCAGGGCGGAGCCTTGTGGCGCGGCTCCCAGGCACGCAGGGCTGACGCGGCACGATTCTTCTGTGTTCTATGCGCGTCAGGTGGATGCTCCCTAGTATGTTCGCTGTCACCGGGGGCTCACGCTTTCCTTACGCTTCTGCGATGACTGGTTTCTACTCTCCTCTCTCTGGGATGGGTAGTACTTTCTCGTAGTTCAGACCTGTCTGGACTTTGTCTATAGACTGTGGCATCCTCGCCACGTGCGCCAATACTGTACATTGCCTTGTGTCCTACTTTCATGGGCACTTCCCAAGCCAGAGTTTCCTCTTCCCCTGCTGCTTTTCATGCAGGAGTTTGTCATACTTCTACTTCGGGCTGCTGCTGCTCTCTGTGGAAGTGTTCTCTTCAGGACACTCACTGTCTTGTGTGGTCTTCTATGTACATCTCTTTACAATTTCCTGTTACTCTATGTACGTTTAGTACTGACTCTTTCGAGTACTGCTCAGTCTCCCAGTCTGTCTCGCGGGGGACCGTGGCTCCTCCCTGCCGGGTGGCTGATGTCGCTTACGGGTCTGGACATTGCTCTGTCCGGTTCTGCTGCAACATAGCTGTTGGTACCTATGGTGCACTCTTGTATTCGTTTATGAAACGCATCCTTCACGGTTGTGTCCTTTCTTGATGTATATTCTGTCCTGCGCTCTACACACAACCAGGGGTCACGCATACTAGGGTTTCCTTGCTGCGGTGTCCGTGTTCTTGCTCTCGGCCTTCTCATGGGAGCAAGCCTTCTGTGTGTGTCCAGCTTGCCGGATCCCTTTCGCCGGTTGACTACCTGGTGATGCATCTCACGCATCTGGGCGGTTCTCGCTGCGTTCCATTGTGCATTTCCCTTACGTGGTGTGGTTCTAGCGGTACACGCGGTCTGGCCATGTGTACTTCTGTCCCCCGCATGCATGTCTCTTCTTGTAGTCATGGTTATATGCCATTCTGCTTGTTGACGTCCGCCTCTCACATGTCATTTTGTGAAGGGGCGATTGCGCAATGACAGGTCTTTTGTCTCTGGTAACACAGGCTCTTCCTGGACATGGTCAGCATCCTGCCACTGCTGTCCAAAGTTTCCTAGCTGGTACGCTTTCAACAGTGCTTCTCCACTGTGGTGCATGCTCGACCTGTATGCTCTGACTCGGTCATACCGTCTTGTCCTCTCTCTGGGTCTTTGTCTCTTGCAGATCCATCGGATCCTGCGGATCCGTCGGCTCCTTTGATAGTTCACCTTCTTTTGCAGAAGTTATGGACTCTCACATTCCGCACTGACATTCTGGTTCGGTGCTCCCTTTCAACCCTGTATAAACGAGAGAGCTTTCATGCCGTCCCTGGGCGGCTTGTGATGCCTTTGCCTCCCATTGTTTTCCACTCCTTACGGAGCTTCCTGGTCTGGTGTTGGCCACGCTGGCATTGCTGACCCCACTGTGTTTGGTCAACTTGTTGACGACTGGGTTCTCTTTGGAACTTGGTGGGGTTCAGTCGCAGACCCGCCTCCTATGGGGTATGGCTTTGGTATCTATTCTAAGTTAAGGAATCTGCGGCTAGATGTCTCTATCAGATGAACGAGTTACTTACCTTCGGTAACGATATATCTGGTAGAGACACAGTCTAGCCGCAGATTCCTTAACGCCCGCCCATCCTCCCCGCTCTGCGAGGACCTTTTCAGGTTGGGTTTTATGCACTCGCCTCCTTCCGGGTGGCTTTTGTCTTCCTGCGGGGTGGTGTCTTTCACCTCCCTCCTCGGTAGGATGATTCATCCTGTTTTACTTATTCTACTCCACCCATTCTCGTGAGTGGATGGTGGGTGCATGTATCCTTCTACATCCCTACACCCTGGTTCTTCCAGTGTGGGGCCTACTAATGTTCTTCTTCTTACTCCCACCTTCTCCATTGCTTTGGGGTCTCTTGTCTCTTGACTCCACTACAGTCAATTGGTTTGGGGTCTATTTGACTGTGCCTCAGTCCATAGATCTCTTACAGGGGATAAGGCATTCCTGGTGTTGCCGACCTGTGGTAGATCGTCCTTACTTATGTGGTTCCGGTCTTGTTGCCCTTCACGGTTAGATCTTGCGTTTGCAGGCTTCCTGTTGTCTACCTTGACATTCTTTTCATATGTCGTTTTGCCTCGGGGGAGGGCATAGCCTTCACTTTGCGGGGCTGTTTCTCAGAGCAGTGCTCTGCTCTTTCCCTTCAATTGCTTTCAGTATACAGTGCTTGCCACTGTCATTTATGGTGAGGTTTCTCACCATTCGATTCTTTTTGTTTTTGTTTCATTGATTTTTAATCTTTTTTTGCACACTATTCCCTTACTCTCACAGTTTTTGGTGGTGGCTCCGCGTTGTGGCGCGGAAAAGTTTCTCTGAAGAAAACTGACGTCAGCGCACCGGGAGGGACTTATATGGCTCCGCTGACGTCCTGTCCGTGGACGACGTCAGGGCGGAGCCATGCGGCGCCGCCCCCCGACGCGCAGAGGTGCTGCTGCAAAAAATTCTCCGGATCCAGTCTGACGCCTGGGGATATTCTAAGTTAAGGAATCTGCGGCTAGACTGTGTCTCTACCAGATACATTGTTACCGAAGGTAACTCGTTCATCGCTGCAGAACTGCCCCCAGTAGCAAAACTGGCCCCCACTGCTCCAAAACTGACTTCCAGCCTCCCAGGCAAACGCCTGATGCCTGCTAAGGCCAGTCCAGCCAGGGGGATGGCTTTTGTATTGGTGACTGGCGTACAATGGTTGTGTCATGTTCGAAATGAGAAAGTGCAGTGCAGAGCACCTGCAACCACAACAAAGCAACACTAATATATATTAGGAATCCGGGGCAACCGGCCTCATTCCACAGTGCCAGTGAACCTCTTCTTTCCTAACTAACAACACAGCGGCGGCTCAGGGACATCTTAAGGACTTTGAGCGCCCTAGGCCAACCGTATTTTGGGTGCCTCTGTGCGGATCAGCTTTGAATTTATGACCCAATTTCAGCTTTCTCGTGTCCTTTTGGCCAGATCACAAACAGTGCACAGACACACTGGTTCAAATTCCAAATGTGTTTATAGTTAATATTCAGGGATAGTGATGTATTTTTCCAATATTGTAACACAGTAGAAACTCACTAATACTACTGCAAATAATCACTGTGACATCCTCCCATTTCTTATATCTGAGATCCTGTTTGGATCTAAAAGAAATTTTTTTTATGGATGTTGCATGAAACAAAAACACATATGTCATAAAATGTCTGTAATACAATCTCACACATTACCCAGATTAAAAATAAATGAAAGGAAAATGCTATTTGCAATAATCTGTTTAAGAATTATTCAAGGTCATCAGGGCAAGCCTCTGCAGAACAGAGCTGGCTCTACCAAGGCGGGGGTTACTCCACTCTTTAAAACTGATTAATCATGGGTCCACTTATCAGCTCTGAAGATGGTTTCCTGGATACGCAGGGGGGGAATGTACATAGAAGTCCACCATGTGTGCTTTCAGAGTCATTAATATATGTTAGTGATTCTGAAAGCACACGTGGTGCTTTTAGGCTTGCTCAGGGCTTTAAGTGGGATGAAAAAACTGGGGTCTCTCAAAGGGGCGTGCCTGATGTATTTAAGGGCGTGGCTTGAAAAAACATAAGCTAAAAATCTGTGCTTAGCATAGTGTGCCGCCTGACCGTTATTGTGCTGCCTCTGTCATTGCATCCAGATATATAATACAACAAGTAACATTATACCTACAACAAGCCAGGACTATTGGCTTTGTCAATGGTTGTTAGTTGCATAAGATAAATAAGCAACAACTACGGCTTCGTTGAATATAATATTGAAAATGCCTCAGTTCTGAAATGATCAGACTGTGAAAAAACTATAAACGGTCCTCTGAAGTTACACCAAAGGCTTTAAGCAGTTGCACTGCTGCAGAGTTGAGATTTTTTTTTACCCTGAGGATGAGGGCAAAAATGAAGAGCCTGATAGGGACCGGTCTCAGCACTGGCTTTTAAAAACTCCGCATCGGCAGGACCCAGCCCACTTAAAGCCCTGGGCTTGCTGCATGCTTTTTATTAATAGAGCGTGGCTGCGGGCAGATTGTGTGCATTTTTGAAAGTATACATGTCAATTGCAGCAATTAACATGAATACTTTAAAAAATGCACACAATCTGCCCGCAGCCACGCTCTATTAACAAAAGGCATGCAGCAAGTCCAGAAGCAGGACGTGTGCTTTCAGAATCACTAACATATATTAGTGATTGTAAAAGCACTCGTTATGTTTTTAGGCTTGCTGCATGCCTTTTGTTAATAGAGGGTGGCAGATTCCGTGCCTTTTTGAAAGTTTTCATGTTAATTGCAGAGCCCGACATGCTAATACACGGGGCTGCATTTAACATGAAAACTTTCAAAAAGCACACAATCTGCCACGCTCTATTAACAAAGAGCGTGCAGCAAGCTTAAATACGACGTGTGCTTTCACAATCACTAATCCAAATTAGTGATTGTGAAAGCACACGTCTTGCTTTTTAGACTTGCTTCATGCCCTTTCTTAATAGAGCCCGGCTGGGGTGAGATGGCTGCTTTTTTGAAGTATTCATGTTGATTGCAGCGCCCGTCATGGCTCTACAGGGCACTGCGATTAACATGAATACTTGTCTCTCGGGGATGTGCTGTGTGTGTGCGCGCTTTAAAGAAGACACTGGGCGCTCTGAGTGACTTGGGTGCGCGCACCATACAGGGAACAGTGGGCCTGGCCTAGAAGTGCTATCCTCAAAGTCCTGGACCCTTGGCTGGAGTCAGAGTGTACTATTCCCTGCTTGTTGGAAATTGGGTTTGTGGTTGAGTGGAGTGAAACCCTACTCAAACAGCAACCACATTCTGTCAGGATGAAACACATGCAAACCCCAAATTAACCTGTGCTTAACCCTCTGATAACATGGCAAAAAGCAGTCAGGCTTAACTTAGAGGCAATGTGTAAAGTATCTATGGACCACTTCAAACAGTATTAAAGTCAAAACACAACGCAAAAAAATCCTAAACCCATGTAGAGAAATAGAGTAAACCGTAATAATTATTTGACACCAAAATGACAAACATCCAATCGGTAGTACCAGAGATATGCAAGTTTAAAGATTTAAGTAAAGCCAGTGCCTATAAGCACTAAGCGCCAACTATAGATATCTAGTCACGTCGAACTGGGAAAAAGTCACTGGTTCAGGCCAACCGCGATGCAGCGCTGGTCAGATACAGGGACCCAGTTAGACCCGCTGAACAAGAGTACCTTAAATCCTGGTTATAGAGCGTTGCAAGATCCCGCGCCGAGGATCAGTCGTGTAGTGGAGGGGATGTGAGGTTCTGATGTGGAGATGCGTCGCTCAGCAGCGGTTCCTGTAAGCTGCAATGCTGCAAAGCAAGGTCCTGCATCGTCATCGAGGATGCAGCCAACTAGGGGCTTGCGATGGGAAGTCCTGTATCAGAGATGCGTCACATGGTTTCAAGGACATTGCAGGCAGTCAATGAGATCAGGATGCAGAGCATCAGTGTAAACTCCAGGGCCTCTCTGTCACACGTAGGACCCAGCCCACACCAGAAAGATGTGAGGCCCCAACATGAACAACAATGGATCTCTTCTCAGCTGCCTAATTAAGAGTCAGCAAAGTCAGCTGACTCGCGGATAAGCTCCGGGCATTAGGCATGCCTCAGGCTGAGACGCAGACAGTCCCACATATGTCATAGCTGGCAGCCAGAGCTTCGTAGTGTTATATTTCAAAAACGACTCAGTCTAACGCCTGATGCGTGGTATTTTTCATAGTTGTGTATGTATGATTTAGCCAGTTTCATATAAATAGCTTGCAACTGTCCTGATCACCGATACTGGACAGCAATTGCTCAGACAAGTGAATATAGTTTCTGCGGAAATAGACGGCACAGCCCAAACATTGATGTTAGGATATGTAGCAGAGGTGTTGTGCAGCTAATATTACTAGTGAAGCATAGGCCAGGTAAAATATAGATGTAGGGTTCTGCCCCAAAAGTTCAAGAAAAGCTGAGATACATATGCAGGCGCTTGTCGTGAAATGGCGGCAACACGCGCACAATATTGCAACAGATTAGAGCCGGATCTAACGATGGGGCCTGTTCAGCAACAATTTGGCAGATAGTATGAAAGCTGAAGCAGGCCCCACTTGAACAAACGTGGATTTTTCTTAATATCTGTTATCCTTGTCTGCATTTGAGGTATGATGTTTGATTAAAAAAAAAAAACCTAGGTAAAAAAGAGCGGTACTGCTCATGCACTTTCAACTTCTGACAGGCACCTAAAAGTTTGACTACCTTACTTCAGCCCTTACGTGTCTTAGCCGGCACCATTTGAAAGCCAAAATCAAATCACAAGGCTCAGCACACAGTATAGTGTATGTCTCACACTCATCCAAGTTTCACTGAAGCCAGCTGTCGCTAATTCTGGAAATTTCCAAGTTTGGACTATGTGCAAGCATGATCCATGTTTTTCAGGCGCGGTGGAAACAGTTCAGAAATCCCTGCCTTCCGATCCTTGCACTCGCACCACGCACTTGACATTCTGAAAACACCTAAATAAATTCCGCCTCTGAATTTCTTTCTAAATACATTTATTTGCGTTATCTTGCTATTAAGGATCACTGCCTTTCTATCTCCTTGATGAATCCGCTCCTCTGCCCGCTCCCCTGTCCTTGTTTACATTTGCTGAGTTTGTTTATGCGTTTTTTTGGTTCTCTTTTCTTTTGATACGTATCGTTCTTTTTCACCATGCAAGTCCAAAAGCACGACGTGTGCTTTACACGTCGTTATTTTGTGCTTGCTGCATTTATTTTCTTAGTAGAGCACGGCTGCGATCTGATTGTGGGCATTTAGGAAAGTATTCCTCTTAATTGCAGCACCGTCATGCGCTGCAATTAACATAAATATTTTCACAATGGCCCACAATCAGGCCGCAGCCGTGCTCCATTAAGAAAAGACATGCAGCAAGTCCAAAGGAACGACATGTAAAGCACACGTCATGCTTTTGGACTTGCTGCATTTCTTCTCTTAAAGGTGCGAGGCTGCGGGCTGATTGTGGGCCATTGTGAAAATATTTATGTTAATTGCAGCGCATGACGGTACTGCAATTAACAAATATTTTCACAGAGGCCCACAAACAGCCCCCAGCTGCGTTTCATTAAGAAGGAAATGCAGCAAGTGCAGGAGCCACCGCAACCAGGAAATTACCATTTTTCGCGCCGCTCGCGTTTTAAAAGCGGCGGCGCGAATGCACTCCCAGGATGTGCTGTGGGCGCGCGCTCTGGGGAACAGACGTGTGCGCGCGCAGGCGCGCACCTTACTGGGAACACTGGTCAGGAGTATGCAAAGCTTGTGGTCAGCAGAAAATCACTTTCGCATTCAGTTTAATGGAAACAGTACATTTGTAGCATGTGTAGCTGTAGATACACATGTTGTGCATACTAACGCCATCTAGTGTTGGGCTCGGACATGTCCAACTTGTTTTTCTTTGAAGGAAGTCTTTTCGGGTCACGAGGTCAAGTGACTTTACCTATTAGTGGTATTGCACATGGGCCTCATCTCCATTGTTAGATTGTTTTTTCTCTAGCGTCTGGTTCAGACGTGTCATTCACAGCTCCGGTTCGCCGCCTCCAGGTGTTCTCGTCTGGCTCTCTGATCCATTTTCTTATCGGTACCTACAAACAATAGTGCCTTTTCTTTGGTTTCCACCATCGCGTACTTTAGTCTCCATGTCTAACTAACACCCTCGACTCCCTAACCCCTCAGCTTGAGAGTGTTCCTGTGAGGAACAGGACTCGTTTCCGATCCTTCTAGTTGTCGGGCCAAATATCTGGATTCTGTCCTCCACAAAGTTTCCAAACTCTGTATGTCTCCTGACCACAGTGAAGTCTCTTTTTTGGCCTACCTTGCATTTCGCAACAAGAAACCTCTTCGGAACTGACGCGCCCGTCGTATGGCTTCCGTCGCCATGACTCATAAACAGGAAGTGGACATCTTTGGAGAACAGGAGGAGTAGGATGTCAAAGAGGTGGATGCTCAAGGCGTCGCAGTGGAGGCAGCCTTTTCACCTGGAAGCGTTGGTTCCGAGGCAGATGTCGAGTCCGAGAAGTCTTCGCCAGCCCAGCGCCCTCATAAGGTCACCGTGGTTACTGATCTTTCCATTACTTCACCACCTAGAGGCGCAAGCCTCTAGCTCCCAGGTTGCTTTGAGGCCTCTGGTGCGTCACTGCCTTCTGGCCATGGCCGGAACCAAAATTTGGAGGTGGGCCCAATGCCCAAGCCACATTCGGTGCCTAAGTCCCAATCCAAGCCTCGCCCGCAGTTTCGGCTCCAGACCTAAGGGCACATCCTTGCCCGTCCTCGGACTGGAAAGGGTTGGAGCTGAAAACTTCATAGCCAAGACAGACCGCACCAAAATATTCGGAGCCAAGGGTAGGTCCGGTGTCGAGACCTGCCGACTCGAAGCAATCGGAGCCGAGATCGGGCTCAGCACCCTTCGGTTGCCAAACTTCTACAGCCCTAGTGCCGCTCTCCACTGCACCATCCCCTGGTGCTTCTGAGGAATTTGGTCAGCCAATTCTCGAGGGGCTGCAGGAACACTTGGATGCTAAACAGCAGCAAATTCATATCCAACCAGGCACAGGTCGGATTCTGACAAAATCTCCACAAGTGCCAAAGGACTCTGTGTCTCATAAGAGGAAGATGACTTTTGAGGAGGCCATCAACCCACCTGAATTTCCAGCCCTCAAAAAGACATGACAGAGCAACCTCTCACCTACCACCTGTTAGTGTTCTTCTCTGCCTCCTCCTTCTACACCTCTATCTGTCTCCCCTGTTTTGCCTTTGGGGTCTCCACAGCATTCACCTAGAAGTTCTTCACATTCGGGGGTTGGAACAGTCTTAGGCTCCCTTATGACCCATATGGCCACCCCCATGACCCCGTCCCTGGGATGATTATGATGCAGAAGCCCGCCCTCCATGTGCAGCAATAGGAGGAGGATTTCTTTGTGGAAACCCTCTCCTCCACCCAACGCTCCCAAGGAGCCAGTCAAGGCAAGAGTTATAGTGCATAAGGTGGGTAGGAAGTATAAAGCCTCCCTTAGTGACCCTCCATACATCCGTGGGCACATACTCCCTGGCTCTTTGGTGGTTCATATAGCTAGAAAGCATGCCTAAACTCAGGGTTCAGGTGATGCACCCCCTCCCGATTGGGAGAGCAAGAAAATTGATGCAAGGGAAAGAGTGGTGGCGCAGTCTGTATTCCATTGGCAAATTGCTAATTCAATTGGCTTGCTCCTCCAGTATGACGGCGCACACTGGGATCAAATGTTGGACCCGATCGAGCATCTCCCAGAGCAGTACCGTAAGAAGTGGCAACAGTTAGTGGCAGAGGGAAAGATCATCTCAAACACTAATATCTGGTGGACTCTGGATGCCGTGGATACAGCCGCATGTGACATTAATGATAGCAGTCTGCTGTGCTGCCATGCCTGGCTATGTGTTTCAGGCTTTAAGCCTGAAGTACTGCGGCATCTACTCAATGTTCCATTTGATAGAAAGCATCTCTTTGGCCCTAAGGTAGATGAGATGCTTGAAAAAATCAAAAGGGACACTGATACGGCTAAGGCCATGGGTGCCCTTCAAACACCGGCCCCCAGAGGTTCGTTTCAGCGCTCGTGGTACATCCAAGACCCCCACTCCAGAAACCTCCTCTACCTTTACAAAGCCAGGACAGTAGTCCCCCTCGCGGGGTTACTGCAGGGGCAGTTATATGGGCTATAGTGAAAGAGGTACAGGTAATTGCACTGCTCCTAAGGGAACCACCCCCCCAACCTACCCCAAAATAGTGTTGCCCTACAGCTTCCACCCGATCATGCAACACCTGTCGGGGGAATATTACTGGGGTTTATGTCCTGTTGGACAAAAATCACAGCAAACACAAGGAGATGATGGACGGAGCGCTGAAACTTTTCAGACACTCACCCCCAGTCACAGATCTGGGTTGAATCCATCATCGTTCTTTAGCTCACTTCGCCACCTGTTGGGCAAAAATCACCTCAGACCATTGGGTTTTAGATGGAATACAGGAGAGCTATTGTCTGGAACTCAAACACCACCTAACATCCCCTCTCATCAACACAGATTATCCGAAAAGCATGTGCACCTTCTTCATGAGAAGGTACAGGTTCTCCCTCAACACAGCAGAAAGTGTGTACACTCCCTCTACTTTCTTATCCCAAAGGAGTACTGCTCCCTCAATTCCGTCCTCGATCTCAGTCCTCTCAACAGATACATTCTTTCATAGCACTTCCATATGGTGACTCTACAGGACGTTATACCACTCTGGCAGAAAGGCAACTTCATGGCTGCCCTGAATCTGAAGGAGACCCGTTTCCACGTGCCCATCCACCCAGCTCATCACAGATAAGGTTAAGTGAACACCATTATCAATTTGCAGTTACCGCTGTACCAAGAGTCTTCATCAAATGTCTGGCCATGGTGGCCACTCATCTCAAGAGGAGCAGCACCCACGTGTTAGCTTACCTAGACGACTGGCTGATCAAGAGCGCCACACAGCAACTCTGTCTAGAGCACACCCAGGCCACAATTTACACCCAGCACAGTCTGGCTTTCACCATCAATCTGACCAAATACCACCTTCAACTCCATCAGGTACAGCCCTTCCTTGGGGGAGGGGGGGAGAGGGGGGGCGTCCTAGATGCGCGGGTGGGAAAAGCTTACTCCAGCCAAGCCAAAGTACAAGCCTTCCAAAACTTGTTGCCTCTTTTTCAGTCAGATCGGCAGGTAACAGTCAGAACTGTGATGCGCCAATTAGGCATGGTGGAGTCTTGCATAGATATAGTCCGGCATTCCAGGCTCCACATGCACACATTACAGGAGTAGCGGCTTGGTGGTCTCAAAGCGCAGGGTCACCTAAAAGATCTAGTGTTGGTTTTGGGCCACACTCATCACTCTCTGCAGTGGTGGAACACAATTTGTTACAGGGGCTGCTCTTCCTCGACCCAGTTCCGCAGAAGACCATCACAACGGACACCTCACAGGTTGGGGAGATCATCTTAACTATCTGATAGAGACATCTAGCCGCAGATTCCTTAACTTAGAATATCCCCAGGTGTCAGACTGGATCCGGAAATTTTTAGCAGCAGCACCTCTGCGCGCCGGGGGACGGCGCCACACGACCTCGCCCTGACGTTGTCCACGTTCATAACGTCAGCGAGGTCATAGAAGTCCCTCCCGGCGCGCTGACGTCAGTTTCCTTCTTTTCCGCGTGCAACGCGGATCCGGAGTGAGCGGTTACTCTGGCCTGTTTTCAGGCCTCCTTTTCGACGCTTCGCGTCCGGAACAGTGTGTCGATGCCTTCGGGCTTTAAAACTTGTCATTCCTGTTCGCGGCAGATGTCCGCGACGGACCCGCATCTTATTTGTATGTGGTGTCTGGGCGAGCACCATGACTCCACGGACTGCGACGCCTGCCAACACCTGAAGCCGAAGTCTCTGCGGGAGCGCCGTATGAAGCTTCTCTCGGCACGGCTGTCCCGGTCGGAGTCGTCTCGTCCCCCGGCCTCTTCTTCGCCGGCAGGTCCCTCTACTGTCCGGTTCCGCCGTCGATCGCCCTCTGGGGCCGTCGTTCGCCACTGGGTAAATCGAGGCGCTTGTCGCCGAGGTCTTCGACCTCCCTTTCTTCTGTTGTCAGGGGCACTGGTTCCCGGAACTTTCCGGACGTGCGCTCCCGACAGTCGCCCCCCCTCTACCCGCCCTTTCCGGGTGTGGGGGCGACTTGGGCCCAAATGGAGGCATATGCCGCGGCTTTGCAGGCCTCCCTTGGGTCCTCTCTCGTTCCTGGGGCGTCCTCTGGGCCTCCGCTTTTTGTGGGGTCTCCGACGGACTTACCGGCGGGTTCGCCCCCGGCGCCAATTGAGCCTTTGCCCCCTGGGAACGCCGGAGATGTGGTGTCAGGGCGCGGCCCGGTTGGGTCCCCCTCTACGATCCACATGGAGTCGTCAGGGCGCGGCCCAGCTGGGTCCCCCTCTACGACCCACAGCGCCTCTGCCGCACCGCATAGCCCCGCTGGGCTCCCTGTGGCGTCGCAGGTGGTTGCCGGTGCTCATAGCCCTGCCTTGAGCACACCCCGGGCTTCCGGGCAGGTGGCCGCCTGTCCGGAGCCGGGGTCGGCGCCGTTTCGGCGCCGTAGGCTTGCCTCCCCGGCTCCGCCTCCGCTTCTTTCTCCGGAGTCGGAGCCTGTCATGGATGAGGCAGAGTCGGCGCCGGTGCCTTCTCCTTCTTCGGAAGGGGAGCTTGTCATAGTTTCGGCGCCGACTCGACGCCGGATGCAGCCGAGTCGGCGCCTGACGGGGCGCGATCGGCGCCGACACGCGTCGTTTTGGCGCCGTGTCGACGCCGGGTTGTGGACTCTTCTCTAGAGGCCTCTGGAGAGAGTTCGGCGCTGCCCTCACGCCCGGCGTCGCCGGAGGTATTGTTGCCAGTGCCCCCCTTGGAATTTGTGGAGCCTCCTCAGGAGCTCCCGGATCCGGCAGGCTCTTCGCCTCCCCAGGAGCCCCATCAGGACCCTCATTCTTCAATGGGGCTCCCTTCCGTGGGGCATTGGTCGCACCCTCAGTGTCTAGGGAGGGTCAGCTTACAACCCTCCCCCACTGATGAGTTGTTGTCCCCTCCGCGGAGGGCTACCGAGGCTGGTGCGGCTTTTTTGAGAGTGGTCTCATTGGCCACTCGCATTTTACACATGCAACCCCCTTCTGCCCCCTTGTCTGTGGACCCCTTGCTCGAGGTCCTTCACCGTGGGTCCGGGAATGTGGAGCCGCTTCTACCCTTTGAGGCTTCCTTTTATGATGCCCTTTTGGGTACCTGGGTTCGGCCTGCTTCAGGTGAACCGGTGGCTCGTTCAGTTTTGCACCGCTACCGTCCAGCTCCACATGATCCTGTTTGTCTTTTTGTGCACCCTGATGCGCAGGGGTTTGTGTTGCAGACTGCCATTCCTTCCCTGCCCCCACTAACACTTCCTCCCTCTCGGGAGTCCAGATGGCTTGAGTCATGGGGTAGGAACATCTTTGCATCCACTAGTGCGGCCCTACGGTCCTTAAATACGGTGTGTGTTTTGGCTCGGGCTACCTCTGCCCTGTGGGACTCTGCAGAGTCTTTACTTTCTGCCACCTCTGAAGGTGCTCCCATTGATCTCCTTCACCTCCTCCGGGATGGCCGCGACCTTGCCGAATTCACAATCTGCTCAGCCTTAGATACTGCGGATTCTTTGGGCCGAGCTATGGCGGGTTCTGTTGCCTTAAGGCGTCACGCTTGTTTGCGAGGTAGCGTCTTCCCTGAAAATATCCGGGAGCGAATGGTTGACTTACCCTTTGAATGGGTTTTACTGTTTGATGCTCACGCCGAATCGGCGGTTCACCGGCTCCTTGCGGGCTTTCGTCCTCCCACTTAGGTCTTCTTAGGCCTGTCTTCCATGGTGGTACTTTTTCATTTCGCATCCTTTTGATGCGCTCTGTGTTTAACATGGGCAGTGAGCCTTACGTCTTCTTTTTCTGTGGTCAAGGGTGATTACCCCTTTTATTGGCATCCCTTGGATACGTTTTGCTTTGAGCTGACTGTGGGCCTGCTGTGGCTGTGTCCGCAGGTTGCTGTGTCTGGTCCTCTGACTGTGGTATTGAGCCGGTGGTTCGCCTCAGTAATGTCATACAGCTCTGAACTCATGTTCACGGGTTCAGCTCGTTACTGCGCTCTTTGGCTTGGCTTATTGCCCTAAGAGGTGTTCCCCGTTGTTTGGGGTGTGCATACTCCATGTGGGGTACTTGTATGCTGTTATATAGCTCTGTTTATCTCACCTGGGCTTGGAGATCCTGTGGGCTCCATGCGTCGCTTGGTGGTCCGCTGTACGGTGTTCTGTGTTTTTCCTTGGTGCCATCTTCTTACGCCATGGTCATCCTGCCTGTTGCCTGTTCCACCTCCTTGGGAGGTTTCTTGAACTCCTCTTCAAAAGCGGCTCCTACCTGCCCTTACTGTGCTGGGTATGCTCCGGTATGGACATGTTCATGCTCCTGGCTTGTTCTGTCTCTACATATTTATATGTTTATACATTTATGTATACATGCCGGTTGCCTTGGTATTCCTCTTCCTACGTCGCCACCTCTTTTCGAGGCTGCGAGGTCTGGATCAAATCTCCATGTGTGGGGGAGCTTTTCGGAGTTGTTGCAAGTTGCCCATAGGTTCCTCCTTGCTTCCGCTTACTGGGGTTTTTTCCCCATTTGACAAATGCTCCCTTTTTGGTGTTCGACACTGTACGTGTCTTTTCTGGAGTGTTTGGTCTCGGATTCTGAGGCTCTTCCCACGATTCGTTACCTTGGTGTTCTTGGCCACTTCCTTCGGATATGCCTTTTTTTTCTCCAAATTCTCAACTACTATTGTTAAAGCTACGCCTGCGGGACAGCTCTTCTGATGGCAGTGGTCCTTGACTACTGCCTGCAAGTCTATATTGTGGATTGTTTCTCACTTTGGCTTCATACTGCCCGGTCGGGCACTCTTATGCTTCTTGTGTCAGCCACTTTAAGGTCTCTGTGGCCGTTTGCCTGCTGCATGTTTCTACCTGCTTCAGCGGGTTTAAAGTTGATGCTATTTGCCCCTATTTCCCCTTTTTGGAATTGGGTGTGCACTTGGCGTGTTTCTTGTCCCGCCGGCTATTCCCAGCGCATTGCTCAGGTTCTAGCTCTTGCCTTTGGGCTCTTGGCACCGGCTCTTTCAGCCTTCCTTCTATAGGCTAGTCTGTTAGGCTCTGGTTGCATCTCTTCAGGTTCTTTTCGAGCTTGGGTCGGTGTCCTCATCGTGCGCCATTAAGCGGAGAGTGGTCCTTCTCTCTCTCTCTCTTTGCTCTGGTATATGGCCCATGCCGTTCTACCTGTCATTTCTATACGGGTATGGTGTAGCGCCATTCTGGCATTTTTAGGACATCTGCCATCCCGTTATTTCTGCCGAGCTGCTTGGGTTGCTGTCTGGCTGTTCCGCCACAGCCTCCCCCCTTTATCCGTCACTCTGTTGCCGGATCGGATGCTTGGCGCTTTCTGTTGTTCTGTCGCAGACCCACCTCCCCTTTGGGGTATGGCTGTGGTATCTATTCTAAGTTAAGGAATCTGCGGCTAGATGTCTCTATCAGATGTACGAGTTACTTACCTTCGGTAACGATGTATCTGGTAGAGACGTTGTCTAGCCGCAGATTCCTTAACGCCCGCCCAGCCTCCCCGTTCTGCGAGCAACTTGCCGAGTGGTGTTCTCCACTGGCCTCTTCAGTTACCATTTGGTTATCTCTCACGAGAGTTCAGTTTGTTGCACCCCTTTGAGAGTTTCCATATTCAGTTATCTTCTGCTGAGGGGCTTCTTTCCTGTAATATGGTGCCTTTGATTCACTGGGGGATTCGGTTTCCTCTCCAGTTACCCTCCTTTCCTTCCGCCTTTTCTATTGACTCAGTCCTAGTCTCCTCTTGGTCGTCCTCTTTGGGGGTCGGTTGTGTTCTGTTTCCAACCTCCGTTATTATAGGTGAAGGACCAGCCTTTTCATACATTCCTACAGTGGGCTGTTGTTTTTTCTGTGCTCCGTTCTTCTGGCCGGCACAGTTCTACATGGTACTATCAGTCTATTTCTGTCTGTTGAGCTGTTCTTCCCTTGTTGCACTCAGGGAAGGGTTTTCGCTTAGCTTGCGGGGCTCTTTCGCACGGATTTTTCATCCCTCGCACACTGTTCCCCTACTTTCACAGTTTTTTGTTGGTGGCTCCGCGTTGTGCGCGGAAAAGTTTCTCCCAAGAAAACTGACGTCAGCGCGCCGGGAGGGACTTATATGACCTCACTGACGTCACGAACGTGGACAACGTCAGGGCGAGGTCGTGTGGCGCCGTCCCCCGGCGCGCAGAGGTGCTGCGGCAAAAAATTCCGGATCCAGTCTGACGCCTGGGGATATTCTAAGTTAAGGAATCTGCGGCTAGACAACGTCTCAACCAGATACATCGTTACCGAAGGTAAGTAACTCGTACGTTAATGGTCAGTGGCCCCCTACCCAACAATTTTTTCACCTCAATCTCCTGGAGCTGCTGGCAATCCAGTTTTCTCTCTGTGGTTTTTCACCCCATCATTCAGGACAAGACAGTCTTGATAGGCATAGACAACACTACTGCCATATACTACATGCAGAAACAAGGGGGCACACATTCATCACAGCTGTCCTGTGTAGCCCAGAAGATCTGGCAGTGGGCAATACATCACAGAATACACCTTCTCATACAACATATTCCTGGGGTGGACAGCGATATAGCGGACCTGCTCAGCAGGATCTATCAACAAGTACACGAATAGGAACGTAACCTGCAGGTCCTACTCCCATATTTTCAGCGCTATGGGCTCCCACAAATACATCTGTTCACCACTGCACAAAACCAAGGCACTCTCGAGCATCCCAAAGCTCAGGAACTCAACCTTGTGATCTGGCTCCTGAGATCTTAGAATTTGGTTACCTCAGCATACCAGAAGAGTGTATGTCTATTCCTAAAGAGGCTCGCAGACGCACTACCAGGGCCTGTTACACAGCCAAATAGAAATGTTTTGTACACTACTGCCTTCCAAAACCCATTAATCCCCTCACTGCACCGGTACAGGATATAGTTTGTTACCTTCTGCTGTTGCAGAAATCAGGTCTAGCCTATACTTGGATCCAATTACACTTGGCTGCCATAGCTGCCTACCTAGAGAACAGATAACAGATTTCCTTATTCAGAATACCTGTTATTAAAGCATTCACAGAAGGCCTTAAGAGTTAAAGTCAAGGTAAACTTTATTTAGCCGAAAGCCATATAAGCACACACAAAATAATAAAACATAATTTAAAATGTAATCTTATACAAAAGTCATATACAATGTCCATTTTTCGTTTAACAATAATATAATAAGATTCCGTTTGAAGTCCAAAACCAGTGCGCTAATTCATATCTAAAACTTTAATATTAGAGAATAACCATTAAAAACCTAATATGGGACACTGATTTTTATAAAATTAAGAACCGTAAAACAAATTTCAAGTGAACCTAAGAACTGCAAAAAAATTAAACCATCCTTATACTGTCTCACATTAGCCTTACGCAGCAACAGCACCAAAAAAACGTGTCTTGGCTTTTGATACAAAGGGCAAAACAGAAATAAGTGGCTAGTACTTTGAGTCGAAGTATTGTCACATACACAAAAAGATATGTCCTGATTCCAGGCCCCCGGAAAAGGAAAAGCAAACTTAAAGTGTAAAGTCTAAGCAGGATTAGCCAGTGGCGGTGTGTAGGAGATATAATCCCCCTCAAATAAGGCTCTATGACACAGGTGTTGAGACTTGGGCATGAATAACAACTGATTGCTCATCATGGGCCACATTTAGGCATTTATTCATCCAGTGCTCCAAAAACAATTCTTTAACGCATAACTTATGGTTAGAACCGATTGTATATGGGGATTTGTAAAGATCAAGGACACCCAGGCTGTCAAAGGTGTCCTTCAGATACTTTAACCATTGTATTTGGTCCACCCTATCTAGTAACAGACAATTAGAAATACAGGTTTTAATCAATCCAGCCTCTGGAGATGACCATATTTTAACCCACAATAATAAAGTGGCTAATCCAATCTGATCTTCCAAATATGACATCTCAAGCTCCTCGTGGCAAATGAAAGTAGCTGTGCCTCTTGGAACTGAAAGCAGTTTACGTAAAAATTGATTTTCTGCACGTTGAAGGATGTCTACCTTATTGTACCCCCAGAGGCCAGCATAATATACACCAACTGAAATGCACTTGGTGTTATAGAGATTCAGCATTTCTAAAATTGGTTTGTTTTGGAGCTTGCAGGCAAACCTAAAAATAGCCTCAATATTCCTATTAAAAATCTGATATCTAAGTGTTGAAAGCGGAGTCCAACTTAATAGCTGATTAAACAAAATCCCTAAATAATTAATTTTCACCTTCAATAAAACTGAATCCCCCATCTTAAAGGTCTTTGTCTTGGTACTGGGACGGCCACATGTCATTATATAAGACTTCGAAAAATTTACTTTAAGATCCAGATCCTCCATATACGCCAAAAACAATTCTAGAAGGGACTGGAGGCTGTTTGCAGTGCGCAAAATCAAACTACGTCATCCGCATATAATAAAATGGGAATGGATTTTTTGGCCCATGCGAGTTACATATTTGCAATTTTCTATCAAATAGTTACTTATACCATTGATATAAAGCAAAAAAAGAAAAGGAGCCAGGATGCACCCCTGCCTAACGCCCCTGGTCGACCTTATGTGGGGGAGGGGGGCATTCACCTAGAGGACCATAACGGACTCTAACAATAAGAACCTGATGCAAACGCATGAAAAGTGACAATAAGTCATGTTCCACTCCCATTTTACCCATTAAATCCCACAACTTAGTGCGGTTCAGGAGATCGAAGTTGCTTGATAAAGCTATAAAAGCAAGACGCAAAGAGCCTTTCTTAGCCTTCACATACGTCTCCCAGATTAAATAGAGAATCTGAAAGAGACAGTTTGTTGTAGATTCCTTACCTTAGAATTTCCGCCAGGCGTTAGTCTAGATCCGGAGATTTTTCTTAGCAATACCCCTGCGCGTCGGTAGGTGGTGTCAGTCGACTCCGTCGTCGGCATGATGTTACAGTGCCTATTTAGACCCCAACCCTGCGCGCTGACGTCCGTTCTTTTTTTTTCTGCGCCAGCCTAGCGCAGATCCGGAGAGAGCTACCCCTTAGCCATTTTTTGGCTAGCTTTTTTGCGACTTTTGTCAACATCTTTTTTGAGTCTTCGACTCCTGGTGCGCGAGGGATGTCCTTACGTCGGACCGGCTTCAAGCCCTGCGGCGCCTGTCACAGGATGTCAGTGACGGACCCGCACCTCGTGTGCTTGTGGTGTCTGGAGCGCGACCACAACCCGAAGTCGTGCTCCGACTTCCGGGCCATGAATCCTAAGACTTTGTGGGAGCAGTCCCAAAAGGTGTTGGAGGCCCGGTGGTAGGCTCCGCGTCGCTCCCGGTCTCGTTCGAGAGGAAGGTCACGAGGCCGTTCGCTGAGCCCCCACTCCTCGTCGCACTCCAAGTCGTCAAGGTCTTCGGGTAAGTCCAAACACAAGACGAAGGCGAAGAAGCACACGCGCTCTTCACCTTCTCCCCGTCGGTCGGCTGACGCGACGCAGGACTCGGAGCGTCATCGCTCAAAGGCTCCGTCTTCGGTGCCTGCTTCAGGGACGACTCCACACCTCCCTCCCTTTCCGGAGCGTCCCCTGCCCAACTTCGTCAATTTTATGAGACCTTACACCTCATTTTTGGGGAGCCGGACTCCGCTGGCGCGCCTTCGGGCCCCACGGAGGGGATCGGGGGTCCTGGGACTTCGATGCCGGCAGCTCCAGCCCTGGCGCTGGAAGGCCCCCACGGATCCAGGCCTGGATCCGGATTGACGCCAGTCAATCTCACTCGACCTTCCCTGGCACCGATCCAGACGACGATGCCCCCGGCGCCAGCCGTGCCCCTGGCCAATGCCATCCCCATCCCCGAGTTGGACACGGAGCCGGACCGATGTCAATCGACGTCGGAACAGACGCCGGAGGGTACGTTTGTTCTTCTGTTCATCCCTGGTGTTCCCTATCGACCAGAGGGTGGTGATGAGGACTGGGGAGGGTCGCTGGACCCTTTAACAGACCAGCTGGAAGAACTGGACTGGCGAGAGGACCTGGGTGAAGCCAGTGGTCTGGACATTTCTCCAGACACTGGTTTGCTTTCTCCCCCTACCGTGGCTACAGAGGAGGGAGCATCCTATGCTGTGGTGGTGAGAAGGGCGGCCGAGGTCTTGGGCCTTGAGCTCCCTTCGGTGGCAGTCAGGACTAACCTCCTTATGAAGGTGCTTCAGCCTGCAGCTTCTTCTTCTGAACCCCTATTGCCGTTCAATTAGGCCCTCACTGATGTCCTCCTGGGCACTTGGTCCAAGCCCAGCAGAGGGGCCCCTGTGGAAAGGACAATCGCCGGCCGCTACCGCCCTGCCCTGGGCGGCCCCGCGTTCCTGACCCAAAACCCTTCCCCTGAGAGCTTGGTGGTCCAAGCCTCTTCTTCTAAGGGCGCATTCCCTCCTGCTCCTCCAGATAGGGAATCCAAGAAGCCGGACCATCTTTGGAAGCGTATGTTCTCTTCCTCCAGCTTGGCACTGCAGTCAGTGAATACTGCATGCCTCTTCTGCCGCTACTCCCCTACCATCTGGGATACGGTCGCACAGGTGCAGCCTCAGTGCCCGGTGGAGGCCCGGCCCGTTCTCTGCTAGGCCGTGCCGGAGGGGAAAGACGCAGCCAAATTCGCCATTAGATGTGGACTGGATATCATCGACTCAATGGGCAGAACGATTGCCACGTTGGTAGCCCTTAGGCGCTACGCCTGGTTGAGGACATCTGGCTTTTTAGGGGATGTCCAGTCAACATTGATGCACATGCCCTTTGATGGCCGTCATCTTTTTGGCAACAAAGCCGTCTCAGTGCTGGCGCGCTTTAAAGATTCTAGAGCTACGGCCAAATCTTTAGGCCTCGCTGCGCCTTCTCCCTCACTCCAGTCTGCTTTTCTTCCTTTTCGTGGCTACGGAAGGGGCACCAAGCCACGTCCGGCCCAGTCTAGCCACCGGTTCACGCAAGCTTCCCAGCCTCTGCGTGGCCGCGTACGTGGGACCCTGCGACCTTGCGTGTCTGGGAGCCAGCGGGTGGGCCGGTCACCCTTGCCCCCCCCCCCCCCGCCGCAGCCTCCAAACCTTCCTTGTCTGACTTTTCAGGCTCATCAATGGCCAGTTGGAGGCAGGATTCGCCATCACCTCCTCCACTGGCAATCCATCTCATCGGACAGGTAGGATTTGCAAATTGTCCGAAGGGGCTACTGCCTCCCCTTCAAGACTTCCCCTCCCTCCATGCCACCTTCTTATGATCGCATGTCAGTGGATCATTTGGCACTTCTCCGCCAAAAAGTCTCCGCTCTTTTGGCCAAAGGAGCTATAGAGAGTGTCCCTGCGGCAGAAGTAGGTCGTGGGTGCTATTTCCGCCACTTTCTGGTGCCTAAGAAGGGCAAAGGCCAGCGTCCTATTCTAGACCTCCGGGTCCTCAACCGCTTCTTCCAGAAGGAGAAGTTCAAGATGCTCACGTTTGCTCAGGTCCTGTCTGCCCTCGACCCTGGAGACTGGATGGTGGCGTTGGACTTTGAAGACGCTTATTTCCATATTCCCGTCTTGCCAGCCAACAGACGCTATCTACGGTTGACGGTGGGCCATGAGCACTTTCAGTTCACCGTGCTCCCCTTTGGCCTTACCAGAGGCCCTCGGGTGTTCACAAAGGTGATGGCGGGGGTCGCAGCTCATCTGTGCACATCAGGGGTTCCAGTCTTCCCTTATCTCAACGGCTGGCTGTTGAAGGCGGGCTCACCCCAGGCTGTCGTCTCCCACCTCCAGACTACGGCGGACCTCCTGCACTCGCTGAGGTTCACTATAAATGTGCCAAAGTCACACCTGACTCTCTCTCAGATGCTCCCTTTCATCGGAGCTGTTCTGGACACAGTGCAGTTTCGGGCCTATCCTTCCGAGCAGCGAGTCCAGGATATTCGGGCTATAATACCGATGTTTTAGCCTCTATCCCGGATTTCGGTGAGAATGACCCTGAGGCTGCTGGGCCTCATGGCCTCCTGCTTGTGGATCATGCCAGATGCCATATGCAGGCTCTGCAGTGGGACCTAAAGTTCCAGTGGGCGCAGCATCAGGGGAATCTTTCAGACTACGTTCAGATCTCAGAGGGAACTGCACAACAACTGCAGTGGTGGCTAACAAACCATGCTTGGGTCCGAGGCAGATCTCTCTCCCTTCCCCAACCAGATCTCTCTCCCTTACCCAACCAGATCTAACAGTGCTGACAGATGCGTCACTCATGGGATGGAGCGGCTTCTGGGAGAGGCGGAGATCAGAGGCATCTGGTCTCCGGCGGAGTCTGGGCTCCATATCAACCTGCTGGAGCTCTGGGCGATCCGACTGGCATTGAAGGCATTCCTTCCTCTCTCAAAGGGAAAGTGGTGAACGTGTTCACAGACAACACCACCGCCATGTGGTACTGCAACAAACAGGGCGGTTTGGGGTCATGGACCCTTTGTCTGGAGGCTCTTCGCCTCTGGACATGGCTGAAACATCAGGGCATTACCCTGGTGGTTCAACACCTGGCGGGTTCTCTGAATGCCAGGGCGGACAAACTCAGCCGTCGGTGCTTGGTCGATCACGAATGGCGTCTTCACTCTGAGGTGTTGCAAGGTCTCTTTCAGCGGTGGGGAAAGCCTTGGTTAGATCTGTTCGCCACCAAAGAGAACGTGCAATGTCAGCAGTTTTGCGCGTTGGAGTTTCAAAAGGCGGCACTCGTTCAGCGACGCTTTTGGTCAAGAGTGGAACTGCGGCCTCCTGTACGCCTTCCTCCTGTACCACTACTGCCCCAAGTGCTGAAGAAAATCAAGCGCAACCGGGTCCAAGTTATTCTGGTGGCTCAGGACTGGGCACGAAGAGTCTGGTACCCCGAGTTTCTGAACATGGCCATCGATCCTCCGATCAGACTGCCCCTTCGGGAGGACCTTTTGTTGCAGCAGCAGGGGACGGTTCTCCACCCGAACCTGTCCAGTGTCCACCTCCTTGCGTGGAGATTGAGCGGCGACTGTTCACAGCCTTCGACCTTCTGCCCGAAGTCTGTAATATCATCTTGGCAGCCAGGCGTCCATCCACTACATCGGTATACGCCTGTAGATGGAACAAGTTTGTGGCATGGTGCCCAGCAAAGGCTGTGGATCCCTTTTCTGCTCCTCATTCAGAGGTCCTTTTGTATATACTTTCTTTGGCCCAGCAGGGCTCTGCTCTGGACACTTTAAAAGGTTATCTTGCAGCCATCTCTGATTTTCTGTGGCTGCCAGACCAGCCATCCTTGTTCACTTCTCCAACTGTTAATAGATGGTTTAGGGCATTATTCATCTGTCTCCTCCATCCCCTTTCAAATTGCCCCAGTGGGACTTGAATCTTGTTCTCACATTCTTTGTGTGCTCCCTTTGAGCCTCTTCATAACTGTCCTCTCAGGCTCCTCACAGTCAAAACTGCCTTCCTTGTGGCCATCACCTCTGCTCGCATGGTGAGTGAGCTTCAAGCTCTGTCTTCCAAAGCTCCTTTCTTCTCTGTGCATCCAGACAAAGTAGTGCTTAGGACAAGGCGTTCGTTTCTTCCTAAAGTGGTAACACCATTTCATGTAGGACAATCTATCACGTTGCCCACCTCCGCACCCTTCCAAAGAGGAGGAGAGACTCCACCGTTTGGACCCTAAACGCGTGCTGTCGTTCTACCTTGACCGCACGAAAGACTTACAGGTGGACGATCAACTTTTTATTGGATATGTAGGTGCCAAGAAAGGCTGGGCTGTTCAAAAACGTACCATCTCTCAATGGGTTGTCCTTTGCATAAAGATCTGCTATGCCTTAGCTAAGAAGGATCCTCCAGTGGGGTTGCGTGCTCATTCCTCTAGGGCTACAGCAGCGCCCACTGCACTGCCACTAGAAGTCCCACTCCTTGATATCTGCCAGGCGGCAACGTGGGCATCTCCTCACACGTTCACCAGACATTACTGTCTGGTCAGCTAAGTCTGGAGGCACAGCTATTTTGCCCGTTCGGTCCTCCTGGACTTTCTCGTCTGAACTTGGTTCGCAGACCCTCCTCTGGGGATAGTATTGCTGGGGTATCTATTATAGGGTAAGAAATCTACAACTAACTGTCTCCTTCAGATGAAGAAGTTCTCTTCCAGGGGATCCTCATCAATCGTCATAAGCACTGAATATTCCCGCCCATGCGCAGGGACCCCGGAATCTATAAAAAAAATTATATATGAAAACATATATATACAGCTCTATATATATATATATATATATATATATATATATATATATCATTTTTTCACAAAACAATGCAGCCTCTTATAAAAAACCAAAAGCTAATCAATGTACTGAAAATTTGCTTTTGCAACCATAGATTGTAGAAAATAGAAAACAGGAGGACAAGAATCACTTGAACTCTCTTTAATGAGCAGAAGAAAAACAATCGGCAAAACAGCAGGCATTGTTAGCCCATAGGCTGCATTGAAAACTCAATAGCATAGAAAATGAAAGCAATTGCTAACACAAAAAACTGGCACCGTGCCTCTAAGGCAGTCATGACCCCCAGCTTCCCATCATACCTCAGAGGTGACAGTTAGGTCAGTTGTTCTTTGCAGAGACCTGAGGGTCAGGGCACAAAGATATGACTTAAAGATGTCTCATTTGCCTGGGGAGGCGGGTGGGTTGCTTATGAATTTGATGAGGATACCCCTGGAAGAGAACTAGGATAACAGGTAAGTAACTTATCCTTCTCTTCCAGGGGATCCTCATCAATAGTCATAATCACTGAATCGAATAGCAAGGCATTCTCCATCTGCAGACGAATGAGAAGCAACCAAAAACTATCATAGCTGATTTCAGCATTGAAATAAATTTCTTAAGGAGGCCTGTCCTATTTGAGTGTCTGCTCTAGTATCCGAGTCTAGACAATAGTGTCTCGTGAATGTATGTATCGATTATCAAGTGGCTGCCTTGCAGATCTCAGCAATCGGTAAATTGTGCAGAAAAGCCACCGTAGCTGCCTTCCCTCTAGTGGAATTAGCCTGGGGAGTCGAAAAGAGAGGCTTATTTGACAACTGATAAGCCAGCTTGAAACATGACACTATCCATCTGGAGATGGAACGCTTAGAGGCTGGGAAACCTGTTCTGATGGAACCATAGTTTACAAACAATTGATCAGATTTCCTAATAGCTTTAGACTTGTCTAAGTAGAATTTTAAGACCCTTTTCAGGTCCAGAGAATGAAGAAACCTCTCAGCTGGCGTAGAGGGATTAGGAAAAATGGTAGGCAGTGAGATGGATTGGTTAACATGAAAGTCTGACACCACCTTCAGAAGGAAGGAGGGGTGGGTTCTCAGAACTACTCTGTTGTGAAAAACAGTGTATGGTTCATTAGAACAGAGCGCTTGGATCTCGCTCACCCTGCGAGCTGAAGTGATTGCTACCAAAAAAGCGGCCTTCCACGTAAGGTGTTGGAGGGATGCTTTGTTGATAGGCTCAAAGGGGGGACCCATGAGCTTGGAAAGGACCAGATTTAGCTCCCAGGGAGGTGAAGGAGGCCGGATCGGGAGAAAAACCTTCTTTAACCCTTGCAGGAAATCCTTGACCACCTGAAGATGAAAGAAAGAAGGTTGAGAAGGTGACTTTCTGTATGCCGTGATGGCAGCAAGGTGTACCTTTATGGAAGTACATTTTAAATCTGACTTGGCTAAGTGGAGGAGATACGGTAAAATGACCTCCTCTTGCCCCTTGGTAGGATGGAAACCATTATGCACACACCACAAATAGAAACTTTTCCATTTAAACGAATAAGAGTGCCTTGTACAAGGCCTTTTAGACTCTTTCAAAATGTTCATGCAGTCCGGAGGAAGACCTAGGTGTCCATACTGGAGGACCTCAGGAGCCATGCTGCCAAGTTCAGCGAGGGAAGGTTGGGGTGATGAATCCTTCTGTTCATTTTGGACAGCAGGTCCGGTCTGCACGGCAATCTCCTGTGTGGGCACTCGGAGAGATGCAGAAGGTTGTTGTGGCCAGTCTGGTGTGATCCGAATCATTCTCACTCTGGAGTGGGAGAACTTGGTTATGACCTTCGGGATGAGAGGAAGAGGGGGAAAAGCGAACACAAAGCCCCCTGACCAGTTGATCAAAAGGGCATTCTCTTTCGACCCTGGCCGGTAAAACCTTGACACAAAGTCGCGGCATTTTTTGTTTGTATCGTCCCCGAAGAGATTGATGCTTGGACGGCCCCATTCTCGGAAAATTCCTTCCACAACCTTGTCGTGTAGAACCCAGTCTTGTTGATAGTCGCAGTGACAACTGAGGGAACCTGCTTGAGAGTTCTGCTCCCCTGGCAGGTGTATTGCTGTAATCGACAGTTTCCTTGCCAGGAGCCAATGCCAGAGTGCCTGAGCCTCCAAGAACAGAGAACGAGATCGAGTCCCTCCCTGTTAGTTTAGATAGTACATGGTGGTCGTGTTGGCCATCTGGACTAGTATGGAGCTGGCCTGAATGGAGGGAAGAAAAGCCTTGAGGGCTAGATGCACGGCCCGTAGCTCCAGCATGTTGATGTGATAAGTCTGTACTTTGACCGACCACTGACCTTGAGTTTGGAGGGACCCCATGTGCGCTCCTCAACCCTGGAGGGAAGCATCAGTGCATCCAAGAGGTTTTTCTGTCGCGTCCACCATGGGATAGAGGATTTGGTCGCCTGTGACAGATGAATCTTGTCGTCCCATCGAGCAGCCTGTTGATCCCACTAGTCCTCCAGATCCAACTGTAAAGGACGCATCCTCAGCCTGGCTTTGGGGACGAGGATGATACAGGATGCGATCGATCCTAGGAGAGAGGTAACCTGTCGGACCAGAGGAAATGGAGTGCGAAAAATCTGTTTGCACTTCGGATTGATAGATGATAGTCTCTCCTCCGAAGGATACACTTTTCCTTCTGCGGAGTCTATTGTCGCACCCAGATAGTGTATTCTGTGAGTAGGTTGTTGAACTAACTTCTCGAGATTGACATGAAGGCCCAGCCGTTGGCAAAGGGCTAGACGTTGTTAGTGGGTCCTCACACACTGTGGGGATGTACCCTTTAGAAGCCAGTCGTCGGGGTAAGGGCAGACAAGCAGTCCTTTGTGCCGTAGAGCAGCTGCCACTATTGCCATGCATTTGGTAAACACTAGAGGAGCTGACTTCAACCCGAAGGGAAGAACCCTGAACTGGTAATGCTTGAATCCTACCATGAAGCGCAGGAACTTCCGGTGACGTCGGGTGATTGGAATATGAAAATATGCATCTTGCAGATCTATCGAACACATCCAGTTCCCTTGTTGGAGATGAGGATATATTTGATGGAGAGCCAACATGCAAAACTTTTCCCTCCGGATAGATTTGTTGAGAGTGCGCAGATCCAAGATGAGTCTGAATTCTGTCTTTTGACCTTTCTTTTTCACTAGAAAATACCTTGAGTATACTCCTTGTCCTCGTTGAGAGGCAGGAACTTCCTCTACGGCTGATTTTTGTAGGAGAGTGGATACTTCCTGCTGTAGTACTTGCAACTGGTGGCACGTGGCTTTCGCTGGTGCGAAAGCCGGAGGTGGATGACGAAAACGTCGAGAGTACCCATTCTGCAATGTACTTAACACCCATTGATCTTTTGTGATGTTACGCCACTGTTGCAGGTGGTTGGCTATACTTCCCCCCCCACTGGAGTGGGAAACGGCGATAGGGGAAGTGAGTGTTCATTGTTTTTATGGGGTTTTTGCCGAAGTGGTGGATTGGCGTGGGGCCCCTCTCCCACGGGAAGTGTGACGTCCCTGATATTGGGTTTTGGATTGATGTTGCTTCTGCTGATGCCTCTGCCACTGAGGGGTTTGAACCCTCAAATGGAATGGCCTGCGGTCGTATGGCCTGTATCTGCGGTGGAACTCCTTTTTCTTTTCAAGGCCTACTGCCTTCAAGGCATCTAGCTCCGTTTTCATCCTGGCCATTTCGTCATCTGTGTGTGTGCCAAATAGGGAACTGCCCGAGAAAGGAAGGTTCAGGATTCGTTGTTGCGCTTCGGGCTTTAGTGCAGTGAGCCGAAGCCAGGGTGAACGTCTGGCACAAATCCCATGCGCATAAGAATGAGCAGACAGGGTTGCTCCATCAGCTGCAACGCTAATGATCTGGTTAGCTACCAAACCCCCTTCTTGTAATACTTCCTTCAAATCCCTGCGATCCTCCTTGGGAAGTTTGTCTTTAAATTTCTCTAAAGAGTCCCACAGTGCCCTATCATAGCGCCCCAAGAGTGCTGAGGCGCTAGAAACCTTTAAAATGGAAGCCGAAGTACCACATACTTTTCTTCCCCAAGAGTCCTGTGCTCTGCTTTCTTTATCCGGAGGCACTGTTGAGAAGGAGGCCACTGCATGCGTCTTTTTCGCCGCTGCGATGATTACAGAATCCGGAGGTGGATCTGCTCTAAGGAATGTTTTCATATATCATTTTTTTATAGATTTCGGGGTCCCCGCGCATGGGCGGGAATATTCAGTGCTTATGACTTTGATGAGGATACCCATGGAAGAGAACTAGGATTACAGGTAAGTAACTTATCCTTACTTAACTTCGGTAACGATGTATCTGTAAGAGACATATGTTAGTTGTAGATTCCATACCGCCCCACCCATCCTTCCCCCTCCGAACTGATTTCTAGGGATAGGGACTCCCGTACAGGGCCCTAGTTGTGGCGCACCAGTGGTCAGTGTCTTGCATGGCTCTGCGCTTCTGGCGTGGAAAGTCGTGTCTGAACTGACGTCAGCACACAGGGGCGGCATCTAAATAGGCACCGCAAAGTCATCCTGGCGACCACTACGTCGACAACGGACGCGGAGTCAACCAACGCCACTTACCAACGCGCAGGGGTATTGCTTAGAAAAATCTCCATATCCAGACTGACGTCTGGGGGAAATTCTAAGGTAAGGAATCTACAACTAACATATGTCTCTTACAGATACATCGTTATGGAAGGTAGGTAACTAGTTCTTTAAGGATTGCTCAATTGTCCCTACACTGTGTATAAAACCAAATTGAACATCGGACAAGATGTTATTTGCAAGAGCCCAGTCTTCGAGGCGAGACAATAAAATTCAACCTAAAATCTTGGCACTGGAATCAATCTAAAAGAGATCGGCCCATTACAGGTCATCTGAGACCGGTCCCCTTTTTAAAAATAGGGACCACAATAGCTGTCTTACAGGACTCAGGAGTGAGCCTGTGCACCAAAGATCTAAACACATTTGTGAGTAAAGGGACCCATAAAGAGGGATTTGATTTAAAACAAAAAAAAAAAAAAAAAGTCAACTGGTACCCCATCTGGTCCTGGGGCCTTACCTGCTGTACACTTATTTATGGCATTAATAACCTCTTGAACTTCAAAAGGGGATTGAAAATGACACAGGGAGGGAGGCGAGTTACAATCAAAGCCTCGTGATAAAGACACATCCTCCGGAGCAAATTCTTGTTAAATGCGAGAACCATGCCTCCATTAGTATAACAGCATCAATACTAGGATCATCATGCTAAGGAAGCATCTATTAATCACTTCCCAAAATTTTGCGCTATCTTTCAAATTACCAGCCTTCTTAAGATCGTCCCAGGCTTTACTTCTAATCTCAGCTTTTTTTTATTTTTTTAAACACAATTTTATTGAGTTTTTTAATTCCTTATAGCATATGAGATACATAGCTGTGAATAACAACATACTGTGGAACCGGAGTTCTTGTAATAGAATAACACAACCAAGCTGTAATAGTTTATATGAACAATTATACATTATAGCGTTGTACATTACAATGGTGTATTAATTATAGTAAATTAGGATTACATTTGTATATAAACAGCCACATGTTATATAAACTTGTGCTTGTGCAATGAACTATAGACTACTATTCTTTAAACTGAAAACTGCCCCCCTCCCCCCGGTTCTCTGGCTTCCTATGTAGTCACGATCATGACAGAAGGTTATATTCTCTCGCTTAAAATCCATACAATTGTACTAATAATATACATTTATGTGCTCCTAGGTATTAAGATATTGGGAAAGATGTGGCATTATACGGGTTCGGTCGAGTTAGTTAGTATGGATGTGGGAGGTGTGGGTGCTTCCTGATACGCTGGTGTGGCCAATGGATCTATAGCTTTTTAGGGCTTCCAGCATCTGATCCCATTCCATAGAGATGGGTATTTTACGTAGACCACGAAATTCTTCTTGTCTAATAGTCGCACTCTCTGCGGTGCCCCAACGGATCATTTCTGCATGCCAGGAAGATGGCGTAGGAGGAGAAACAGATTTCCATCGCATGGTGATGGCACGTTTCGCCAGTAGGATAGCCATGTCTGCAAATCTGTAACGGACTTTCTGCCTCTTTGGGCACTTGTGTAGACCCAATAGACAACTGTCCGCTGTCGCGCAGACATTTGTGTCAGTGATTTCTTGCACCGTGTGGCGTATCATGTACCAGAATCCCTGTAACCGTGGGCAATCCCATAACATATGGAGTAGGTCAGCATCAGCCTCCTGACATCTAGGACAAGAGAGTTGTGCATTCGGGTATATACTATTAAGGCGGTGTGGCGTGAGATATGCCCTATGCAAAATCATGTATTGTATATATTTAAATTTAGCGTTTCTAGACACTTTCTTAGGGAATTCTAGTATGGAAGTGTGGAAATGAGCCTTTTTAGGGGCCCACCGGTGCAGGGGTTCACCCTTATCTGTCCACGGGTCCTTAGACCAACAAAATAGAGATTGGCACGGAAGCTGGAATATCAAATAAGTTTATTCACTCATGAGTGGGACTACATCAATACAACACCTTCGGGCACTGTATGAGGTAGTACATGGAATACAGAAACCATGGGTCTTATATACCCAGTTTGTTGCACAGAAAGCATGGAGTCTCAAATAGAAGGTACAGGCATACACAGGAATAGCTATCGACTAACATGGACAGATAGAAACCACTTTGTCAGCAGAGTGGGAGGAGAAACAGAACTGCTTACATCAGTTGGAATAGCCTGACAGTTACATTCTACATCTGAAAGAGACACGTTAGTGATAGATTCCTTACCTTAGAATATCCCCAGGCGTCAGACTGGATCCGGAAAGTTTTCGTCAGCAGTACCCCTGCGCGTCGGTAGGCGTCGTCGGGCGGCTCCGCGTACGTCGCTGGCGCCGTAGTCGCCGAGATGACGTAGTCGGAGCTACTTAGACGCGCCCACGCGCGCTGACGTCAGTTCTTTCTTTTTCCGCGCCAGCAAGCGCAGATCCGAGAGAGAGCGGTACTTCTAGTTAATATTTTAACTTCATTTCTGGAACTTGTTTTGTCGAATACTCGACTTCTGGTGCAGTAGGGGACCATGTCGGTGGCGGACCCGCATGACGTGTGTCTCTTCTGCTTCGGGCACGCCGAGACGTGCCCCGATTGTCCGGCCATGGCGCCGAAGGCTTTAAGGGAGCGTTCCCGAAAGTTGTTGGAGGCCCGGCAATCGATTCCACTCAAGGTCCCGCTCCCGTGGGAGGTCGAGGGACAGGTCGCGGAGCCGACACCATCATTCGTCGGCATCAGCAGGTAAGTCAAAGCGCCATAACAAATCGAAGTAGCGATGTCGATCTTCGTCTACCCCTCACCGGTCACGGGAAGCGGTGGGGGGGGGGCGGGCGGTCACTCCCCCGCGGCTCCGGTGGAGCCTTCGTTGTTGCCTGCGGCCTACCCGCCTTTCCCGGGGCCGTACGCGACTCCAGAAGAAATACAGGTATTCCTGTTGGCCATGGGCCGTTTATTGCCCCATCGAGTCCCTCCGGAGCGCCTTCGGGCCCCGTGGACCCGTTGGGTGGTTCTGCCCCCGTGCCGCCGCCTTTGGCCCCGGCTACGCCGACATGATACCCTGCGGCGCCGTTGGCTCCGGCCTCGGCGCCCCCTCCCGGGTCCCTCAGGAGCGCCTTCGGGCCCCGTGGACCGTTGGGTGGTTTCGCCCCGTGCCGGCAGGATACACTGCGGCGCTGTTGGCTCTGGCCTCGGCGCCGCTTCCGACGCCGGCAGGATACCCTGCGGCGCCGTTGTCCTCGGCTCCAGCTCCGAGCCCGGGGCCGGACCCCGTTGCTATTACCCCCCCAATTCCTATTACACACCTCTTTGGTGACAGCACATTGGAACGCTTTAAAGACTCCTGGGCTACGGCCCAGCCCTTGGGTCTTGCCACCACGCGCACTCCCTTGGGGTCTGCCTTTCGCCTTTCAAGGTCCAGGCGCACAAACGTGTTCCTTTCAGGGCCGCCGGCCTGCGCAGCAACAGTCTCAGCGCAGCCGCGGTGGGGGGCCCGCCGCACTGGGTCACAGGGCCAGCGGGCGGGTCGGTCCACCGCCGCCCCTGCCACCACTGCCTCAAAACCTTCCTAGTCCAGTGTTTCAGGCCCACCGAAAGCCAGTGGGCGGCAGGATTCGCCATCGATTACGTTCCGACGCCAAAAGTAGGTTGTGGTTGTTACTCCCACTACTTCCTGGTTCCAAAGAAAGACAAGGGCCTGCGTCCTATCTTAGACCTCCGGAACGTCAATCGCTTCCTCCGGAAGGAGAAGTTCAAAATGCTCACGCTTACTCAGGTCTTGTCTGCCCTAGACCCGCAAGACTGGATGGTAGCGTTGTACTTGCAGGATGCTTATTTTCATATCCCCATCCTGCCGGCCCGCCGGCGTTACCTGCAGTTCACGGTTGGCCACGAGCACTTTCAGTTCACCGTGCTCCCTTTCGGCCTTACCAGCGCCCCTCAGGTGTTCTCCGGTGTTCACGAAAGTGATGGCGGTGGTCGCAGCTTATCTGCGCAGATCAGGAGTCTCAGTCTTCCCCTATCTCAACGACTGGTTGTTGTAGGCGGGATCGCCCCAAGCAGTCGTCTCCCACCTCCAGACTACGGTCGACCTCCTGCATTTGCTGGGGTTCTCCATCACAGTGCCGAAGTCGCATCTGATACCCTCTCAGAAGCTCCTCTTCATCGGAGCGGTTCTGGACACGGCGCAATTTCGGGTTTATCCTCCCGAACAGCGAGTCCGGGACACTCGGGCTATGATTCCGTTCTTTTAGCCCTGGTCCTGGGTTTCGGTCAGGAAGACACTGAGACTGCTGGGCCTCTTGGCCTCCTGCATCCTACTGATCAATCATGCCAGATGGCATATGCGGGCTCTGCAGTGGGACCTGCAGTTCCAATGGACGCAGCATCAGGGAAATCTGTCCGACTACGTCCAGATCTCGGAGGTCACTGCACAGGACTTGCAGTGGTGGCTCACGGACCAGTGTTGGATCAGCAGCAGATCCCTCTTTCTTTCCCAACCAGAGCACACAGTGGTGACGGATGCGTCCCTCCTGGGATGGGGCGCCCACATGGGAGAGGCGGAGATCCGAGGCCTCTGGTCTCCGGCGAAGTCCAACCTCCATATCAATCTTTTGGAGCTCAGGGCAATCCTACTTGCACTGACAGCATTCCTTCCTCTGTCAAGGGGAGGGTAGTGCAGGTGTTCACAGACAACACCACCGCCATGTGGTACTGCAACAAGCAAGGCGGGGTGGGGTCGTGGACCCTATGTCAGGAGGCTCTGCGCCTCTGGACGTAACTGGAACGCCGGGGCGTTACCCTGGTGGTTCAACACTTGGCAGGTTCTTTGAACGCCAGGGCGGACGAACTCACCCGCCGGTGCATAATGGATCACGAATGACGTCTTCACTCGGAGGTGGCACAAGGTCTCTTTCAGCAGTGAGGAGTACCTTGGTTAGATCTAGTCGCCACCACAGAGAACGCGCAATGTCAGCAGTTCTGCGCGTTGGAGTTTCCATGGCGGCACTCGCTCGGAGACGCTTTTCGTCTCGAGTGGAGTTGCAGTCTGTTGTACGCCTTTCCACCTATACCTCTTTTACCCAGAGTGCTAAAGAACATCAGTCGTGCCCGGGCCCAAGTCATTCTTGTCGCACCGGACTGGGCTCAAACAGTTTGGTATCCTGAGCTACTCAGTATGAGCGTGGATCCCCCGATCCGGCTGCCTCTTCGGGAGGATCTTCTGTCGCAGCAACAGGGGACGGTCCTCCACCCGAACCTGTCCAGCCTCCACCTCCTTCCGTGGAGATTCAACGGCGACAGTTGATTCCAATTGGTTTGCCTCCTGAAGTCTGTAATGTGATCCTGGCAGCCAGGCGTCCCTCGTCTAAAACTGTCTACGCCTGCCAGTGGAACAACTTTGTGGCATGGTGCACAGCCAAAACTGTAGACCCCCTTTCTGCCCCTCTTTCAGATGTCCTATTGTTCCTTCTCTTTTTGGCCCAGCAGGGCTCTGCTCTTGGCACTCTCAAGGGCTACCTTTCAGCCTTTCTCAGGCTGCCTAATCAGCCCTCTCTTTTCAAGTCCCCTGTTGTCAATAGATTTCTCAAAGGCATTACTCACCTTTTCCCTCCTATTCCCTTTGTGATGCCTCAGTGGGACTTGAACCTGGTTCTCACATACTTAATGTGCGCTCCCTTTGAGCCTCCTCATAACTGTCCTTTGCGGTTATTAACTTTGAAAACTGTCTTCCTGGTGGCCATCACCTCCGCTAGGCGGGTGAGTGAGCTCCAGGCTCTTTCATGTAAACCTCCTTTCCTGGCGATTCATCCGGACAAGGTTGTGCTTCGCCCACGTCCCTCCTTTCTACCGAAAGTAGTCACTGCCTTTCATCTTGGGCAAACTGTCACTCTGCCCACTTTCTTTCTCCGCGCCCTTCGAAAGAGGAAGAGAGGCTCCACCGTCTGGACCCGAAATGTGCGCTTTCATTCTATCTCAACCGCACACAACAGTTCCGGGTGGATGACCAGCTCTTTGTTGGCTACGTGGGCGCCAAGAAAGGTCCAGCTGTACACAAGCGGGCTCTCTCCCAATGGGTTGTCTTGTGTATTAAAGCCTGTTACTCTGGCTAAAAAGGAACCTCCGGTAGGGCTGCGCGCCCATTCTACCAGGGCAACGGCAGCTACTACAGCATTGGGACGCGGTGTCCCCATGCAACACATCTGTCAGGCTGCCACGTGGGCCTCGCTGCATACTTTCACTAAGAAATATTGCCTTGACAGTCAAGTCCGGGGAGACGGCTTCTTTAGCCGTTCGGTTCTCCGTGACTTTCTGGTGTAATCTCACTTCGCAGACCCACCACCGGGGTTGGTATTGCTTGGGTATGTATTCTAAGGTAAGGAATCTATCACTAATGTGTCTCTTTAAGATGCACAAGTTACTTACTTCTGTAACGATATATCTGTAAGAGACATTAGTTAGTGATAGAGTCTCACTGCCCACCCATCCTCCCCCGTTCTGCGAACTGTTCTCTAGGGTTCAGGTAGTCCTTTCAGGGCTCTAGTTCTATTGCACCAGTAGTCAATCTCTGGCATGGCTCTGCGTTCCTGGCGCGGAAAGTCGTGGTACAGAACTGACGTCAGCGCGTGTGGGCGCGTCTAAGTAGCTCCGACTACGGCGCCAGCGACGTACGCGGAGCCGCCCGACGACGCCTACCGACGCGCAAGGGTACTGCTGACGAGAACTTTCCGGATCCAGTCTGGCGCCTGGGGATATTCTAAGGTAAGGAATCTATCACTAACTAATGTCTCTTACAGATATATCGTTACACAAGTAAGTAACTTGTGCAACAGGTGCATTCTAGCAGCTACAGGCCTTTCTGAGCTCATACATTGCTCTGGCTCAGTACTGAAGGAGTTAACTACAGTTGATGACTCAAGCAGAATAGAAAGGCAAGCAACAGTGAAGACGGAAGAAGCACATGGCTAACACATGGCTAACGAAAATGGATGCCACAATCAAAATGGCTTCAGCTAACAGCAATTTCTGTCGATTCCCACAGACGGCCCTTTTAGCATTAGCTGAAGACATTCACTATGCAATAGAAGAGACATGAAAGTTATCACCTATATCCACTAACATCAATTGACTAATTTCTTGATCTGTTACTAGTCGGGCATTTACATTCTGAACATTACGTTTAACTGGTGTACATGAGGTACAAGTAGAAATAGATAGGGAACAGAGCGATGGGCCATAATGAACACACAGATAGCAGGAGAAAATAATGGCTATTATCACAAACAGAACTGTCAATATGTTCCTACCCCAAGTAGAAAGCAAATCCCAAAACCACCCAGTCCAATTCCAAGTTAAAAACATTATCTTGATAGACCTTCCAGTGTTCTTCTTTATGAGGGCTAGAGTACCAATGATATGTTCAAGGGGTATTGTCACAAAAACAATCTTTGTTTTGGGGGACCAGGAGAACCAAACGGGGCCATGGGAATTAGGACGAGGAGCCGCAAAGGGCTGCTCCTCCTCAAAAATGGGACGACCAAAGGAGTACATTGCTAACAAAAAAGTACTTGAGGAATTGAAGCCACTGTACAACCAGCCAGAGGGAGTCTTCTCCTGTGTCCGTCTGAGCCTCACAGGCAGGCTCTTATCGTTCATCAAGTGTTCACTTCTCCCACGGTGGAGCTGCACAACTTGCAACCCAGAAAAACAATCACGGCCCAGGCTAAGGAAAAAGTCTTTCTTTCAGGATAGGGCAATCACCCTCCAGGGCAAATACCCTCAACGATCCTGTCCAGTGTCTCAGGCAGTGCACCAGTATTTTTCACTCTAATCTAACAGGCACCAGAGGCACAGCACCTGTGACCTGAACTCAAGTCCTTCCCTAACCCCTGTGTTGCTCTGCTGGCGCACTGCTCTTTCGTCGGGGCCGCAGATTGTACCTAGTGTGCCCGGGCACCTCCTTATCAACAAACAAAGGTGCAGACTTGTTTTCACTTGGGGACCGGGTCTCAGAGGCCTGATGCACAGAAACTGGAGTAACTGAAGCAACCCTTGTTTCAGAGAGGGTCCCCTCAGGCAAAACCTCCTTGCATCTTGTTATCGGTCTGTGCCTCTCTTAGCTAGGCATCAAAAAACAGGAACAAAGCGAAGAATCAGCTCTCCGTCCTGATTTGTGACCCCTTCTTTCACCCAAGAATTATCCAACAGTGGTAGGGGTACACGTTTCTTCCGGCCTTCCACTTTCACTGTTGTTATAGTGGCCAGCAACACCTGTGTAGAGTCCCTTCACCTCGGCTCCACAGGCTGGAATTGATGTCCTGGCCCCTCTGGCAATGGTTGTAGGGCAGCAGATATCTGTTAGTGAACAGAACGGAAATCTTTAGACACAACATACAAATAATTAATCAAAAGAGGATATTCAACTTCAGAAACGCCCCTATATTATTCATCTGAGGAACCTCAAAGAAAAGGAATTTCAAAACAACTATTCTTTTTAACAAACTTGTACTTAATAAGTCATAGAAATCACAATACAGCTTCTACTTTATGAACCTTCACTATTGTGCAAAACTGCAGACACCTGTAAAATTATTTTCCTTGCATAAGAACAACCTTGTTTTGCGCTTATGACCATGCTCTCATATTGTAGGTGTAGCAGGAAACTCTAAAACTGTGAATGTAACAGAGATCCATATTACATGAATAACTGTTAAATTAAACATAACCTAGTAGGTAAATAAATTTTCCAGCAGAACTTGTTTGTGGCAGACAAGAAAACAAGCAAAAGAACATTTTGTTCTTAAGAATGTGTGCTAAGGGTATATGGGCATCTTTCCTAGCATTGTGAACCATATGCATCATACTTTTCACGATCTGGGCCATGTAATATCATATTCAGGGGAGAAACCTATTCACCAGGTCTAGCAAGGGTTGTCAGCTCAATTTCATAGACTAACTAATGAGGGACTTGTGATGCCTCTGCGACTTATGTAGTGCTGTAATGACATAAACAATAATGGTGTTGCCACCTGAGAATTTGGAACAAAAACCACCAACATATAGTTCCCCTTAAAGGTTAAATAAGGGAACATCAGTCTATTCTACCCATCCTTTCATTCTTATCCAATTTCATCAGTTTACAGAAAGGAGGGGTAGTAACATGGTGTATTTATTTATTCATTTTGTTAATTCTAACAATTTATTCAAACAGTATTACTTAATAGCCAATTATACGTGCACTGGTGAGGTGCTTTGTCTCTATTTATTCAAGAACATATTCACAGCTTCCTGTGAAATGAATGCCTAAAGCGAGCCCAACCGATTGTCTCATGGCCATTCCTAGACAGCTCAGGCAGGCTCGAGAGAAAGAGAGAGAGAGAGAGAGAACACAACAACAAGCTGCCCTGCGTACTTTCCACGCAGAATAGCTCACAACACTACACATAATAGACACATAAACCAAGAAAAAGGACACAATAATACATATACCAAGCACAAAAACCAAAACAAAACACAGTGTGTTACTTAATTTTGCTTACCCTTAATTTGCCCAGGAGCTAGTCTCCGCCCAGGAGCTAGTCTCCTACCCCCTTCGACAGTAGGTCACCTAAGCAGGTGACCTCCTGTCGACAATACTTACCCCCTTTGGCAGCTAGGCACAAACAGACTTGTAGGAGGTAAATAGCTAGGGGAATCCATACCAAGGAGGCCATGTCCAATACTATTGGACTGTACCACTTTAAAGCACATTGAGCTTACTAGAAAACATTAATCCAATGACTAACTACCAATTCCTTTAGCTATTGTACTGTCCCATGATGGCGCATTAATGCAAACTTTATTTTATTGCCTCCTCATCTGGCCCTGGCACAGCAACAAACCATTATACTGTATATATGGCAGAGCTATTTTCTGTGTTAGAAGTTGCATATGGCCCATAGACGCTGCTGCCCCTCCTTCTCTCTCATGGTTTCATAGAACCTGCCTGGGTTTTTTCCCCAAAAATAATAAGCAGAGCTTCCTCTCTCTCTACGCTCTGGCCCCCTCCTTGGAATGTCTTCCAAGGTCGAAGTGCCAGAGCAAGCCTGCCAGAAATGAACCCTCCTACGTGGGCATTTTGCTTTCATCAGTGCTAGTCTGCTAAATACAAAACTTGGCCTCTGACCCTTAAACCTGTTGTCCCTCGTCTGGGCAAAGTTATCCCCATGCGGCCATCACAATTCAAAGTAACTCTTCGAAAAGCATGACTGAGGGCATCCCTGCTCCGTGCCTGTGTGTTGTTATTTTAAAGGTAGGATGTAACTTTGCTCTTTATTTTTCATTCTTATGCACTGTGTTTTCTAGCACCTAAAGAACTGGCTCAAAATTTTAGTTTTCAGAATGCCATAATGCGCCCAGAACTATTGTGCATTAAGGCGTACGATGTAATTCACATGTCTTTAGAGCTACTCTTTTTGTATAACTTTTAAATGTATTTGAGACTGCAGCCATTAGGCCATACTAGAAATCATTTTTAAGTTTGTCACTAAGATACAGTAATATTGTCATTGTTAGAGAAACTAATATTCACCTTTTTAATTTTGATGCACAATATATTTAACCATTTAGACATTGAAATCTTAATGCCCACTTTGCACAGGGTAATTTCCTTCATTGCTAAATATTATTGAACTTCTACAGTAGTGTTATTAGACATTATAAAGATCATAATAATGCAAAAACTATTTTAGTGCAATGACTTTTAATAATTTTTTACATGTAGTAATTTTTTGAATAATGATCACTTAACCCTTTTGTTGTTTCTACATATGAAAAGCAAGTCTCATTCCTTTCCTTTTGTCTTTAAATGCAACTTCTTTTGAAACTAAGCACAGAAGCTTTACTGAAACATAGAAAGTTATTTCCACCCTTTAGTAATTATTTACCATCAGATCCACAAATGTGCTTCTTAGGAAAGAAAGTCCTTACTTTTATCCTTTCTCTTTTATCCAAAATAATGAAGCTGTATTTCTAACTTTTCAAAATTAGTAATCTTTAATGCACGTGCTTTTATGCCATTTTGTACTAACTATAAACCTAGGTGCCACAGTGTTTATTTGTAGCTTGTTCCTGGGTAAAGCCTGTCCTATTTACTTAGCTGTGTTTTATGACCGGCAGGTGTTTAGCTTCTACACTTTTTCAGGAGAGAAGGCCTTGTGCTCTAGGACTGATAAATCCTGTCTGACATTTAATGGCACAGGGCCCCTTATGATGCTATCTGTTTCTAATAGGATAGCAATGTGCTGTATTCTAATGTCCTCAAAGAAAACCAAAAAAGTTGATAAACCACTCATTACCTCCCTCTGCTCTGACAGACAGCTTCCTTCGGACAGACAGCTTGAGCAGCTGTTAAAAGCTCTCTTTCTGGTGCTGGGAATGAGGCTCAGTTTATTCTATTAAAAACCAGGCATTCCAAGCCAGTCAAAATCTATTGTTTGCAGTGTGGTAAATGGAGGACGCTTTTATTTTAGCAGCAACCAATTACTCATATAATGTAAATGTCTTTTAATATTTAATATGATGTATCTAAGGATAGTGCTGTAACATTTTGCACAGCTGATAGACAGTACTAACAAAATGTTTGGGCATCTATTTTCCTAATTGTGTAAAACACACAAATCCGTTTTTCTCTGTGAGGCCTACTGTTTCCTATTGAGTGCCTTTTTCTAGGTAAAGTTAGTTTTAACATTATATAGCTCTAGCTATACCCAAAGGTCTCAAAGCGCTTTACTTGTTGTGAGATAACATTTTCTCTTTTTATGTGGAATGCTAGGCAATTCTGCCTCGAGTTTTAATTCTAATTTTTTTTTTTACCATTGTGGCAATATAGTAATTGAATGTTCACACATCTATACTTTGTTACTGCTTTTACTTTCCATAGTATCGTGCAGCTACTTAACATATTTTATATAATTCATTCTTTGAACTTTAAAGTGTAATTCTTCCAATGGCATCTGCAGAACACAATGACGACAACAAACCAAATTGAGCTCATGCCAGACATTTTCAAGAAGGGGCCACACACTCATAACACACAACACAGCTTGCTGAGGCAAGCCATCCTTACACAAAGAGCACAGTCGCTACTCACTCAAACAAGTACTTCACAAGCATTACCACCGGTGTCAGTCCACAAACCTCATAGACACTCAAACACACAAGCAACCCACAAATCAACACCAGGACAAAAACAAGAGGCAGCCCACAGACTGTACTCAAACCAAACCAATTGTAAATCATATTTACAAACAAAAGAGCTCTCAAAAGCAGTCCAGAGACTGCACCAAGACAAGTAAACAGCCCAAAGACTGTTCCATGTTACAAATATCATAAGGAGAAAAATCCTCACATTCATACACAATCAAACATATCTTGTCGATTCTTTCGTTGAAACAGACACTGCTCTACATACTGAATCTTTTTAAAATCAAATGACTCATTTACTGGCCATCGTAAATCAGGATCCTTTTCGTATATTTGTTCCACAGTGTACTATACATTATGGAAGAAATACCATATTTAATATACATAAACCTATTAGATGTCCCCTCTAGGGGAGCCGGCTGACTGCTTTTTAGATCCATATTGGTACCTCCAAGACAGCAACACATTCTACGAAGTGTGCTAGGAGCAGGCATGCCAAAAATATTATAACAAAATATAATATTATAATCAAATAGTATTTATCTCAAGTATTATAAAAAGTGGAGACAAAACATCTCCTCATTACCTGCCTTTGTTTATTGCAATAGACAAATCAAACAAAACCAGAATCTTGCCCAAGCAAATCCAAAACAAGAGTGTCGCGTCAGTGACCTTACCAAAGAAGACAGGCTCTAGCCCCAGACCTTTTCCAAAATACGCCGAATTACCAGTTGGTCTGGCAGAGTGTTCGTAAACACTCTGTGTCTTTACCAAATCATAAGGCATGCCTATTACAGGGGTCCGCAGACCCACCCAAAACAAGATAGGGTAAAACCCCCAAGCCTTTTGCAAGAAGAGACCGAATTACCAAGTGGCCTGGCGGAACACTCGAGCACTCCGTATCTCTACTTACGAATTTTACTAAATGACAAAAGTCTCCAGCCTCCACCTGCCAAGCTCTGGGTTGACCTAATGGTCACTGCAATACTTGCGCCAAAGGAGATCTCAGTCGGGACCGGGCACCACCTGGAGGGTCAGATCGGGAGAACCGGAAAAACACGTCGGTATGCAAAGACAAAGAGTTTCCTCGTGCAGGGTACCTCCTCAGTAGATTCCTGTCCTCCGTCAAGACCACTCCTTCGGGCAGCCGCGTCTCCGATGAGCCCCACGAGTCGGGCGCCAAACTGTGGAAATGAGCCTTTTTAGGGGCCCACCGGTGCAGGGGTTCACCCTTATCTGTCCACGGGTCCTTAGACCAACAAAATAGAAATTGGCACAGAAGCTGGAATATCAAATAACAAGTTTATTCACTCATGAGTGGGACTACATCAATACAACACCCTCGGGCACTGTATGAGGTAGTACATGGAATACAGAAACCATGGGTCTTATACACCCAGTTTGTTGCACAGTAAGCATGGAGACTCAAATAGAAGGTACAGGCATACACAGGAATAGCTATCGACTAACATGGACAGATAGAAACCACTTTGTCAGCAGAGTGGGAGGAGAAACAGAACTGCTTACATCAGTTGGAATAGCCTGACAGTTACATTCTACAACAGGTGCATTCTAGCAGCTACAGGCCTTTCTGAGCTCATACATTGCTCTGGCTCAGTACTGAAGGAGTTAACTACAGTTGATGACTCAAGCAGAATAGAAAGGCAAGCAACAGTGAAGACGGAAGAAGCACATGGCTAACACATGGCTAACGAAAATGGATGCCACAATCAAAATGGCTTCAGCTTATGCTAACAGCAATTTCTGTCGATTCCCACAGAAGCCCACTCTATCCGTTAGGTCCTTGCCCAACTCTATAGTCCATTTCGTCCGAAGAGGGGTTAGTGGTATTCCCGAGTGTGCCCTAATGCCCCTCTATAACCAACGAGTAAGGTGACGTCCCTCTCCCATTAGATGCACTGCATGGACTGGCTCATGGATAGGAGGTTCAATCCCTTCAGGAGTCCAGCGGCGTTTAATGTAATGAGAGATAGTGGCATGGAGGAGAAACCGTGTCGGAGGGACCCCTTGAGTGCGAGCAAAATTATCGTGGTCTGCTAGTGTACCTTCTATAAACAGTGTTCCGGTCTTCGTCACTCCTTCTTGTGTCCATTGGGACACAGCACGTTTCGAAATTACTCCAGTAGCGGTAGGTATCCCAAGCAGGGGGATATTGGGAGAGTATGGGGAGACTCTTTTAGTGTATTGGAGTGACCGTTTCCAGTATGATAGGGCTGTTTTCAGCAGGGGGGAAACTGTGGGCGGAATCTTAGCGTTTGGCAGCAATAATGCATGAAGAGTACCCTGATTAAGAAGCTGTGGTGTAAAACCAGTTTCTTGTATATGTCGCCCTGCTAGCCAGTATGATAGCCATTGTAGTTGGCTGGCCATGCAATATGCCCGAAAATCCAGAGCGCCCAGACCTCCTTCTTCAGGGCGCAACTGCAGTTTAGCCAGACTCACCCTCCTACCACCCTTACCCCCAAATAAGTTCCGATAGGAGGGTATCAAGTATACGAAAGATTTTGGCTGGGATTATTATTGGTAGATTAGTGAAATAATATCAAAGTTTCGGGAGCATTACCATTTTGGAGATACCGCTCTGCCCATCACAGACAAAGGTAACGAGGTCCAAAAAGAGATCTGCATCCGCAAGGATCCTATCGTTTTCAACAGATTTCCATCTATTAGGTCTTGGGAAGATCTATATATTTGTATGCCCAAATACTTAAGTTTGTGGAGCCGTTGATAGAGTAAGATCACCAAATTTAATGGGGTCTGGATTTTCTATGTCTCATATAGAAAGCATGTGATTTATTTGAGTTGATTGCTAACCCTGACACCTGTTCAAATTGTTGGAATATAGACGGGATAGGTTCTAAATCTGTAGTAAGGTCCTTTAAGAAAAGTATAAGGTCGTCGCATAGGCAGACACTATATTTGGAATTTCTGATTTTAATCCCCATATCTATGGCCTCTTTGTGGAGCTTAATGAGCAGGGGTTCTAGAGCCAGGACAAATAACAGTGGCGACAAGGGGCATCCCTGCCTAGTTCCCTTTGCTATTGAATAAGGATGGGATATATGAGAGCCAGTCCTGGCCCGTGCCGTGGGGCGGTATATAGTAATTCAACCCATAGCCTCTTGAGATGCCAAATTTTTCCATAGCTGCCAGCATATATGTCCAATTAAGTGTATTGAATGCTTGTTGTAGATCAAGGGAGATACACCTGGTTTTACAGGAGAAGTCCGCTGCAGCTTCCATTATATAATGGAAACGTCTAATATTTAGGGAGGTACTGCGGCCAGGCACAAAGCCACATTGATCAATGTGGATTAGTTTTGGGAGATGGGGGAAAAGCCGCTTGGCTAATATTTTACTGAGTATTTTATAGTCGGTGGGTAATAATGAAAGGGGCCGATAACCCGACCTATCACGGGGGTCTCTATTTGGTTTGGGGAGAGAAGTAACTAATGCTTGCATAGTGGTCAATGGAAGAGTGCGTTTCTCATAAGCTGTCTTATACAGGTTCTCTAGGCATGGGGCCAGTTTATCAGCATATGTCGAATAAAATTCAGTTGGTAGCCCATCCAGACCCGGAGTCTTATTATTCGGAAGGTCTTTAATGGCTTCTTTTATGTCAGTTTTAGTTATAGGAGCTTCTAATTCTGATTGGGCGTCAGTTGTCAGTTTAGGGTATGTGAGAGTATCCAAAAAGGCTGCTATGTAGTCATGTGATGTAATAGCTGGGGCGCTGTATAGTTGTTTGTAATAGGTACAGAATGCAAAATTGATCTCTGCTTGAGTAAGCACAACAGTACCGTCTGGGAGAGTTATTTCCGGTATTGGGACTGGGGGGGGGAGCGTTGCATATGAGACGTGCTAAAAGGGTACCTGATTTATCCACCTCCTTATGACTGTATTGAGTGTATGCACTATAATCTATTAGGCGAAGTTGCTCAAGACGTTCAGCGTGTTTGATTCTGGCTTCTTGTAGCTGTGCTTGTCTATGCGGGTCAATAATAGCGTTGTTCTCTAAATTATTAAGGGTGTCCTCTACTATGGTACGGTTCCTGTCAGGCTCCTACAGTTGCCCCTATTGCCGTGCCCCTGATCACTTATTTAAAAGCATCCCACTCCACCAAGCGGGAAGATGCAGAATTATCCTTTTCTGTAAAATAATCGGTAATGGCAGTGCCTATTTTATCCCGGAAAACCGTGTCTTCTAGGGTTTGAGGCCATAACCTCCATGTCGGGACCGGGGTGGGCACCCTCCCCTATTCAAGAGTTAGTTCAAGCGGATTGTGGTCGGAGAGTGTTTTTCCAAGATATGTGGATCCGGAAATCCGGGATATCAAAGACATGGAGCAAAATATCCTGTCTAGTCTAGTGTGCAATTGATGTGGGGGGGAACAGAATGAATATTCCCTACTAGTAGGATGTTGCAAGTGCCACGCATCTTGTAGTGTCCAGCCCGTAGCCCAAGCCTGTAGAAACTCTGTGTTTTTAGTAGATACAGCTCCCCGAACCGGGGGGTGAGAGCGATCTAAATGGATATCTAAAATAGAGTTATAATCCCCACCAAGTACCCATGGGTATACGCCCCAATCTGCTAAGACTGTGTTTAGGTTAGTGAGGTAGGCATTTTGTTCATAATTTGGTGCATATACACTACCAAGAACTATCGGATTGCCATCTAGTCTGCCCTGTAGCAATACATAACGCCCTGCTGTGTCTATACGCTGTTCCACAAGAACAAATGGTACCCCATGTCTGATCCAAATGAGTGAACCTCTTGCAAAGGCAGAATAGGATGTATTAAATATTTGGCCTTTCCATTTTTTATGCATTTTGGTCACTTCCGAATTAGTTAGATGTGTTTCTTGAATAAGGGCTATTTGCACTTTTCGTCTATTTAGTTGGGCGTAAATTCTATGACGTTTGTGGACTGATCCCATTCCCTGTACATTCCACGTTAGCAGTTTGTATTTACCCAACACAGCCATTCAATATCAGACAGATATAAGAAAATACCCTGGGGGGGGGCACAAGGAATATATTACAACGTATGAGATGGAGTGAGCCAGGAACCCTTGAATCCTCAAGTAACTACAACACCCAATACTAGGGCCAACTATTAAACTATGTTGGTCCAAACTTTTCCCATAACACAGTAAGTCCAAACGGTTTTGCAATGCAATAACTGTTGGGGGAGTGGGTCCTATGCCGTACATGACTTTACAGTTCCAAACAGAGCTATACTCATGTCGGGACCCTATAACATGATAATACATTTAGTAGAAATCTGGGGAGAAAAAGACAAAATAGTAGTACATTGATAGTATCTTACTTCCCTCTGGCATGTTGGGTCAGGTCCTTAATTATAACAGTCCTTTGTGTGACATTCCATTTTTGTTAACCAAATAAGTCTTTTACAATCTGTGGGGTGATGGAGGGGAAAAGAACATCATTACTTTCAGAGTCAGAAGGCATCAGGTTATCATCTGATTGTTCCGGAGATGTTATCTGGGTAGGGTCGCGCATAGAGGTGGCCGTCGCCAATGCTGATTCCCGTTCTAGTAGGGCCTGTTCCGGTGATGGTTTCTTGGTGGGGAGTTTTTGTGTTGATCTGTTGCGTCGGGGTCCAGGTTTATTTGTCCGTGTTGGGACACGTCGTAGTTGCTGATCAATATTGTCCAGAGTCTGAGAGGGAAGAGTGGACTCCAGCCAGTCATTTGCTGTCTCAGGGCATTCAAAAAAGTGGGATTTCTGTTTGTGTATAATTTTTAGTCTTGCTGGAAATAGTAGGGCATATTTCAAATTGAGAGCCTGGAGTTTCCGCTTAAGTGGCTGGTAGGATGCCCTTTGGTGTTGCACTTGTACAGTGTAGTCTGGATAGAGAGAGATTCGAGTGTTCTCGTATTGGAGCATTTTCTCTAGCCTTTTGCAGCAGAAAATCACGGTCTCTAAAGTTCAGGATACGAGCTATTAGTGGTCTAGGCGGCATTCCTGCTGTCGGTCTGCCCGTAGGGATCCGGTGTGCTCTTTCCACACAGAAAAAGGCAGAGAGGCCCTCTGGGGCTATGTGCTCTTTCAACCATTTTTCCACAAATTGCGTCGCGTTGGTGCCCTCAGAACGCTCCGGCATTCCAATGATGCGCACATTATTACGTCTGGCTCTACCTTCTGCATCATCGGCTCTGTCGAGAAGGGTGGCCAGTTGTTTTTGCATTTGCAATAGTTGATCCGCATGGTCTTTGTTGTGGTACTATTTCTAGTAGTATTTGTGCATGGTCTTTAACCGTATCAGACAGTTTACTATGATCCGCACGCAAGAGGGTAAAGCCAGTGGTGAGAGTGCCAATTTGGTGTTTAATGGATTGACGCGAGTCTCTTATTTCCTGCAGAATTTGATCCAGCTTATCAGGAACAGGTGGTAAATTCGTCGGTGGGACACAGCTTATGGAGGATGATTGAGAGGCTGAGTCAGAGTCCCCCTGGGTTGGCACTTCTGCTGATGGCATATCAGACTGTTTTCCTTTTGTGCGCCCCATTCCAGTACGTGTGGTGAAGTTGACGTGAGAGGGAGAGCCACGTAGGTTATAGCCACAGGGTAGAGTGACTGACTTGTTATTTACGCCAACGATAGAAACCAAATTACATTTGTGGTTGTATGAAATTGTTCACTTTAGAAATCGGCACAGTCACTGGTCCACTCTTCCGGGGCCTGGTGATAGAGGGCAGCGGCTCACTGAGTAAGAGGTCTACGACAGATAACATCCGTCTACACAATATTGGGGGAAAGGGGTCGTATCTGCGGTGTTGTTCAATTGTTTGCTCAACCGCAAGTTATAAATCAACTCGAATGCAATGTATCAGGACAAATATCTCAGTCGCTATTGCATAGATGGAAATGGCCTCATGTCATACAACATAGAGTGTGGAGTATACCCTGTATTTTTGGGGGTCCTGAGAAGAGTAAACCAGCTCCTTTTTAGATGCCCAGCCGAGGTATATATGTCGCCATTTTCCTCACCGCTGTTGCAGCAGGAGCAAAGGCCCCAGGAACAGTTCAGTGTGGCTCGGTATCACTCAGTTCACAAGGCACAAGATGTATTTTCTGTCCTGTTACCTGTGTCTACAATAGAAATTAGCGTAGGCCCGTACTTGTAAGGAGTGCTTCACATGAGTCCCTATATAAGAATCTGGTGGAGGCAATACAATTTAATGGAAGATGCGTGCTTCACACAGGTTGATTCCCCTTCTATGTACTATCAGGTGTGATATGATTTAGGTCTCCCAGGGGTATAGGTATTAAATCTGTGCGGTATCAGGTAGTCCTGCAGGTCAACCCTATCTCTGTCCGTAAACACAAAACAATGATCCAACTACTGAGAGACCTGCAACAGCCAACCCCTGTCCGTGACGTACAGGGACAAGAGGATCGTGCCTGCGCCGTATTCAATGTAAGTACCAAGCCACAGTCTCTTGGTCGGAACAGCTGGTGAAAGCTAGGGCCTGGGATTCAATCACTGTGGCATAATTGGCATTGCATTCAAATGTTGGAGTATAGATCAAGCTCCGAGCACTGCATCCAAATGAGCCCAAGAATAATGAGATTTGCACTCGCAAGACACCCAATTTAAGTCCCCAGGTGATTTACCTCCTCATCTCAGTTCAAGTATGCAGAGAGGCCCCAGGAACGACTCAGTGCAGTCCGGCGCCATTCAGTCCATGAAGCCGAACCAAGCAGTTGCACGGCCCCCGACGGCCTGGATGGGAGGGTCCGCAGACGGAAGAAACAACACCCGGCAGCTGCGGCAGGAACACACCGCCTCCTCCCCACGTCAAACAGTGGCGCTGTCGGGAATCGGATAGACAGGACGCCTCCTGTAATGGTGATGGCACAGTTAGCCCGCTACGATGCTCAGACGGGCGGCCTGGGACGGGAACAGCCCCGGCACCAGCCGGTAGGATCAAAAGGTATTTGCAGGACAGGAGGACCTCCCCGCCAAAGCCCCGGGCAGCACTGGTGTTCCTGTCGCTTGGTTTGTACGGGGGCCTCCTGCAGTACAGCCATAACTTTGGTATCAGTGGGGGCGTAGGCCCCGGCTCTGTGCAGACCCGGCCAATGCTCGCCGCCGCTCTCACCTCGATTCTCCCGTTGCAGGCAGGGTAGCTTGGGTCTCGGGAAGATCTCCCTCAGAGCGGTGCATGTAGCGCCACCATGGTAGGCAGCGTAGGGTGTCCGCTGGATCGACCAGGAAAGGCCGCACCCGTCAGCCTTGCTGAGCTACGCAGCACGGCGGCGAGTTCACTTGTCTGTCTTCCACCAAATTCAGGGTTTTCCAGGATCGCCTCTGAAGTCGGGTGTCGCAGTCATTGTCCCGCCTAGGCAAGGGGGACAACTATAGTGAATTGATCCCAGATTTCTTAGTGAATGCAGAGATTTGCGGGTCCCGCACAGGAGCTCCGTCAATGTGCGGCCGTCCTGCTCGGCGGTTAGCCACGCCCCCCTACTTCTAATCTCAGCTTTTCTGTCTTCCAGAACTTGTTTATAAAAACCCCTGGCTTGCTTAACTTTACATACTACTGCACTGGGATGTTTTTTCAATGTGGCTAACAGTTCTGTGCGCAGTTGAACAAGCCGAGTTAAACCAACGAAAGTGTCTTCTCTCGAACGGGAGTGGAGGACATGAGATTAGTAGAGATAATTTTACAGATTTTGGAAAATTCAAGCTCGATCGCTGCCGATCCTAACTCATCTGAAAGACGGGCCATAATGGAAGCCCTTGCTTCATCAACAATAAGATGATTGTATACAACTGGGTTAATCTTTTGCCATTTTAATTTAAGACCTTTATTCCAAGTCAGCTCGAATTATAAGGCCAACTTGCTTTGGGAGTTTTAATGAGGGAGTCCAATCTAATTGAAAGGGGATCCTGGTCACTCACACAGCTACTAGTTATCACAAATTCAGATAAGTAAGGGCGCTTGTCAAGAGAATATGATCTATAGTACTGCCCATATGATTCCCTATAAAAGTAGGAATGCAGGCATTTTTTGTGCCACAGACATCACTAGGGAAAACCAAATTGTATTTTAAAAAAAAACATTTAGCGCCTCGCCATAAAAAGAATGAGAAAAGTGGTCAGAGTTACCAAATTGACCATCACTAAGGCCAAAGACCCTAGCATCTGAGGAACTGCATAAGGTGATATTAAAATCACCAGCCCAAATAATATAAACAGTGCGTTTATATTTTGAAAAAAGTCTTTTACAAAAATCGCATAACTGGTTAATGATGTCCCTAGATGACTGATTAAAAATAGTATAATAAAAATTAATTAACGAAATATCAGTCATCCCGGAGTAATAAAAAGGGGAACAAGAATGTGAAGGGAAGACCAACATTTTGTAATGTTAATATCTGTAATTTTGACAGAGAAAGGTCGCCAAACCCCCACTTGCTCTACCTGCCTTTGAAGGCAAAGCGGGTTGAAAAAGACCCTGATACCCATTTATATTAAAATCTAACTGCAGCCAAGTTTCTTGGCAACATATGTCATGAGTGTTCATAAGATTTATAAAGTCAGGGTTCAAGATTTTTGTACGGGCTCCCGCAATATTCCAAGAAACTTTGCTTAAGACCACCTTCTCACTGGAGTTTCTTGAAGCTGGGCCGGTACCAATTATCTAAGGCCGGAATCTGAAAATTGCTCCTGTTTGCAAGCATCCCCTGTTATTTGATCGTAATGAAGTTCAGACGTTACAGGTATTGCAACTGGACAAAAGAAGTATTTCCTTATAATGTCAATCAATTTCCTCCAATGTAGACAAAGGATCGAAAGTATTTCCAGTGGGGATGTTATACCTGCGACTAGATGGTGTTGGGCAGTCTTTGATGTAGACTAAATTTGATTTAGACAAAATGGATGATCTATAAAAATAACATAACGGTAGCTCCTGGATATTACTTGAAGATTGAAGTTGGTTTCCCAGCGCATCCAGTAGAGTCTTTGGCGCCATCAGGGTTCTAAAATTAACGATCACACAATGTCCTGCTGACACCTTTCTACCAGGACCTAGCCAGGGGGTTCTTCGAACCATTAGTATTTCGGTAGGTAAATCCACCATCCAACCCAAAAAAAAGTTATTCAACCCCAAACACCCCTTGCTGTGGTTTGGAACTTAAACATTGTCCTCACTAGGCTCATAGGTCCTCCCTTTGAACCCCTTCACTCTTGCCCACTGCAATTCCTTTCTTGGAAGGTGGCCTCCCTTGTGGCCATCACTTTCTTAAAACAAGTCAGTGAGATGCACGCTCTTACTCTAGAAGAGCCCTTTTTCCAGGTACATCAAGATAGACTGGTTTTCAGAACCAATCCAAAATACCTTCCAGAGGTGGTCTCCAGTTTCCACCTTAATCAGTCGATTGAACTGCCACTCTTCTTTCTGCAATCAGAATCTGTAGCAGATTGCGCTCTGCATACTCTTGATGTCTAAAGAGCACTTGTGTACTATATTGATAGAACAAAACCATTTCATAAGACCCAACAACTGTTTGTGTCATACTCCAAGCCTCACAAGGGACGTGCTCTGTCCAAAGCAGGCATAGCATGTTGGTAAGTCAAATGCATACAAACTAGTTATGCCGAAGCTAAGAGAACCCTTCCAGCCGCTCTTAGACCTCATTGCATTCGTAAGAAAGGGGCTTCCATGGCTTTCTTAAGTAACATACCATCAGCTGACATCTGAAAAGCAGCTACCTGGACTACCCCACGTACTTTCCCTAAACATTACTGTGTGGACGTTCTGGCCAGGCAGCAAGCTAGAGTTGGCCAGGCTGTCCTACGAACACTTTTACAGTCTTCTGCAACTACCTCTGGCTAAGCCACCACTTTTAGGAGGACTGCTTTACAGCCAATGCACAGCATGTGTATCTACAGCTATACATGCCACGATTGGAAAATGTTACTTACCCTGTAAGCATCTGTTTGTGGCATCTAGTGCTGTAAATTCACCTGCACCCGTCGTCCTCCTGCGTCGCCTGAGGTTGTTGCAGGTTCTATTCTTTTCCTGTCCTTCTTTTCTTTCCTTTGCATGGCCATCTTTACTGTATTCTCTATGCTCCAACTTCAGTCTCGTCCTCAATGTGGGAAAAAAACAATCTAACAATGGAGCCGATGCTACAACTCGTGACCTGAAAAGACTTCCTTAGAAGAAAAACAAGTTGTACATGTCCAAGCCCAACACTAGATGGTGAAAGTTTGTACAGCATGTACATCTACAGCACTACATGCAACAAACAGATGCTTACAAGGTAAGTAATGCTTTGCTTCTCATAGATACTTCGAACTGCCGATTCCTCACCTTGTGAATGCCCCCAGGGACCATACCAGAGCCAAAGATTTTCTCAGGATTACTCCTGCACACCACCTGGTGGCTTTGTGCGGCTCCACATCGACTCCGTCCCACCCCAGAAGTGATGCCTGAGGAATGTATAAGTTCCACCCCTATGCGCTGATGGCACTTCTTTCTTTCTGCACCTTTATTCACAGATCCTGAGCTAACTCTTCAAAAATGTTTGTGTGAAAAGAAAATGTCACCTCCTAATACCACAGGCTTTAAATCTTGTTGCAAACAAATGTCTGTGACTTATCTCCACAAGATGTGCTTCTGGTGTCTAGGACTGGCCAAGTTATGCAGAGAGTGTGCTTTGATGAATACAAAGGCATTTTTTGGACTGCAAAGCCTTGCTGTAAGTCACCGAACATCGTCAGAAATCATGTAAATGCCACTTCGGCTCAAAGTCAAGAACTTGGACCCACTCCTGTTCTTGTGGCCGGTCCCGCAACAAATCTTTGTTGCATTCCAAGTTTTCAGGTAATTCCAAATCAAAGATAAAACACAAGAAGTCCAAGTGGGCCTAGTCTCAGTCTCGCTACTTTTCCTGCTGCGAAGTTGGGAGGATGTCAGGGTGCCATGCTGTCTTGTTCCTAGTCTTGTGCCGAGGAGCAGATTCTGCAGGCGATTCCGATGTACCCCAAGTGTCCAGGTCCATCCGCACCACCACAACAAATTGAGGCTTTTAAGATGTTTATGCTTCACATCTTCAACTCCTTACAGATTCCCTCTTGCATGCCTTTGTGACCTGTGGCTCTGCGGAGGCTTCCAGTCGGGGTTACCACTGGCGGATCCACCTTCGGTACCTTCTGTGACTCATGAACGTGCTTCAGGTTCAACTCGAACGCTGGAGCCGACTCCACCTCTGGAACCAAAATCCATTCCAGTTTAGCCACATCAACACCAATCCTATTGTCCTGCCTGACTGAATCAAATCCGTCTCAACCTCGGCCCCAGAATAGTTTCTATATGCCTGACCTCAGCTCATTCCGACTCTGATAAAACAGTACCTTTGCCTAGGAGCTCTCAGAGTACTTTTTAGATCGACTCTGACCAGTCAACCAGCCTTTGGGGATGATTTTCCATCACAATATGATCCTTTTTATTTGCTTCTACAGGAGGCCAGCGATTGAACACTTTCCCTGACACTGGGTTGCCCCCCCGGCCCTTCATCAGAAGTGACAATCTCATTTGCTCTAGTAATAAGATGAGTGGCTGAAGTCGTGGATTTACAATTTCTGTCTGTTCAGGTGAAAACCAACATCCTCACTGAACTCTTACAACCAGGGCCGACCTCATCCGAGCCATTGCTACCGTTCAGCAAAGCACTGCCTGACACCTTCATGGGTACTTGGCTAACCCCTGTTCCTGACTTCCTGTAGACAGGGAGCATGACACCACACACCTTCTGAAGGTGACCTTGCCTTCCTGAAGAAGCACCCTGATGGGTCTCGCCTATTTGGCATAAAGGCAGAATCGGCCCAGGAGTAATTTAAAGAAAATAGAGACACATCACTCTCATTGGCCTTTCCGCACCCACAAGGCAATATCCCCAACATCTTCGGTCCTTTGCAGGCATCGCCAGGGGTTTCATTTATAGGCAACCCCAAGGTCCTCTGTCCCAACAACAGGCAGCCCCGTCCTGTTGAGGTAAGGGATCCAGCAGACAGATTCCACGCCTGCATGGAGAGCGAACCTTGCCTATGGCAAAACACAACCACTGTGTGGCAGGCAGAATCAGTTATTTTCTCTACGGGTGACAGGCCATAACATCTGACAGGCGGGTTCTGCAGATAGTTACATGGAACTACACCCTGCCTTTCCTTTCCGACCCGCCACCTCTTCCACCAACATAAGAGAAACATTGAAAGACTTGTCTATCATCTGGGTGCTGTTTCAGGTTCTCGCAGACTATACCACCGCTGTACAACAAACAGTGGGGGTACTGTTCCTACCTGAAAGCAAAGAAGAGAGGGAAGGGAGGATGGAAAACTGGGAATCCTAAGGAATATTTCTTGGTGCCCTCACACATCCCTGGGGATGTCATGCTTCATCATCGGGCATGCTTCTCGTAGGGCTGGCGCTGCAATGCCCTACGAGCGACGAAGTGGCGCTTTCTAAAAAACGCTTTCAGCCGACCAATCCAGTACATCATTATTGACATCCTTCACATTTATTATGCAATGGATTCTTTCTGTGCATAGCGCTAAAAGACATGGAACTTTAGCTTATACAAGTTAATTTACGTAGTAACTGTCCATATGTCTGTAATGAGAACCATACTCTTGTCTTCTCTGCTCTGTTACTGGGCTAAAATGTAGTCCATGTTATCAGAGAAAAATGGGTTGATATTTTGGAGTGTGTGGCCTCAATATCAGGTCAGATGTAGATATTCCCCATCCTTGCTCCTGGCTTTTTTGTATTATAGTACTCATGCAGCAGCTTCATTTTGTTTAATGGTGTTGGCCGTTTAATACTCTTCACTAACTATGGACAGTAGCTTGTACAGTTTTTCCCTTACAATTTGTTCTGTGATGGCACATGGCTATTAAATTGTGCACGTTTCCTTTGAATTTAATGCTTAGTGCTGGCTTGTTTCACATCTGCTAATCTAATAATACCACAGAATAAACTGTTGGATAAAAGCTTTATTGCTTCACCCCCAAAGAAATAGTGGACTGTTGCTGAAGAAGTTGGGAAGCCTAAGATTCCACTGTAAATGTGGTGCTGCAAATGCAGCCACTGCAACACTTGTAGAAATAACAAAGTTGGAGCCCTACGGTGCAAGGGATGCAGTGAAGACACTGATCTTCGAGGGATGAGGTGCTGGAGGCTGGAGCTTCTTGTAGCCCGAAGATCTCTTGAGTGCAGAACCAACAAGCCATGGCAACAGCAAGTCAACTCAGTGCACAGGGGTTTGGTTCCAGCGACTACAACCAGGGATACCGTCCTCCAAATTGCAGGGAAGACAGGTCCATCACCACCTGTGTTGCTGAGCCTTGGGAAGTCCGTAGGACGACAGGAGCAGCAGATCGGTCAGCTTCGTTGCGATGCCTGCAGATGCAGGGGAGTGACTCCTTCACTCCAAGGGAGATTTCTTCGGATGTCCTTGAGGATTTCTGGCGAACCTGAGCGAAGCACTGAGACTGACGAGGCAGAAGACTTGAAGAAAAGCGAGACCAGGAGCAGCAGGAGTCTTCCTTAATGCAGTCTTGGTTCCAGTCGAAGTCCAACGAAGTCTAAGTGTCGAGACGGTCGAAGATTGCCTTGGTTTCAGAGGTGAGTCTTGTTCCACAACAAATCTGAGGACACACCCACACAGGGAGCCCTTAAATACCCAAGGAAAATGGTTGGAACGACCCGGGGGTCCCTCCCAGAGGAGGGGCTGGACAGAGAGGAGGATACTCACCTGACTTTTGTCCAGTTTTGCACCAGAGCCGGGGACCAAAGGTTCCTGAACTGGCTCAAACCGGAGTATGCAAGGAAGCAACCAAATATGCCCTTCAATGCAGTCTGGTGGTGCTGCAAAATGCCCCCACCCCAGCCCAATACACTAAGTCCTGTCTGAGAGGTGGTCACACCTCCCTGTGACAGGAAACCTATTGTTCTACCTTCCCCCTGCTCGAGCTCAGCTTAGCAGCAGGAGGGCAGAATCGTGTCTGTGGTCGGCAGCAGCCCTAGCTTGCTAGCTGACCCTAAAAGGCTGGTACCGGGAGTACAAGGGGCTCCTCTAAGCCCTCCCCCCAGTACATAGAATCATACATCCAACACCGGAATACATGTTGGGATGTGATTCCAACATGTTTGATACTAAGCATGACCAGGTTCAGCACAGCCATTATATGGTTAGACTTCTCGTAATGACTGATGTCCACTATATGCTTTAAAATGGCTGACCGCACTTACAAAGCTTGGAGAAGGGACTCCGGGGTTTGTAGGGGTGTCCTGCTCACGCAGGGGCACCCTCACACTTAGAACCAAGGCACCCTGCCCTCAGGACTGAAGAGCCTTCCACATGGGTGACTTACAGGTTTTAAGTGTTGTGATATAAGGAAACTTATATCTGTCGTGAGAGGTGCAAGCACCAACTCACTCAGGCTGCAATGGTAGGCCTGTAGTCAGAGTTGAAGTGGGCTCCCATCGGTGACACTATACATGCTGCTGCCCATGGGAGACCCCTGGTGTACCTATGCCCTGGGTACCTCAGTACCATATACTAGGGACTTAGAAGGGTACACCAGTAGCCAAATGTGGAGGTACAAAAGTACGTACCAAAGCCATTTTGGGAGCGAGAGCCAGATGCTGTGGTCCTGATTAGCAGGATCTCAGCAAACTACAGTCAAAACACTGACACCAGGCAAAAAGTGGGGTTAACCATGAAAGCAGATCCTACTTTCCTACATTCATACTGAGCTGTTGACAGACGTTTTGAGGTGGAGGGTTTTGGGGTTGGATTTAATTATATAAATGCATTCTATACAAGGGTATCTGCCCATGTTTTTGTTCAAAACAGTTGATAAGATGGAAGATGTCCCTCAGGGCAATTTTAATATACAAGATCATTTGGGGCACCAGCCTCTCAAAATGTCAAATTAACGGACTGCATATTTACAGGTTGTAATATATAAATGCAGCGCCTTCCTAGCGTATCACAGTAAAGACCATCTATTTGAGCTGTGTGTTGTTTGCCATCAGTAAGCTTTTTGCATGCTTCAGGGGTCTGTTTGGTCACTCATAATTTTCATTGTATTGCTTTTGGTTCTGTCTTTGGCAGGAGGAGATAGAGCCCAAGACTGTGCCACGCACTGCACAGGATATGATATCTATCCGCCTCGCCCAAGAGAAAGCACTAAAACGCCAGCTGGAAGAGGAGCAGAAGCTAAAGAATCCAACAGGCCCTCCACGTCCTGCCCACCTTGCCCCAGTTCCATCAGTAGAAGAGTCAATGGAGTTCCACGACGAAGGTCCAGAAGTGGAAACTCCCAACGTATTCATCAGCATTGAGGATGATGTCTATGATGATGAGAGCCCTGCCCTGGAGTCAAGTCAGGATAGCACCCATTTGAAAAAGGTAAGCTTTGGTGGTTACCCGCTCACAAATCAAGAATTCCATCTGATGCACTGTTTGGAAGTTAACAGCCAGGGTGTACCATAACAACCTGAATAGTATCTTGATAATTCATTTAATTCGATTTGCTCTGCATTGGGATTTTCAAGTAGGAAAAACCCAATGCAAGCATCCCCAGAATGCCACAGTATGACGTAACATCCCGAGGTGGGAACAGAGTGATTTTCAAGCGACTCTCCAAATCATCTTGTCTGTTTAGTCCTTTCACTGTGACATTCATTTGTTTTCTGTCTCCATCAGGGGCATTAACCTCTTTGTGTTACAATATTTTGCACGTTTTCATTCTTTACTGGACTTTAAATACCTAAGCAAAAAAATACAAATTTATTCCCACTGGTTTTTTTTACCGAATGACAGTAGTTTTCTCTCTCATGTGCCCTCATTTTTCAACTATGGGTTTAACATTGTCCAATAGATTTTCTCCCCCTCTATTTTGACATGATAAAAGGATCTCTTTTGACATTCAGCCTTTCCATGGGCACAGTAGACTATGCACCCAGTTCATGATTCTATGGAGTATGTCAAAATGCACTCCCCGTCATATTCTTCAGTATTAAGTGCCATGGTTAAACTTCATATTCCTGCCTCCTTTCTGCCCAATTATTGTATTTCAAGCCAGGGAGGAGGTGCTGGTGTGTTTTAGGGGTTGAGGAAGTAGGTGAATCAGGAGTATGTTGTAGCAGTCTGCAATTCTCAATATTTGGTTAAAGCGATGTCATACTTAACTTCAGAGGCCTGAACAATTGGAGACTGCATTTCTCTGATTAAATTTCTCTAGTCAAACTGTTCCCATTTGATGTTCTATAACGTAGCATTGAATGCTAAACATTTTTGGCCTGATAGGCATATTACCACCATAAGTCAGTAGACACCTTAGTCTTATGCTAGCTGCCTGTCACAATCCCAGACACTGCATGAACTGAAAAGGTACTTCTTGTCAGTAGAATGTGGGGGGGAGGCAGAGCACAGAGAGTATGCAGGCAACCCAGTGCCTCATACGTATAACTGGGTCCATTTTCATAGTTACTGCTTTGATGTCTTGATAATGCTATGCATAGTATCTTCTTATGAATTATCCCCCCCTCCTTAGAAAAGGAGCACATTTTAGCTTATACGACTGGAGCACTTCATGCACTGCTGTGTCTCCACTCCTGGGCCCAAGAAATCTGACCAACATAGCCTAGGAACAATCTGTTTTGGGGACAGATTTGAAAGAAATTGCTTTCATACATCATGGTGGATAAACAGTGGTGTTTAAATTTCATTCATAAATTGCATGAGAAGGTAGCTCAGTGAGTCACTACTACTCTGCAGGAGTACAACGGATGCAAGAGATGCAAGGTTAGAACTGTAATTGGAAGAATTTTATGTACTTCACGTTTAAACTTTGTTCCCATAAGATTTGCTGTGCTAGGTTCACCATCTTCCTAGCCTTCAGGAACAAGAAGAGTTGTATTAAAAACAATTTTCCCCCCACATTTTTTTTTTTGAAGAGGTAATCTGTTTTTCCATTTTTTTTGTTGTTTCATTCTACTTGAAGTTTGTGGTGGAAACCGGTATGAACCCCATCAGTGATTCAGGAAACTAAACATTTCTGAGTAGGCAAAATTCTAAATACAGCAAGGCTCATTTGTGTAGATCACTAAAGGTTTTCGTAAAAAAAAAAATATATATATATATAAATCTATATATATATATATATATATATATAATAATTTGAAATAAAAAAATATTGAGAATGAGTAAGAAACAGCCATTTGCAGCAGCATTTTTATATTTTTATCTGAAACTTATTTCAATGGTCGGTTTACAAAAGCAGTATACCATTACGTCGGATACACCCATCTGGTCGCAGGGAAATATATGCTTTGTAGGTTCTCCGAAAGCACATAGTACCCAAAGCCAACACCATACAATGATTTTTCAATGTGTACAGCGTATACAGCAAGCCATATAGCAAGATATAAAGAGGGAAACATGGGTATGAAGGCAACCTATGTATTTATTAAATGTACACAAGGTACTGAGTCTAGGAATAGCAGTTATTTTTCCCCCCATTAATTTGTAGGAACCTCTACTATCATATGATTCAGAGGGGATTTTGCAAAATTTCTTCTTTCTTGCACAGTGGCTTACATTTGGAAGCCAGATATGCAGAGAAATCCAATTGGTAACAACAAATGTTCTATTATTCTGTGTTCCCACAGGTCTCCTGATTAAAAACAGTACACCTCTTGTGTGGCTGGGTCTAGCGCCTGCTACACAAAACGCCCCTAAACACAACCTAGAGATCACATTACACCCAACAAAATCAACAATTGTTTTTTTTAACAATGTGGGTAGCTTAGCCTTCATCCATGGAAACTACCATACTCCGACATTTCTGACAACTAGACACCGGGGATGTCCATGGTGGGGTGACTTGTGTGGTTCTTATGAGGTTTTCTTACCCAGAAGCCCTTGCAAACCTCAAACCGGGGCCAAATGCACACATTTTCCTCATATTTCTGAGAGGGTAAGTTTCAGACTCTGTGGGGATTTGCAAATTCCCTACCATCTAGCATTCCCATAATCTGACAATAAAAACGGTACTACACTTTTGTGGGTGGGCCTAGTGCTCACGATAGGAGAGGGCCAAAAATGCAACTTGGACAGATCACATTTTTTCCCTCAGAACCAACCCTAGTTCAGCTGGCAGCTAGGGACAACTACCAAACTCAGACTTTTCTGAAAACTAAACACCCGAGGGAATACAGGGTGGTGTGACTTACGTGGATCTCACAAGGTTTTCTTACCCAGAAGTCCTTGCAGACCTCAAACTTTGGCTAAAAACAAATTTTCCTCACATTTCTGTGAAGGAATTTTCCAGAATCTGCTGGGATCAACAAATTTGCTACTACTAAGTGTTCCCACATGTCTCCTGATTAACAAAAAAAAAAAATGTTCTCTACTTGTGTGGGTGGGCCAGCGCCCACAACACCAAAAGCACCAAAAAGAAATGTGGAGACATCAGCAATGGGGGTAACTGTGGTTACTTGCCTGGGCTCAGCCGCCACCCAGAGAAACGTACCAAACCCAGACATTTCTGAAAACTAGACACACGGGTAGTCCAGGTTGGCATGCCTCATGTGGATCCCACACGTTTTCCTACCCACAGTGCCCCACAAACCTCCATTTTTGCATTAAAGCACACATTTTCCTTGCATTTCTGTGACGTTAACTTCCAGAATCCACAGGGATCCACAAATTTCCTACCACCCAGCGTTCCCTCACTTGTCCCAGTAAAAATGCTACCCCACTTGTGTGCCTTGGTCTATGCCCACCATAGGAACAGATCAAACCATGGTCAGTGGGAGTCTTCATTGCTGATTCTGGAAGTTTACGTCCTATAAATGCAAGGAACATATATGATTAGGCAATTTGAGGTTAGCACTGTATTGTGGGTAAGAAAACTGTGTAGGATCCACACGAGGCACACCATCCTTGACTCTAGGTGTATCTAGTTTTCAGAAGTGTCTGGGTTTGGTAGGTTTTCTTACATGGTGGCCGAGCCCTGGCCCAGTTATCGCACATACTCGAGTTGCCAAATCAGGTCAGTGTTTTTGACAGGAAAGGTTGATGGCTCCACATTGTGTTTTGGTGCCTCTCTTCTCATGAGTGCTAGGTTTACCCACACAAGTAGGGTAGTTTTTTTATCTGGACAATTGAGGGAACATTTCATGGTAGGAGGTTTGTAAACCCTTGTGGATTCCAGAAATTTATGTCACAGAAAGGCCAGGAAAATAAATGATTTTAGGCCAGGTTTGCAGAACATTGTGGGATCCACTCGAGGCACACTACCTTAGGGTCACCAGGTCTCTAGTTTTCAGATAGGTCTGTGTTTAGAATGTGTTTCCCTAGGTGGTGCCCGGGCCTAATTACTGTACCCACTCCTATTGCCAATGTCTCCACTTTAGTTTTGGGGACCTCTGTGTTGTGGGCGCTAGGCCGAGCTAAACAAGAAGGGTAGCATTTTCATGAGGCCTGTGGGGGAATGCTTGGTGGTAGAAATTTTCTGGATCACTGCAGATTGTGGACATTTACGTCACAGAAATGCTAGGAAAAACTGCAATTTTATGCAAAGTTTCAGGTTTAGGGGGCATTGTGGATAAGAAAACGTCATGGAATCCACTCAAGGCACACCACCCTGGATTCACATTGATGTCTAGTTTTCAGAAACATCACAGGTTTGATAGATTTCGACAGGTGGCAGCCGACCCAAGCCTGGAAAGTGCATCCATTCAGCATGGCAAGTGGGATTTAGCCCCACTCTTCTGGCCCATATGTAAGAAAAACACCCAAAAATATTGAAATTTCATCTTGCTTGCGATTGGGATAGGAATGCTTGAGTCCCTAGGTGAACAGAAAGACTGTTGAGGCTTTTAGGGCTGAAGGTGGGGCCTGATGTCACAGTGGGACAGACCCCCAACCTATGATTACAATTTGTTATATATATATATTTATATTTTTATATAAATATATCTGTTTATATATATATGTGTGTTTGTGAGTGTGTATATATATATATATGTGTGTGTGTGTGTATATATGTATATATATTCACTGAAAAAAACAAAGGCTGCAGGGACATTCTAGTTGGGCTCAGATTTTACTCCTACAAAACCAGTGAAATTCAGCAGTTTTAGTTACCTGCTCTAACTTACACCCCCGCAATGCAGTGCTTATGACCTCACATATTACATCGTTGATGACATGGTCAGTGACATCACTGATGACATCATCCTGTGACTGTGTTTCGTAAACGTTTCTGAGACTTAAAGATATATACTAAGCTACAGCATAAGTTAATTTACTATTCTTTCTACACTAGTAATTAGTCACACTATTTCTAACATCTCATCTGAGTGGCTGTCTGACTGTATCAGCGTGTGCATGGATGTCTAATTGGCTGTATGGATGTGTGAATAGGTGTGTGAGTGGCTGTATGGATGTGTTAGTGGGTATGTGAGTAGCTGTATGGGTCATTGAGTGGCTGTGTGCCTGTTTTAGAGAGTGAGTGAGTGGGAGTGGCTATCTGAAAGAGACACGTTAGTGACAGATTCCTTACCTTAGAATATCCCCAGGCGTCAGGCTGGATCCGGAAAGTTTTTTGCGTAGCAGTACCCTTGCGCGTCGGTAGGCGGCGTCGTGCGGCTCCGCGTCCGTCGTCGGCGTCGTGATCGCCGGGATGACGTCGCGGGCAGTACTTAGGCGCCGCCCCTGCGCGCTGACGTCAGTTCTTCTTTTCCCGCGCCAGTAGCGCAGATCCGGGAAGAGCAGTGCCCTAGTCACTTTTTGACTATCTTTTTTGTGAAATTTTTCACTGTTTTCTTCAATGAGTCTTCACGACTCCTAAGGTGTCGTAGGGATGCCCGGCTTTAAGCCCTGCGAGGAATGTGGTCGTATGATGTCCATCACGGACCCCCACCTCGAGTGTCTCTTCTGTCTCGGCCGAGACCACGACACGAAGTCGTGCCCTGACTGCCGGAACTTCATCCGAAGGCTTTGCGAGAGCGGTCTCGAAAGCTCCTTGAAGTCCGGCAGTCGGCTCCGCGCCGCACCAAGCCCCGGTCCCGGGAGAGGTCGAGGGCCGGACGCGGAGTCCCCGCCGTTCGTCGGAATCCAAGTCTTCGCGCTCCTCCGGTAAGTCGAGGCACAAGAAGTCTAAGCGGCGTCATCGCTCTAAGACTTCGCCTCGCTGTCGCGCGACTCGGCTGAGGTCCCTGTCGGCACCGTCCCCGCCCCCGCGGCCCCGGACGTGCCTGTCGAGTTGCCCCCGCATTACCCGTCCTACCCGGGTTCGGGGGCGACTCCGGCTGGCTACAGAAATTCCTGTCGGCCATGGCCCGCCTCTTCGGGCCTCAAGGTCCCTCCGGTGCGCCTTCGGGCCCCGCGGGCCCTGATGGGGTTGCTCCGGCGTTGCCGTCGACTCCGGTCCCGGCATCGCCTGTCCCACCAGCCTTCGTCCCGGCCTCGGCTCCGGCCCCGACCCCGGTTCCGGTGGTGCCGCAACCCCCATCGGCGCCGGTTGACCTAACCACGCCTCCGCCGACGCCCGATGTCCCCGGTGCCGCTTTCCGACGCCGTCCGGGGCTCCGGGCGGCGTCGTTCCCCGGTTCTCCCCGGGTCCGGACATGGAGCCGGACCGAGCGTCGCCCGACGCCGGTACCGGCGCCGATGAGACCTTGGGTCCCTTATGTCCCTCCTCCTCCATATTTTCAACCTGAGGAGGACCAGGAGAGCTGGGAGGGGTCTGACGACCCTCTCACACAACAGTGCGAGTTTGACCCGGACTGGGTTGAGGAACTTGGGGATGCCAGTGGGCTGGATACCTCCCCGACTCTGGCATGCTGTCTCCTCCCGTGGCAACGGAGGAGGGGGCTAATTTTGCAACGGTGTTGCGTAGAGCTGCTGGAGCCTTAAATCTCCAGTTGCCTACAGTGGCCGTCCAGGACTAACCTCCTGACTGAAGTGCTTCAGCCGACGGCCTCCTCTTCGGAGCCTGTGCTGCCGTTCAACGATGCACTCACTGACGTTCTTTTGGGTGCCTGGTCCAAACCCACCACAGGGGCTCCTGTGGATAGGAACGTGGCCCGACGCCATCGCCCGGCTCCGGGCGACCCCCTGTTTCTCTCCCAACACCCCACCCCTGAGAGCTTGGTTGTCCAAGCCTCTGCCTCCCAAACAGCCTTCCTACCGCCCCTCCGGATAGGGAATCCAAGCGCCTGGATCACTTTGGGAAGAAGGCTTTCTCTTCCTCCAGTGCTGGCTTGCGGTCTGTTAATACCGCTTGCCTCTTGGGCCGATACACCCACTCCCTGTGGGATTCGGTGGCTGATGTTTTGCCGCAGTGTTCTGAGGAGGTCCAGACACTGCTTACCCGGCGCTATTGCGGAAGGGCGTGATGCGGCTAAATATACCATCCGCTGTGGGCTTGATACCGCCGACTCGCTGGGCAGATCGCTTGCAACGACGGTGGCGCTGCGTCGCCACGCCTGGCTGAGAACCACTGGTTTTTAGGGGATGTCCAGAATACTCTCATGGACATGCCCTTTGATGGAGTCGGTCTTTTTGGTTCGAAGGCAGACCATGCGCTGGAGCGTTTCAAGGACTCACGGGCTACTGCTAAGTCCCTGGGCCTTGCTGTTGTGCGCCCTCCGCAAGCGTCTGCTTTTCGCCCCTTTCGTGGCCACGGAAGGGGCGCCCAGTCACGTCCACAGCCCGGCCAACGGCCCGCGCAGCAAGCGCCTTCGCGTGGCCGAGGACGTGGATACCGCCGTGGCGGTTCGGGCAACCAGCGTGCGGGTCAGGCCACCACCTCCAACCCGTCCGCGGCCTCCAAGCCCTCCTAGTCCCTCCTTTCAGGTGCACAGCATGCCAGTCGGGGGCAGGGTCCGCCATCACCTTCACCACTGGCGTCCCATCACCTCGGACAAGTGGGTCTTGGACATTGTCCGAAGGGGCTACTCCCTCCCTTCGAGACCACCCCCCAGCCATGCCACCTCAATTCCACCGCATGTCAGGGGATCACTTGGTGCTTCTACAGAAGGAAGTCACGGCCCTCTTGGCCAAGAGGGCCATCGAGCATGTTCCGACCCCAGAAGTAGGGCGTGGTTGCTACTCCCACTACTTTCTGGTGCACAAAAAGGACAAGGAGGACATGCGTCCTATCTTGGACCTCCGGAACGTCAATCGCTTCCTCCGGAAGGAGAAGTTCAAGATGCTCACCCTAGCTCAGGTCTTGACTGCCCTCGACCCCGGAGACTGGTTGGTAGCGTTGGACTTGCAGGACGCCTATTTCCACATCCCCGTCCTGCCGGCCCACCGGCGTTACCTTCGGTTCACGGTAGGCCTCGAGCATTTTCAGTTCACCGTGCTCCCCTGTGGCCTTACCAGTGCCCCTCGGGTGTTCACGAAAGTGATGGCGGTGGTCGCAGCTCATCTGCGCCGGGCAGGGGTTTCAGTCTTCCCCTACCTCGACGACTGGCTGCTGAAGGCGGGCTCGTCCCAGGCAGTCGTCTCCCACCTCCAGACTACGGCCGAACTCCTGCACTCGCTGGGGTTCTCCATCCAATGTGCCAAAGTCGCATCTGATTCCTTCTCCACAGCTCCTTTTCATCGGAGCAGTTCTGGACACGACGCAGTTTCGGGCCTATCCTCCCCGAACGGCGAGTCCGGGATATTCAGGCTATGATTCCGATCTTTCAGCCTTTATCCTGGGTTTGGTGCACGGATGACCCTGAGGCTGCTGGGCCTCATGGCCTCCTGCATCCTGCTGGTCACTCATGCCAGATGGCATATGCGGGCTCTGCAGTGGGACCTGAAGTTCCAGTGGGCGCAGCACCAGGGCGACCTGTCCGATCACGTCCAGATCTCGGAGGGGACTGCAAAACAGTTGCAGTGGTGGCTCTCGAACCGGCAATGGGTCATGGGCAGATCCCTCTCCCTTCCCCAGCCAGAGCACACAGTTGTGACGGACGCGTCCCTTCTGGGATGGGGCGGTCACATGGGAGAGGCGGAGATCAGAGGCCTCTGGTCTCCGGCGGAGTCCCGGCTCCATATCAACCTTCTGGAGCTCCGGGCGATCCGACTTGCACTCAAGGCATTCCTTCCCTCTGTCAAAGGGAAGGTAGTGCAGGTGTTCACAGACAACACCACCGCCATGTGGTACTGCAACAAACAAGGCGGGGTGGGGTCGTGGACCCTTTGTCAGGAGGCTCTGCGCCTCTGGACATGGCTGGAACATCAGGGCATGTTCCTGGTGGTTCAACACCTGGCAGGTTCCCTGAACGCCAGGGCGGACGAACTCAGCCGCAGGTGCATGATGGATCACGAATGGCGTCTTCACTCGGAAGTGGCGCAAGGACTCTTTCTACAGTGGGAGAGCCTTGGTTAGATCTATTCGCCACCGAAGAGAACGCGCAATGTCATCAGTTCTGCGCGTTGGAATTTCCAAGGCGGCACTCGCTCGGCGGCGCTTTTCGTCACGAGTGGAGTTGCGGTCTATTGTACGCCTTTCCGCCTATACCACTTCTACCCAGAGTGTTGAAGAAGATTCGGCACGACCGGGCCCAAGTCATTCTTGTGGCTCCGGACTGGGCTCGAAGAGTTTGGTATCCCGAGCTACTCAATATGAGCGTAGATCCCCCGATCCGTCTGCCTCTTCGGGAGGATCTTCTGTCGCAGCAACAGGGACGGTCCTCCACCCGAACCTGTCCAGTCTACACCTGCTTGCGTGGAGATTGAGCGGCGGCAGTTGATTCCTTTCGACTTGCCTCCCGAAGTTTGTGATGTGATTCTGGCAGCCAGGCGTCCCTCCACTAAGGTGGTATACGCCTGCAGGTGGAACAAATTTGTGGCATGGTGCACAGCAAAGGCTGTGAATCCCCTTTCTGCCCCTCTTTCTGAGGTCCTTCTGTTCCTTCTCTCTCTGGCCCAACAGGGTTCTGCCCTGGGTACCATCAAGGGTTATCTTTGTGCTATCTCGGCCTTCCTCAGGCTCCCTGATCAGCCCTCCCTTTTCAAGTCCCCTGTTGTTAACAGGTTCTTAAAGGCATTACTCACCTCTTCCCTCCTGTTCCGTTTGTGATGCCTCAGTGGGACTTGAACTTGGTTCTTACCTTTTTAATGTGCGCTCCCTTTGAGCCTCTACATAACTGTCCTCTTCGTCTTCTGACTCTGAAGACAGCCTTTCTGGTGGCCATCACCTCCGCTCGGCGGGTGAGTGAGCTCAGGCTCTATCTTGCAAACCTCCCTTTCTGTCTGTTCATCCAGACAAGGTTGTTCTTCGGACGCGTCCGTCCTTCTTGCCAAAGGTGGTTACTGCTTTCCACATTGGGCAGACCATCACTTTGCCCACCTTCTTTCCGCCTCCGCATCCTTCCAGAGAGGAAGAGAGGCTCCACCGTCTGGACCCAAAACGTGCGCTCTCTTTCTATATTGACCGCACAAAACACTTCCGGGTGGATGACCAGCTCTTTGTTGGCTACGTGGGCGCCAAAAAGGTCGGGCGGTGCACAAGAGGACCATCTCCCGCTGGGTTACCTTGTGCATCAAGACCTGCTATTCTTTGGCTAAAGGAACCTCCTGTTGGGCTGCGTGCCCATTCCACCAGGAGCAACGGCTGCTACCACGGCCTTGGGCCGCGGTGTTCCGCTGCCGGTTATCTGTCAGGCAGCTACGTGGGCCTCGCTGCACACGTTTACAAAGCATTACTGCCTTGACAGTCAGGTCCGGAGGGACGGCTTCTTTGGCCGTTCTGTCCTCCAGGACTTCCTTGTCTGATCTTTGTTCGCAGACCCACCACCGGGGTTGGTATTGCTTTGGTATCTATTCTAAGGTAAGGAATCTGTCACTAACGTGTCTCTTTCAGATGCACAAGTTACTAACTTGTGTAACGATATATCTGTAAGAGACAGTAGTTAGTGACAGATTCCACCCCACCCATCCTCCCCGTTCTGCGAACTGATTTCTAGGGTTAAGGACATCCCTTTCAGGGCCCTAGTATTTTTCAGACACCTATGTCAGCTTCTTGCATGGCTCTGCGTTCCTGGCGCGGAAAGTCGTGTACAGAACTGACGTCAGCGCGCAGGGGCGGCGCCTAAGTACTGCCCGCGACGTCATCCCGGCGATCACGACGCCGGCACGACGGACGCGGAGCCGCACGGCGCCGCCTACCGGCGCAGCAAGGGTACTGCTACGCAAAAACTTTCCGGATCAGCCTGACGCCTGGGGATATTCTAAGGTAAGGAATCTGTCACTAACTACTGTCTCTTACAGATATATCGTTACACAAGTTAGTAACTTGTGCGTATGGGTGAGTTAGTGGCGGCATAGGTATGTGAGTGGATGTGTGTGGCTGTATGAGTGAGTGAGCAGCTGTTTGAGTGTATGTAGATGAGTGGGTGTGAGTGGCTGTTTTTTAGAGTGAATGTCTGTGTGAGTGGTTGTGTCAATGAGTGTGTGTGTGAGTGGTTGTATGGATGTGTGAATGGGTATGTAAGTGGTTCTGTGGGTGGGTGTTTGAGTGGTTGTATGGGTGAGTGAGTGTTTGTATGGGTACGTGAGTGGGTGTCAGTAGCTGCATTGGTGAGTCAGTGGCTATATGGGTGAGTGTGTGGGTGGGTGTGTGAGTACATGAATGGGCGAGGTAAGTGGCTGTGTGAGTTTGTGTGGGTGATTGAGTGGCTATATTGGTGAGTAAGTGGGTTAATTAGTGGCTGTATGGGTGAGTTAGTGGCTGTGTGAGTGGCTCTATGGCTGAGTGATTGGTTGTGTGAGTACTGGTATGGGTCTGTGAAAGGGTTTGCGAGGAGTTGTGGGAGTGGGTGTGTGAGAGGTTCTATGGGGATGTGAGTGGTTCTGTGGATGATGTCATCAGTGATGTCAGTTGAGATGTCATCAGTGAGGTCACTGACCATGTCATGACTGATGTAATATGTGAGGTCATAAGCAGTGCATTGCGGAGACATAAGTTATAGTTAGCTCAAGTAACTATAACTGCTGAATTTCAGTGGTTTTGTAAGAGTGAAATCTGATAGAGACATGTAGCCACAGATTCCTTTCCTTTGAACTTCCAGGCGTCAGGCTGGATCCGGAAGATTTTGTTTAGCAGTACCCCTGTGCGCCGGTATGTGGCGTTGGTCGTCTCCGCGTGATCACGTCGTCATGTTCGTCGTCGTGACGTCCGCGGCGTCAATATAACCGTACTCCAGCGCGCTGATGTCAGTTCTTTTCTTTCCGTGCCACCAGCGCCGATCCGTTGAAGAGAGCTACCCCCTGCCATTTTTTGACAGACTTTTTAAAAACTTTTTGCCGACTTCGTTGGTGTTAGGTGTCATGTCGCGTAAGAAGACTTCAGGGTTCAAGTCGTGTGGCGCCTCTCACCACGCCATGTCGGTCATGGAACCCCATTTAGTTTGTCTTTGGTGCCTGGAGCGCAACCACGACTCCAAGTCGTGCTCCGACTGCCGAGCCATGGCGCTGAAGGCTTTGAGGGATACAAAAGGGGATGATGGACGGAACGTTTGAGCCAATCAAACACTCACCCCCAGTCAACTGATCTGGGTTTAATCCATCATCATTCTTTAGCTCACTCCACCACCCCAGTTCAGACATGGCCATATGCAAATCAGTCTGACCCTGTGCCTCATGGGAACAGTCCAGCCCGAACTGCCAAGCCATGTCTTCCCTGGACCGGAAACAAGCATCCTGGGACCGGTTTCTGGCCATTCAGCCGTCATCAGCCAGGCTAGCTTGAATCCAGTGGCAAAGTGAGCAAGGGACCCACGTCTGGGCATACCCTGCCAACTTAGGGCGAACAAAGCGATACCAAAGGGGATGATGGACGGAGCGTTTGAGCTAATCAAACACTCACCCCCAGTCAACTGATCTGGGTTTAATCCATCATCATTCTTTAGCTCACTCCACCACCCCAGTTCAGACATGGCCATATGCAAATCAGTCTGACCCTGTGCCTCATGGGAACAGTCCAGCCCGAACTGCCAAGCCATGTCTTCCCTGGACCGGAAACAAGCATCCTGGGACCGGTTTCTGGCCATTCAGCCGTCATCAGCCAGGCTAGCTTGAATCCAGTGGCAAAGTGAGCAAGGGACCCACGTCTGGGCATGCCCTGCCAACTTAGGGCGAACAAGCGATACCAAAGGGGATGATGGACGGAGCGTTTGAGCTAATCAAACACTCACCCCCAGTCAACTGATCTGGGTTTAATCCATCATCATTCTTTAGCTCACTCCACCACCCCAGTTCAGACATGGCCATATGCAAATCAGTCTGACCCTGTGCCTCATGGGAACAGTCCAGCCCGAACTGCCAAGCCATGTCTTCCCTGGACCGGAAACAAGCATCCTAGGACCGGTTTCTGGCATTTCAGCCGTCATCAGCCAGGCTTGCTTAAATCCAGTGGCAAAGTGAGCAAGGGACCCACGTCTGGGCATACCCCCGCCAACTTAGGGCGACCAAAGCGATACAAAGGGGATGATGGACGGAACGTTTGAGCCAATCAAACACTCACCCCCAGTCAACTGATCTGGGTTTAATCCATCATCATTCTTTAGCTCACTCCACCACCCCAGTTCAGACATGGCCATATGCAAATCAGTCTGACCCTGTGCCTCATGGGAACAGTCCAGCCCGAACTGCCAAGCCATGTCTTCCCTGGACCGGAAACAAGCATCCTAGGACCGGTTTCTGGCATTTCAGCCGTCATCAGCCAGGCTTGCTTGAATCCAGTGGCAAAGTGAGCAAGGGACCCACGTCTGGGCATACCCCCGCCAACTTAGGGCGACCAAAGCGATACAAAAGGGGATGATGGAGCAGTCCCTAAAGCTTCTTGTGGCCCGGCGTCCTACACTGCGGAGGTTGCCTCCTCAATCCCGGTCCAGGTCTCGGTCGAGAGGAAGGTCCGAGCACCGCTCCGGTGAATCGAAGTCCTCTTCATTGAAGTCAGGTAAGAGGCACCACAAGAAGCACAAGAAATCGAAGCGTGCTTCGACTTCGCCCCACCTGTCTCGCAACGCGGCGGAGGAACCTCAGCGTTCGAGGCCCCGCTCCACGGAGCGGGTGCCTGTGTCGGCTCTGTGTTTACCTCCCTTTCCGGGTCCGTGAGCGACCCCCGCCCAGCTGAAGGAATTTGATGATGCCATGTGCGCCATATTTGGGTGGCCTGACCTGCCGGCGCGCCTTCGGGCCCCGCAGGCTCAGATGACAGATGGGCCCCCGTGGTTCCCATGCCGGCAGCTCTGGCCCGGCTCCACGGCCTCCGCGTGGACCCGTTTCTGGGTCCGGACCTACGCCAGTCACACCTCCACACCGACTTTCCCGGCATCGTGTCCGGCGCCGAGGTCCTCTGCGTCACTGGCGCCCACTGGGAGCGCCTTCCCGATCCTCATTCCCGACGACACGGAGCCGGTCGGGTGTCCTCTGACGCAGAGACCAGCGCAGACGGAGTCATATGGCTCCATGCCGATCACCCTGCCCTATTCTGAAGGGTTAGGGATGGAAGAAGAGGATTGGGAGGGGGAGCAGGATCCCTTAGAAATCCCGCACCACCAAGTTGTGGGTTAGTACGAGGAACTGGGTGATGCCAGTGGCCTGGACACCTCCCCAGACTCTGGCATGCTTTCCCCTCCTTCCCTGGCTACGGAAGAGGGAGCATCTTTTGCCATGGTGGTGCATAGGGCTGCGGAGGTCCTCGACCTGCAGCTTCCTACAGTGGCAGTCAAGACTAATGTCTTGACATAGGTCCTGCGTCCTGGGATCTCTAGCTCGGAACCCCTACTATCTTTCAACTAGGCCTTAACAGACGTCATTCTGTTAACCTGGTGCAAATCCAGCACAGGGGCTCCTGTGACTAGGACAATCGCCCGCCACCATCGCCCTGCACAGGGCGACCCACTTTTCCTCACCACCCACCCCACCCCTCAAAGCTTGGTGGTCCAGGCTTCCACTTCTCGTGGCGCATTCCCTTTTGCACCCCCGGACAGGGAATCCAAGAGACTGGATGGAGAACTTCGGCAAGAAAAATTTTCTTCCGCCAGTCTGGCATTGCGGTAGGTGAACACTGCATGCCTTTTGGGCCGTTAATCCCATTCGATATGGGATATAGTAGCGCAGGTGCTGCCCAGAGTCTCGGAGGAGGACCGGGCTCTACTCTCCCAAGCTATCTCAGACGGGAGAGAAGCAGCTAAGTTTGCCATCAGATGTGGCTTGGATACGACGGACTCGCTAGGTAGATCGATTTCCACGGCGGTGGCCATTCGTGGCCATGCCTGGTTAAGTACGTCTGGTTTTTCGGGGGATGTCCAGGCTAACCTCATAGACATGCCCTTTGATGGCTCCCGTCTCTTCGGAGACAAGGCGGATGCTGCCCTTGAGCGATTCAAAGTCTTGCGAGCTGCAGCCACCACCCCCAGGGCTTCATCCGCTTTTCGTTCCATTCGTGGCTACGGAAGGGGTTGTCAGCAGCACCAACCCTATTCCAGCCAGAGGGCCCCGCAAGTTCAGCAACCTCTGCGGGCTGTGGACGTGGTTTACCCTGGCCTCGTGGGTCGGGAAACCAGAAGTTGAGCCAAGCCACAATCCCCTCCTCCACTGCAAAACCTTCCTAGTCCGATCCCCCAGACTCACTCTCGGCCAGTCGGAGGCGGAATACGCCATCATCTCCACCTCTGGCAAAACATTAAATCGGACAGGTGGGTTTTGCAAATAGTCAGAAGGGGCTACTCCCTCCCCTTCGAGACTGCTCCTCCATCTATGCCTCCAGTGTACGATGGGCTGACGGAGGATCGCCTTGCTTTGCTCCGCGAGGAAGTCAAAACTCTCTTGGCCAAGGGAGCTATAGAGAGGGTTCCCGGGCCCAAAGTAGGCAGTGGTTGCTATTCCCGCTACTTTCTGGTCCCCAAGAAGGACTGAGGCCTTCTTCCTATCCTAGACCTCAGAGCCTCAATTACTACCTTAAAAAGGAGAAATTCAAAATGCTCACCCTTGTTCAGGTCCTGTCTGCCTTGGACCCAGGAGACTGGATGGTAGCGCTGGAGTTGCAGGATGCCTATTTTCATATTCCCATCCTGCCTGCCCATCGTCGTTACCTGCGGTTCACCGAAGGGTCATGAGCACTTTCAATTTGCGGTGCTCCCCTTTGGCCTCACCAGCGCCCCTTGGGTGTTCACAAAGGTGATGGCGGTGGTCTCAGCCCATCTGCGGAGATCAGGGGTTCCAGCCTTCTCCTATCTCGACGACTGGTTTTTTAAGGCGGGCTCGCCCTAAGCAGATGTCTCCCACCCCCAGGCTACGGCAAACCTCCTGCATTCGCTGGGGTTCACTATCAACGTGCCAAAGTCACACACCTGACTCCCTCTCAGACGCTCCTTTTCATTTGGGCGGTTCTGGACACAGTGGTTTCGGGCCTATCCTCTCAAACGGCAAGTCCAGGATATTCGGGCTATGATTCCAATGTTTTACCCTCTATCCTGGGTTTCGGTGAGAATGACTCTGAGGCTGTTGGGCCTCATGGCCTCTTACATCCTGCTAGTGACCCATGCACGGTGGCACATGCGGGTTGTGCAGTGGGACCTGAAGTTCCAATTACGCAGCATCGATGGAATCTCACGGACCTGGTTCAGATTTCAGAGGGCACTGCGAAAGACCTGCAGTGGTGGCTAACAGACCGCGATTGGTCCAAGGGCAAACTCCTCTCCCTTCCCCAGCCTGATCTCACAGTAGTGACGGATGCGTCCCTTCTGGGAAGGGGTGGCCATCTGGGGGAGGTGGAGATCAGAGGACTCTGGTCTCCGACAGAAGCCAAGCTCCATATCAATCTGTTGGAGCTTCGGGCGATCCGGCTGGCACTGAAAGCCTTTTTGCAGTCAATAAAGGGAAGGCTCGTACAGGTGTTCACGGACAACACTACCACCATGTGGTACTGCAAGAAACAGGGCGGAGTGGGGTCGTAGACTCTTTGTTAAGAGGCCCTGCATCTCTAGACTTGGCTGGAACAACAGGGCATTTCCCTGGTGGTTCAACACCTGGCCGGTTCTCTGAACGCCAGGGCGGACGAGCTCAGCCGAAGGTGCCTTGTGGATCACGAATGGAGTCTCCATCCAGAGATGGCACAAGGTCTCTTTCGGCGGTGGGGAGAGCCTTGGTAAGATCTGTTCGCCTCCGAAGAGAACGCGCAATGTCAGCAGTTTTGCACGTTGGAGTTTCCAAGGCGGGTCTCTCTTGGCGACGCTTTTCGCCACGAGTGGAGCTCAGGCCTTCTATACGCCTTTCTGCCCATACCACTCCTGCCCAGAGTGCTCAAGAAGATCAGGAGCGACCGGGCACAAGTTATTATTGTGGCTCTGGACTGGACACAGAGAGTTTGGTATCCCAAGCTTCTAGACATGAGCATCGATCCTCTGGTCAGGCTGCCCCTTCGGGAGGATCTTCTGTTGCAGCAGCAGGGAGGGTTCTCCACCCAAACCTGTCCACTCTCCACCTCCTTGAGTGGAGATTGAACGGCAACAGTTGACAGCTTTTGACCTCCCTCCCGAAGTCTGTGAGGTTATCTTGGCAGCCAGGCGTCCCTCCACAAAATCAGTATACGCCTGCCGATGGAACACATTTTGTAAATATTGTACAGACAGATCTATTGACCCCTTATTTATCTCCCCCTTGTCTGAAGACCTTCTGTTTATACTTTCTTTGGCCCAGCAGAGCTCTGCTATGGGCACATTGAAGGGCTACCTTTCGTCCCTTACTTCTTTTCTTCGGCTACCTGATCAGCCCTCTCTTTTCAAATCTCTTCTGGTGCAGAGATTCTTGAAGGGGTTAACCCATTTGTTTCCTCCTTCATCTTGCCACAGTGGGACCTTAATTTGGTTCTCACCTTACTCATGTGTACACCGTGTGAGCTGCAGCATAACTGCCCTCTACGGTTGCTCACCATCAAAACAGCTTTTTTGGTGGCAATAACCTCTGCCAGGAGGGTTAGTGAATTGCAGGCACTGTTTTCACAGCCTCCTTACCTGACGCTCTTTCCGTGGTACTCCGGACTAGGGCATCTTTTCTGCCTAAGGTGGTAAAACCTTTCTATCTGGGACTGTCGGTTACCCTGCCCACCTTCTATGCACCCCCGCACCCTTTCAAGGTCCCGGTCAAGAGGAAGGTTGCTTGACCAGTCGCGGAGCCCCCATCAATCCTCATCGAAGTCTTCGTCATCAAGGAAGTCTAAGCACAAGAAGAAAGCGAAGAAGCATCGTCGCTCTTCGCCTTCTCCCTGTCCATCAACCGACGAGACGTGGAGGGTCATCGTCCTCCGGCTCTGCCCCCGGAGCCTGCTGGGACAGCTCCGAGCTTCCCTCCCTTCCCGGGAGCCGGAGCGTCCCCTGCCCAGCTTTGCGCCTTTTGCGAAGCCCTCCATTCCATCTTTGGGCAGCCAGACTCCGCCAGCGCGCCTTCGGGCCCCGCGGACTCGGCTGGGGGCTTTAGGCATTCGATGCCGGCGGCTCCGGCCTCGGTGCCGAAGGGCCCCCAAGGATCCAGGCCTGGATCCGGATCAGTGCCGGTCGACCTCACGGTACCTTCCCCGGCGCCGATCGCTCTGACGACGCCTCTGCCACCTCCGACGCCGGTTGCGTCCCCGGCCGGTGTCGAGCCCGGCCTCCCCCTTGACTTGGACACGGAGCGGGACCGGCGTCGTACCGGCGCCAGAGGGTACTTTTGTACCACTGTTCTTCCCTGGCATTCCTTATTGCCCTAAGTGGCAGCCAGAGGAGGGTGAGGAGGACTGGGAGGGGTCTGTGGACCCTCTGGCAGACCAGCTGGAAGAGCCGGACTGGAGAGAGGAGTTGGGTGATGCCAGTGGTCTGGATACTTCCCCAGACCTTGGTATGCTTTCTCCCCCTACCGTGGCTACGGAGGAGGGAGCTTCCTACGCTGTGGTGTTGCGTAGGGCGGCTGAGGCCTTGGGCCTTGAGCTTCCTACGGTGGCGGTCAGGACTAACCTCCTGACTGAGGCGCTTCAGCCAGTAGCAGCCTTTTCGGATCCCTTGCTGCCTTTCAATGAGGCCCTCACTGATGTCCTTCTGGGCTTCTGGTCCAAGCCCAGCACAGGGGCTCCTGTGGATAGGATGATTGCCCGACGACACCGCCCTGCATCAGGCGACCCACTTTTCCTCTCCCAACACCCTACCCCCGAGAGTTTGGTGGTCCGAGCCTCATCTTCGAAAGGAAGCGCTTTCCCTACAGCTCCTCAAGATAGGGAATCCAAGAAGCTGGACAATCTTGGTTTTCTTCCGCCAGCTTAGGACTGCGGTCGGTGAACACCGCATATCTCTTGGGTCGTTACACACATTCAGTATGGGACACGGTTGCGCAAGTGCCTGCCACAGTGCCTGGAGGAGGCCCGGGTCGTGCTCGCCCGCCCTGTTGCTGAGGGTCGAGACGCGATACCAAAGGGGATGATGGACGGAGCGTTAGAGCAAATCAAACACTCACCCCCAGTCAACTGATCTGGGTTTAATCCATCATCATTCTTTAGCTCACTCCACCACCCCAGTTCAGACATGGCCATATGCAAATCAGTCTGACCCTGTGCCTCATGGGAACAGTCCAGCCCGAACTGCCAAGCCATGTCTTCCATGGACCGGAAACAAGCATCCTGGGACTGGTTTCGGGTTCAAAACCCTCATCAGCCAGGGTCGAGACGCAGCAAAGTTCACCATCCGGTGTGGACTGGTTACTGCCGACTCGCTAGGTAGGGCGATTTCCACGTCAGTAGCCCTGAGACACTACTCCTGGCTGAGAACCGCTGGCTTCTCTGGGGATGTCCAATCTACCCTTTTGGACATGCCCTTTGATGGCCGTCGCCTGTTTGGCGACAAGGCAGACAACACGCTCGAGCGCTTCAAGGACTCTAGAGCTATGGCCAGATCCTTGGGCCTTGCAGTGACTTATCGCCACTTGCAGTCTGCCTTTCGCCCCTTTCGTGGCCACGGAAGGGGGGCCCCACCATGTTCCACACAGGGCCGCACAAGCCACCCAGCCTCTGCGCGGCCGGGGACGTGGGACCCAGCGTCGTGGGTCCGGGGGCCAGAGGACGGGCCAGTCCACCAATGCCCCCCCCCCTGCAGCTGCCTCCAAACCTTCCTAGTCCGACCTTTCTGGGCCACCGGTTGCCAGTGGGCGGCAGGATCCGCCATCACCTCCCCACTGGCACAACATCACGTCTGACAGGTTGGTTTTGCAGATAGTCCGAAGGGGCTACTCTCTCCCTTTCGAGACTACCCCTCCCTCCATGCCACCAACACTCCATCGCATGTTGGAGGATCACTTGGCCCTTCTCCGTCAGGAAGTTATGGCTCTCTTGGCCAAGGGAGCTATCGAGCGAGTCCCTGTGCCAGAAGTAGGTCGTGTCTGTTATTCCCACTACTTCCTGGTACCCAAGAAGGACAAAGGCCTGCGTCCTATCTTGGATCTCCGGGACGTCAACCGCTTCCTCCGGAAGGAGAAGTACAAAATGTTATACCAAAGGGAGTCACCGTTCCTGAGTGGAGATGGAGAGAAGGGAAGTAGGGGGTACTCTTGTCGTGTGCTACTCTGCTTGTGGGAGGCAGGGTGTCCTCATCTTGATGCCCTCACACACCCCGAAGGATGTCATGCTTCATCATTGGGCTTTTGCTCCTCGTCGGGCCGGTGCTGCAATGCCCTACGAGTCCCCCGAAGGGTCTCTTTTTCGGAGATCTTTTGATGAAGCCGTATGGGTGCGTGGGTGTAAGTGGCAGTGACATCCTTCGGGGTGTGTGAGGGCATCAAGATGAGGACACCCTGCCTCCCACAAGCAGAGTAGCACACGACAAGAGTACCCCCTACTTCCCTTCTCTCCATCTCCACTCAGGAACGGTGACTCCCATTGGTATAAGTTTAATTTCGGGAGCACGGGTCACCGGAACTTTTAGAATAGCTCCTAGAGTCCCCCTCTTTTGATAAATAGAAGTACAAAATGTGACATTAGCTCAGGTCCTGTCTGCCCTTGACCCTGGAGACTGGATGGTAGCGATGGACTTGCAGGATGCTTATTTCAACATCCCCGTCCTGCCAGTCCACAGGCATTACCTATGGTTCACAGTAGGCTGCGAGCATTTTCAGTTTACCGTTCTCCCCTTTGACCTTACCAGCGCCCCTCAGGTGTTCACGAAAGTGATGGCGGTGGTCGCAGCTCATCTGTGCAGGTCAGGGGTTCCAGTCTTCCCCCATTTCGACGACTGGTCGTTAAAGGCGAGCTCGCCCCAGGCTGTCTCCTCCCACCTCCAGACTATGGCCGACCTCCTGCACTCGCTGGGGTTCACTATCAACGTGCAAAGTCACACCTGATTCCCTCTCAGAAGCTTCTTTTCATCGGAGTGGTTCTGGATTCAGCGCAGTTTAGAGCTTATCCTCCCGAGCAGCGAATCCGGGATATTCGGCCTATGATATCAATGTTTCAGCCTCTATCCCGGAATTTGGTGAGAATGACCCTGAGGCTGCTAGGCCTCATGGCCTCCTGCATCCTGCTGGTGGATCATGCCAGGTGGCATATGTGGGCTCTGCAGTGAGACCTGAAGTTCCAGTGGCTGCAGCATCAGGGGAATCTTTCCGATTGCGTCCAGATCTCGGAGAGCACTGCACACCAATTGCAGTGGTGGCTAATGGACCAGGATTGGGTCAACGCAAGATCCCACTCCCTTCACCAACCAGAGTTCACAGTGGTGACAGATGCGTCACTCCTCGGATGGGGCGGCCACATGGGAGAGGCAAGGATCAGAGGCCTCTGATCTCCGGGGGAGTCCGGGCTCCACATCAACCTTCTGGATCTCAGGACGATTCGTCTTGCACTGAAGGCATTCCTTCCTTCTGTCAGAGGAAGGGTAGTGCAGGTGTTCACGGACAACACCACCGCCATGTGGTACTGCAGCAAACAGGGCGGGGTGGGGTCGTGGACCCTATGTCAAGAGGCTCTTCGCCTTTGGACGTGGCTGGAACATCAGGGCATGTGCCTGGTGGTTCAACACCTGGCAGGTTCTCTGAAGGCCAGGGCGGACAAACTCAGCCACCGGTGCATGATGGATCACGAATGGCGTCTTCACTCGGAGGTGGTGCAAGGTCTCTTTCAGCAGAGGGGAGAGCCTTGGTTAGATCTGTTTGCCACCGAAGAGAACGCACAATGTCGGCAGTTCTGCACGTTGGCATTTCCAAGGTGGCACAAGCTCGGTGACGCTTTTCGTTGCAAGTGGAATTGCGGTCTTCTATACTCCTTTCCGCCTAAACCACTTCTGCCCAGAGTGCTGAAGAAGATCAAGAGTGACTGGACCCAAGTCATTCTTGTGGCTCTGGACTGGGCACGAAGAGTCTGGTATCCTGAGCTCTTGAACATGGCCATCGATCTTCCGATCAGACTGCTTCTTCGGGAGGATCTTCTATCGCAGCAGCAGGGGATGGTCCTCCATCCGAACCTGTCCAGCCTCCACCTCCTTGCGTGGAGATTGAGTGGCAACAGTTGACAGCCTTTGACCTTCCTCCAGAAGTCTGTAATGTCATCTTAGCAGCCAGGCGTCCCTTCACTAAAACGGTATATGCCTGTAGATGGAACAAATTTGTGGCATGGTGCACAGCAAAGCCTGTGGATCCCCTTTCTGCCCCTCTTTCAGAGGTTCTCCTCTTTATTCTATCTTTGGCCTAGCAGGGCTCTGCTCTGGGCACCCTTAAAGGCTATCTTTCGGCCTTTCTTCACCTTCCTGATCAGCCTTCTCTTTTCAAGTCCCCTATTGTAAATAGGTTTCTTAAGAGCATTACTCACCTCTTTCCTCCTATTCCTTTCGTAATGCCCCAGTGGGACTTGAATCTGGTCTTAACTTACCTTATGTGTGCTCCTTTCGAGCCACTACACAGTGTCTCTCAGACTCTTGACTTTAAAGACTGCTTTTCTGGTTGCCATCACCTCTGCTCGCTGGGGAGTGAGCTTCAGGCTCTATCTTCTAAACCTCCTTTCCTTGCTATCTATCTGGGCAAGGTTGTCCTTCGAACTAGACCTTCTTTTCTTCCCAAAGTGGTTACCTCTTTCCACGTAGGACAGACCATCACTTTGCCCCCTTCTTCTTCCCACCCCCGCATCCTTCCAAGGAGGAGGAGAGACTCCACCGTCTGGATTCAAAACGTGCGTTATCATTTTATCTGGATCGCACAAAACAATTCTGGGTGCCCGATCAACTCTTTGTTGGCTATGTGGGCGCCAAGTAAGGTCGGGCCATGCTAAAACGGACCATCTCTTGATGGGTCGTCCTTTGCATTAAGATCTGTTACACCTTGGCGAAAAAGGAGCCTCCGGTAGGACTGCGCGCCCATTCCACCAGGGCGACGGCAGCCACTACTGCTTTATGACGTGGAGTTCCCCTCTGTGATATCTGCCAGGCAGCCACATGGGCATCACTGCACACGTTCACTAAACATTACTGCCTGGTTAGCCAAGTCCGGAGAAACGGCTTCTTTGGGCGTTCAGTTCTCCAGGACTTTCTGGTGTGAATTTAGTTTGCAGACCCACCTCCGGGGTTGGTATTGGTGGGGTATCTATTCTAAGGTAAGGAATCTATAACTAATAGTCTCTTTTAGATGAACAAGTTACTTACCTTCGGTAACGATATATCTGTAAGAGACATATATTAGTTATAGATTCCTTACAGCCCCACCCATCCTCCCCATTCTGCGAACTGACTTCTAGAGTAAGGGACTCCCTTTCGGGTCCCTAGTTTTGTGCACCAGTGGTCATTGTCTTGCATGGCTCTGCGCTTCTGGCGTGGAATGTCGTGTAAAAGAACTGATGTCAGCGAGCAGGGGCGGCATCTAAGTAGATACCGCGACGTCATCCCGGCGATCATGACGACAAACGCAGAGTCGACTGACGCCACCTACTGACGCGCAGGGGTACTGCTGAGAAAAAAATTCTCCGGATCCAGTTTGACGCCTGGGGGTAATTCGAAGGTAAGGAATCTAGAACTAATATATGTCTCTTTCAGATATATCGTTACCGAAGGTAAGTAACTTGTTCATTATGCCCCAATGTAATCTCAATCTCGTCTTAACATATTTCATCTGTTCTCCTTTGAGCCCTTGCACAGCTGCCCTTTGTGGCTGCTGACGATCAAGACTGTCTTCCTAGTGGCCATTACATCGGCCTGGAGGGTTAGCAAGATTCCAGCGCTGTCGGTTTACCCTCCGTACATCAATTTTCCCTGACAAACTGGTCCTGTGGACTAGGGCTTCTTTTCTGCTGAAGGTGGGCACTCCCTTTCATGTCGGCCAGGACATCACATTGCCTGCATTTTTCTTCCCGCCACATTCTTCTAAGTAAGAGCGAGAGACTCCACCACTTGGAACCAAAGAGAGTTCTGTCTTTCTACATTGATCACACCAAAAAACATCGGGTTAATGATCAGCTCTTCATTGGGTCACTAGAGCTAAAAAGGACAACGAGGTAAAGAAAATGACGGATCTCTCGATGGATTGTGCTTTGCATAAAGATCTGCTACACATTAACTAAAAAGTAACCTCCTGAAGGCCCATTTCACCAAGGCTGCTACTGCTGCGTTTACGCACAGGGTACCTGTCCTGGACATATGCCAAGCTGCCATGTAGGTGTCCCTCCACACGTTCTCGAGGCACTAGTGCTTGGACAGTCAGGTCTATCAATACTGGTATTTCGCCCGCTCAGATCTCCAGATTGCACTGTTGATTTGAGCCCACTTGGCTGCATTTGGATGCCCAAGCTACAGCTGCACGGAAGGGTCCACCACTCTCCTTCTGGGGGAGCTGTGGCAGGTATTTGCATCAAGAAGTTGAGTCTGTCCCCCATGGTGACTCCAGAAACTCGCAGTGCAGAGTTAAGCCCAGTTCATCTGTGGGTGGATAGTTTAATTTCCAGTCTATAAAGGTAGGTCCCTATTTCAGTCCTCGAGTGGCCCTGTGGTTCAGAGTGGCACCTGTACTGGTCAGATGGCATGTTAGAAGGAAGTACCACTCACTTAGGAAAACTAAAAGCCATGGGTGCAAGAAGAATCACAGGAGGGGGAGGCCTTTCTTAGTGTTTGTATCCCCCTAGAATCCACTTTAAAGCCCAGAAGGCATGAAAACAAAAGTAGGAGAGGCTGGACCTTGCCCAATGAGCTCCTCGAAGGTTCACCCCTTTAGTCCTGTTGGCGGGAGGTCTCTCCCTTTTTAGGTCTCGCCTAGGCAGCGCGCATGCGCTGCTCTAGGAGATGACCTTTAGAAATTGGTCTTCTCCTTTTCAAGCACACTCGTGCTTGTGCTGGCATCCAACTTGCGGGAGCGAGCAGCGGCACGCGTGCTAATTGAAAACATATGGCTCTCGTGCCGCCGCTGCTCGCTCACGCAAGGCGGATGCCAGCACAAGCTCGAGTGCTTTAAAACAGCTGCTGCTTGTGCTCTTTTGAAAGATGGGAAATTACAGGTTTTCAGAACATGCGGATTCAAGTCTTCACTATAATTGTTTCTTTTCTTCGCCTTAGTTCGCATTCTGTTTCACTCTCACTCTCACTCTTTGCCTCCCAAATGCCTCTATTCCATCTGCCTAAAGCCCTCCTCCTTAACGATTCATACACTTCTTCTCATTGCAGCCCCTTCTCGCATCTCCCTCTCATTTACTCACAAGCACTCCAGGCAACTGCATCTCCCTCTCTCCTCCATCCAGTAAATGCGTGTGCCTATCCTCTGGGAAGCCAGAATACCTCAGCCGCAGCGCACTATAAATTGCCATCTTCACAAAACACCAAAAAAAGTATTTTATATATGCTACGCTAAGCTGTTGTGCACCCTCAACCCAATGGCGTAATGTAGGTCCTTGCAGGAAGCTTAACTACAGCCGGTGTATACCGGAACACACATGGGCAAATTCTACAACAATGTTGGATTTTGAGGACAAACATTTAAAACTCATTATTTTAACAACACTGTGCTTTAAAAAATAACTAATGCAAATCTAAATACCTCTAGTTTTGTACAGTTCATTTTGCTCACATCACTCCTCCTCTGTCTCCCCTTCTCACCTCCCCCCCTGAAACACCACCACCCAAACGTCACTTCCTCTCTACATATCTAGCCCCTTCTCTCCTCTCTCGTTCTCCCTGTTATTGTCTCACCCCTTCTTTATATGTCTCTCCTCCTCCTTTCTTTACACCAGTACGCACATGGAAAAAATTTGAAAAAATACCAAAAAAAACACGTGCTCCGCCACTTTCTCGCACTTTACAGAAACTTTTTAGCTTGCAGCCCCTTCTCGCATCTCCCTTTGTAAGCATGCCAGAACATCTTAAATTTATTTGTAAGCGGTGCTTTGTTTTACATCAAATGCTAGGATGTTTAGTGTCTATTTCCTAATGGTCTTTTTGTGTTTTCTGGGAGAGCTGTGTGCAGTGTGAGGGACAGACCTGCACACACCTCCTACTGCACCTCACATATGTCGCTCACACTGCACACAGCTCTTCCAGTGCACCTCAGGTCTGTCCCTCACACTGCACACAGCTCTTTCAGAAAACACAAAAAAAAAAAAAACATTAGGTAATAGACACTAAACATCCTGGCATTTGATGTAAAACAAAGCACTGCTTACAAATAATTTTAAAATGTTCGGGCATGCTTAAAAATGGAGCTTTATGTATAACTATGTTACCAGTGTTTCCAGGAAACAGACCTGCGGCGCCACTGTGACATAAGCCAGACATACCACCCCTCCTCTATTCCTCTTTCCCGTCAGCCAAGCCCTTTGTTTAAGATCAGTTGCTAGCACGTTCCATCTCCCCTAAGCCTCTCCTTTCTACCGCCAGCCCCTTAGCACACTGATTTCAAAGGGGCATCATTTCAGCCGGAGTATGGCTAAACGCACATGAGAAAATTCCCTAAAAACAGTACACATTACACAACACTCAAGTATTATCATTATTAAACAAATACTAATCCCCTTTCAAAACAGTGTACTAAGGGGCTTGCGGAAGAAAGGAGAGGCTATGGGGAGATGGAACGTGATAGCTACCTATTTTACTCCACTCATTCAGTTTGTTTCCCATTTAGCATATATAAGACCCCTTTTTCCCCAGAGGCTTACATTATGTTGAATAGTAGTATTGAGGATCTAGAAATGGCACGGCCACCTGCTTTCCCTTTTTTTAAAAAATTACATTTTTTACTTCCTTCTCCTGCTCTCTGTCTTTTTTGCATTTCCGGGATTGTTTTTTACTGGACGTTCCGTTTCCTTAAATGTAATTTGGGATTGTGGACCTTAGCTCCTGTTTTGAAGCAATCCTCTGCAGTGTCTGTTGTCATGGGAAGTGATGTTGTTGCCAAAACAAGTCACTAAAAACATGCGCCATTTCTGTTGACAATATCACTGCACGTACTTCACAATTGTGCCAACTAGCGCAAATCCTATTTATCGCCGTGTTTCTGCCTTTTTCACTGCCAAAACAACAAGTCACTAAAAACATGTTTTTAAGTTAAAGCGTCGGGTCACCACCCTTTAATTCATGGCAAATTAGTTAAGCTCCCCGTGGTTGCGCAAATCTTATTTATCGCCCTGCCTGCTTTTTCACTGGTACCAACATCCCACATTGCTCTTCAAACTTCACCCATACGTGCAACTGCATTCAAGCCACATTTGCATCTCCTACCGCTGATACTGATCTTTACAAGGAGGCAACAATTCTCTTTATTCTGCTAGGGCAGACTCCCATTTAACCACAGGTAGTAACTGTTGGGACTTTTCACACCATTCCAGACTGGATGGCGGCTACACTTGGTAGTCTTTTTGAAGCAAGGTGTCAATGCATTTCTAAAACATTCAACTTGAAAGGTTGCCTAAATGCTACATTCTCCTTAACTTCTCTGCTTGCCATGTTTTTTAGGTCTCGGCCTGCACCAGCGCTTGCGCTGGTCTGGCCGAGAGTTTTAGTAAGCGGGTTTTGGAAGTGCAAACCCACTGGCTTTCGGCTGGCGACCAGCTTGCGTTCACGATGGCGTGCACGCACGCAACTGCCATCTGGGTTTCCTATCTCTTCCTCATTTCCTCGTCATGGCTCATTAACTCTCTGGACTCTGATGTTTCATTCGCAGCAGCAGCTCACATTACCAACTGACGACCCTGGACTACAGTCACATGAAAAACAACAGCGATTAGCATTGAAATGCAAGCTTTTTTTGTCTAGTTAGAAATATTGCTTTGGTGGGTTGATTTCACCTTATATCGCTATTTGTTTTATATTGGGAGTCACAGCCTAATTACCAGTATTTTTGTCTCACTCAGTTTTTAAAAAAAATATTTATTCGCACAAAGCTATATTTAAGGTTACTTTTTCCGCGTCACTTCTTCACTCTATTTAAACTCCACACACCCCACTCTTATTGTCTCTCTCCTTCTCTCTCTCTCCCCTCTCTAATTCTCTCTCTACTTAATTAACTCTCCCCTCTCTATCTTTTTTAGCCTTTCATTCTCTCTCACCCCTTTATCTGTTTCTCTTTCAAACTCCTTCATTCACTCTCTCTCCCCTTCTTTCTCTCTCTATCCCGCTCCACTCTTTATTCTATGTACACCCTTTCTCTCTCACCACCCTCTCTAATTGGGCATTATATCTTCACTCTATCTCTCACTCGGCAACACCACAGCATCACTCAGCATCACCACAGCATCACTCAGCATCACCACAGCATCACTCAGCGCAACCACAGCATCAATCAGAGCCAGCACAGCATCAATCAGAGCCAGCACAGCATCACTCAGCACCAACACAACATCTCTCAACGCCATCACAGCATCACTCAACGCCATCACAGCATCACTCAGTGCAACCAAAGCATCACTCAGTGTAACCACAGCATTACTCAGCACAACCACAGCATCACTCAGCGCCACAACAGCATCACTCAGCGCCACCACAGCATTACTCAGCAGCACCACAACATCACTCCGCGCCACCACAGCATCACTCAGCACCACCATAGCTTCACTCAGCGACACCACATCATCACTCAGGGCCAACACTGCATCACTCAGCACCACCACAGGATCACTCAGCGCCACCACAGGATGACTCAGCACCACCACAGGATGACTCAGCACCACCACAGCATCGCTCAGCACTACCACAGCATCCCTCAGCACCACCACAGCATCGCTCAGCGCCACCACAGCATCGCTCAGCGCCACCACAGCATCGCTCAGCGCCACCACAGCATCGCTCAGCGCTACCACAGCATCGCTCAGCGCCACTACAGAATCGCTCAGCGCCACTACAGCATCACTCAGCGCCACCACAGCATCACTCAGCGCCACCACAGCATCACTCAGCGCCACCTCTGCATCACTCAGCGCCACCACAGCATCACTCAGCGCCACCACAGCATCACTCAGCGCCACCACAGCATCACTCAGCGCCACCACAGCATCACTCAGCGCCACCACAGCATCAGTCAGCGTCACCGCAGCATCACTCAGGGTCACCACAGCATCACTCAGGGCCACCACAGCATTACTCAGCAGCACCACAACATCACTCAGCGCCACCACAGCATCACTCAGCACCACCATAGCTTCACTCAGCGACACCACATCATCACTCAGGGCCAACACTGCATCACTCAGCACCACCACAGGATCACTCAGCGCCACCACAGGATGACTCAGCACCACCACAGGATGACTCAGCACCACCACAGGATGACTCAGCACCACCACAGGATGACTCAGCACCACCACAGGATGACTCAGCACCACCACAGCATCGCTCAGCACCACCACAGCATCCCTCAGCACCACAACAGCATCGCTCAGCACCACAACAGCTTCGCTCAGCACCACCACAGCATCGCTCAGCAACACCACAGCATCGCTCAGCGCCACCACAGCATCGCTCAGCGCCACCACAGCATCGCTCAGCGCCACCACAGCATCGCTCAGCGCTACCACAGCATCGCTCAGCGCCACTACAGCATCGCTCAGCGCCACCACAGCATCGCTCAGCGCCACCACAGCATCACTCAGCGCCACCACAGCATCACTCAGCGCCACCACAGCATCACTCAGCGCCACCACAGCATCACTCAGCGCCACCACAGCATCACTCAGCGTCACCACAGCATCACTCAGCGTCACCACAGCATCACTCAGCGTCACCACAGCATCACTCAGGGCCACCACAGCATCACTCGGCAGCACCACAACATCACTCCGCACCACCACAGCATCACTCAGCGACACCACATCATCACTCAGGGCCAACACTGCATCACTCAGGGCCACCACAGCATCGCTCAGCGCCACCACAGCATCACTCAGCGCCACCACAGCATCACTCAGCGCCACCACAGCATCACTCAGCGCCACCACAGCATCACTCAGCGTCACCACAGCATCACTCAGCGTCACCACAGCATCACTCAGCGTCACCACAGCATCACTCAGCGTCACCACAGCATCACTCAGGGCCACCACAGCATCACTCGGCAGCACCACAACATCACTCCGCACCACCACAGCATCACTCAGCGACACCACATCATCACTCAGGGCCAACACTGCATCACTCAGGGCCACCACAGGATCACTCAGCACCACCACAGAATGACTCAGCGCCAACCACAGCATCACTCAGCGCCAACCACAGCATCACTCAGCGCCACCACAGCATCACTCAGCACCACCACAGCATGACCACAGCATCACTCAGTGCCACAACAATATCACTCGGCACCACCACAGCATCACTCAGCGCCACCACAGCATCACTCAGCGTCACCACAGCATCACTCAGCGCCGCCACAGCATCGCTCAGCGCCGCCACAGCATCGCTCAGCGCCGCAACAGCATCGCTCAGCGCCGGCATCACTCAGCGCCGCCACAGCATCGCTCGGCGCCGCCACAGCATCGCTCAACGCCGCCACAGCATCGCTCAACGCCGCCACAGCATCGCTCAGCGCCGCCACAGCATCGCTCAGCGCCGCGACAGCATCGCTCAGCGCCGCCACAGCATCGCTCTGCGCCACCACAGCATCGCTCAGCGCCACCACAGCATCGCTCAGCGCCACCACAGCATCGCTCAGGGCCACCACAGCATCGCTCAGGGTCACCACAGCATCACTGAGGGCTACCACAGCATCATTCAGCACCACCACAGCATCACTCAGCGCCAAGACAATATCACTCAGCACCACAGCAGTATCACTCAGCAAGACCTGAATATCATTCAGCATCACCTCAGCATCGTCTCCGCAACAGTCACCACCACCACCACTACCACCTCAGCATCACTCAGCACCACCTCAGCCTGCTCTCGGAATCTGGCATCAGTTGATTCTCCCCTAGCGTCTGGCCGCTGCTAGTGTTATAATACAGGTACTGGTTCCCAACCATCACCCTCCGATTGTTTATGCCCCCTCAAAAAAAAGCTTTAACAAACAACCATTGCAATAAGCAGAAACAAGTTGCCAGCATTGCAAGAACAAAAGAGAACTGAGGAAATTTTTTAATGTAAATACTTTTTTTAATATGGTTGTTCAGTTTTACATAATGCCTTCTTGGTCATATATAAAGTAACAAAAATGCTTCTGACACTTTTTTATTATAACTTTTCAGCATGCTGCACAGCAGCCACACTTCTCTAACGCACAGCTTGAAGACATTGGCAAAGTCAATAGCTCTGGCTAAACACTTATAAGGCCCCAAAGGCGAGACCTATTGGCTATGCCAATGCTTGTTAATAAAGTATCAGTTGTACTTTAGTAATACTATGTAGTTAGAGGCCAGCAATTCAGAAGTGTGTATAATACGAGGGTGTTGAGGACCCAGAGGCTTTCTGAGTTTATCAGCACAGTTCTACTTGCACGGTGTGAGTTTGTTAGCACGCAGTAAAGTTATACACGCAATTTCAGTCGCCTCTTTTGCTACTTTTACAGCGATGTTTTTGGGGCCTACTGCTTATAATTAGCGTTTCCGCGGACGCTTTTATATTTCCTAAACTTTTATGCACTATATTGTTATGTCTTTTATCAAAGTGTATTTTCCTTTCAGTGTGTCTACATTTTAATTGGGGACTGTTTGATAAGGGATGTGAGGTGCTTAAATAAGCGATTTTACCCTGTTAACCACTACCCTACATTAAATGCCAACTAATGGGGGAAAAAGGGGTTGGCCAATAATAAATTACTGCCACTGTTATTGCATCCCTATTTCAACTTACGTTCAGCACAAACCAGTTACACCACGGTCCTCCTTGCTGTGGTACCCTAGCACTGGAATTTGGCTAAAAGAACAGCTTCACTTCTTGTCTACAGTTATAATATTAAACATTATTCCCATGAAGAGTTTTAGGTTTATGTTAGTTAACAGATCTGAAAGAGACACGTTAGTGACAGATTCCTTACCTTAGAATATCCCCAGGCGTCAGGCTGGATCCGGAAAAGTTTTTGCGTAGCAGTACCCTTGCGCGTCGGTAGGCGGCGTCGTGCGGCTCCGCGTCCGTCGTCGGCGTCGTGATCGCCGGGATGACGTCGCGGGCAGTACTCAGGCGCCGCCCCTGCGCGCTGGCGTCAGTTCTTCTTTTCCGCGCCAGTAAGCGCAGATCCGGGAAGAGCAGTGCCCTAGTCACTTTTTGACTATCTTTTTTGGTGAATTTTTTCACTGTTTCTTCAACGAGTCTTCACGACTCCTAAGGTGTCGTAGGGATGCCCGGCTTTAAGCCCTGCGAGGAATGTGGTTGCATGATGTCGATCACGGACCCGCACCTCGAGTGTCTCTTTTGTCTCGGCCGAGACCACGACACGAAGTTGTGTCCTGACTGCCGGAAACTTCATCCTAAGGCTTTGCGAGAGCGGTCTCGAAAGCTCCTTGAAGTCCGGCATTCGGCTCCGCGCCGCACCAAGCCCCGGTCCCGGGAGAGGTCGAGGGCCGGACGCGGAGTCCCCGCCGTTCGTCGGAATCAAAGTCTTGCGCTCCTCCGGTAAGTCGAAGCACAAGAAGTCTAAGCGGCGTCATCGCTCTAAGACTTCGCCTCGCCGGTCTCGCGACTCGGCTGAGGTCCCTTTCGGCACCGTCCCCGCCGGCCCCGGACGTGCCTGTCGAGTTACCCCCGCAGTACCCGCCCTACCCGGGCTCGGGGGCGACTCCGGCCGATATACAGGAATTCCTGTCGGCCATGGCCCGCCTCTTCGGGCCTCAAGGTCCCTCCCGGTGCGCCTTCGGGCCCCGCGGGCCCTGATGGGGTTGCTCCGGCGTCGCCGTCGACTCCGGTCCCGGCGTCGCCTGTCCCACCAGCCTTCGTCCCGGCCTCGGCTCCGGCCCCGGCCTCGACCCCGGCTCCGGTGGTGCCGCAACCCCATCGGCGCCGGTTGACCTAACCACGCCTCCGCCGACGCCAATGTCCCCGGTGCCGTTTCCGGCGCCGTCCGGGGCTCCGGGCGGCGTCGTTCCCCGGTTCTCTCCGGGTCCGGACATGGAGCCGGACCGGCGTCGCCCGACGCCGTTTCCGCGCCGATGAGACCTTGGGTCCCTGATGTCCCTCCTCCTCCATATTTTCAACCTGAGGAGGACCAGGAGAGCTGGGAGGGTCTGAGGACCCTCTCACACAACAGTGCGAGTTTGACCCGGACTGGGTTGAGGAACTTGGGGATGCCAGTGGTCTGGATACCTCCCCTGACTCTGGCATGCTGTCTCCTCCCGTGGCAACGGAGGAGGGGCTAATTTTGCAACGGTGTTGCGTAGAGGTGCTGGAGCCTTGAATCTCCAGTTGCCTACAGTGGCCGTCAGGTCTAACATCCTGACTGAAGTGCTTCAGCCGGCGGCCTCCTCTTCGGAGACTGTGCTGCCGTTCAACGATGCACTGACTGACGTTCTTTTGGGTGCCTGGTCCAAACCCACCACAGGGGCTCCTGTGGATAGGAACGTGGCCCGACGCCATCGCCCTGCTCCGGGCGACCCCTGTTTCTCTCCCAACACCCCACCCCTGAGAGCTTGGTTGTCCAAGCCTCTGCCTCCCAAACCGCCCCTCCCGGATAGGGAATCCAAGCGCCTGGATCACTTTGGGAAGAAGGCTTTCTCTTCCTCCAGTGCTGGCTTGCGGTCTGTTAATACCGCTTGCCTCTTGGGCCGATACACCCACTCCCTGTGGGATTCGGTGGCAACTGTTTTGCCGCAGTGTTCTGAGGAGGTCCAGACACTGCTTACCCGCGCCATTGCGGAAGGGCGTGATGCGGCTAAATATACCATCCGCTGTGGCCTTGATACCGCCGACTCGCTGGGCAGATCGCTTGCAACGACGGTGGCGCTGCGTCGCCACGCCTGGCTGAGAACCACTGGTTTTTCAGGGGATGTCCAGAATACACTCATGGACATGCCCTTTGATGGAGTCGGTCTTTTTGGTTCGAAGGCAGACCATGAGCTGGAGCGTTTCAAGGACTCACGGGCTACTGCTAAGTCCCTGGGCCTTGCTGTTGTGCGCCCTCCGCTCACGTCTGCTTTTCGCCCCTTTCGTGGCCACGGAAGGGGCGCCCAGTCACGTCCACAGCCCGGCCAACGGCCCGCGCAGCAAGCGCCTTCGCGTGGCCGAGGACGTGGATACCGCCGTGGCGGTTCGGGCAACCAGCGTGCGGGTCAGGCCACCACCTCCAACCCGTCCGCTGCCTCCAAGCCCTCCTAGTCCCTCCTTTCAGGTGCACAGTACGCCAGTCGGGGCAGGGTCCGCCATCACCTTCACCACTGGCGTCCCATCACCTCGGACAGGTGGGTCTTGGACATTGTCCGAAGGGGCTACTCCCTCCCCTTCGAGACCACCCCCCAGCCATGCCACCTCAATTCCACCGCATGTCAGGGGATCACTTGGTGCTTCTACAGAAGGAAGTCACGGCCCTCTTGGCCAAGAGGGCCATCGAGCATGTTCCGACCCCAGAAGTAGGGGCGTGGTTGCTACTCCCACTACTTTCTGGTGCCCAAAAGGACAAGGAGGACATGCGTCCTATCTTGGACCTCCGGAACGTCAATCGCTTCCTTCGGAAGGAGAAGTTCAAGATGCTCACCCTAGCTCAGGTCTTGACTGCCCTCGACCCCGGAGACTGGTTGGTAGCGTTGGACTTGCAGGACGCCTATTTCCACATCCCCGTCCTGCCGGCCCACCGGCGTTACCTTCGGTTCACGGTAGGCCTCGAGCATTTTCAGTTCACCGTGCTCCCCTTTGGCCTTACCAGTGCCCCTCGGGTGTTCACGAAAGTGATGGCGGTGGTCGCAGCTCATCTGCGCCGGGCAGGGGTTTCAGTCTTCCCCTACCTCGACGACTGGCTGCTGAAGGCGGGCTCGTCCCAGGCAGTCGTCTCCCACCTCCAGACTACGGCCGAACTCCTGCACTCGCTGGGGTTCTCCATCAATGTGCCAAAGTCGCATCTGATTCCTTCTCCACAGCTCCTTTTCATCGGAGCAGTTCTGGACACGACGCAGTTTCGGGCCTATCCTCCCGAACGGCGAGTCCGGGATATTCAGGCTATGATTCCGATCTTTCAGCCTTTATCCTGGGTTTCGGTACGGATGACCCTGAGGCTGCTGGGCCTCATGGCCTCCTGCATCCTGCTGGTCAATCATGCCAGATGGCATATGCGGGCTCTGCAGTGGGACCTGAAGTTCCAGTGGGCGCAGCACCAGGGCAACCTGTCCGATCACGTCCAGATCTCGGAGGGGACTGCAAGACAGTTGCAGTGGTGGCTCTCGAACCGGCAATGGGTCATGGGCAGATCCCTCTCCCTTCCCCAGCCAGAGCACACAGTTGTGACGGACGCGTCCCTTCTGGGATGGGGCGGTCACATGGGAGAGGCGGAGATCAGAGGCCTCTGGTCTCCGGCGGAGTCCCGGCTCCATATCAACCTTCTGGAGCTCCGGGCGATCCGACTTGCACTCAAGGCATTCCTTCCCTCTGTCAAAGGGAAGGTAGTGCAGGTGTTCACCGACAACACCACCGCCATGTGGTACTGCAACAAACAGGGCGGGGTGGGGTCGTGGACCCTTTGTCCAGGAGGCTCTGCGCCTCTGGACATGGCTGGAACATCAGGGCATGTTCCTGATGGTTCAACACCTGGCAGGTTCCCTGAACGCCAGGGCGGACGAACTCAGCCGCAGGTGCATGATGGATCACGAATGGCGTCTTCACTCGGAAGTGGCGCAAGGACTCTTTCTACAGTGGGGAGAGCCTTGGTTAGATCTATTCGCCACCGAAGAGAACGCGCAATGTCATCAGTTTTGCGCGTTGGAATTTCCAAGGCGGCACTCGCTCGGCGACGCTTTTCGTCACGAGTGGAGTTGCGGTCTATTGTACGCCTTTCCGCCTATACCACTTCTACCCAGAGTGTTGAAGAAGATTCGGCACGACCGGGCCCAAGTCATTCTTGTGGCTCCGGACTGGGCTCGAAGAGTTTGGTATCCCGAGCTACTCAGTATGAGCGTAGATCCCCGATCCGTCTGCCTCTTCGGGAGGATCTTCTGTCGCAGCAGCAGGGGACGGTCCTCCACCCGAACCTGTCCAGTCTTCACCTGCTTGCGTGGAGATTGAGCGGCGGCAGTTGATTCCTTTCGACTTGCCTCCCGAAGTTTGTGATGTGATTCTGGCAGCCAGGCGTCCCTCCACTAAGGTGGTATACGCCTGCAGGTGGAACAAATTTGTGGCATGGTGCACAGCAAGGCTGTGAACCCCCTTTCTGCCCCTCTTTCTGAGGTCCTTCTGTTCCTTCTTTCTCTGGCCCAACAGGGTTCTGCCCTGGGTACCATCAAGGGTTATCTCTGTGCTATCTCGGCCTTCCTCAGGCTCCCTGATCAGCCCTCCCTTTTCAAGTCCCCTGTTGTTAACAGGTTCTTAAAAGGCATTACACACCTCTTTCCTCCTGTTCCATTTGTGATGCCTCAGTGGGACTTGAACTTGGTTCTTACCTTTTAATGTGCGCTCCCTTTGAGCCTCTGCATAACTGTCCTCTTCGTCTTCTGACTCTAAAGACAGCCTTTCTGGTGGCCATCACCTCCGCTCGGCGGGTGAGTGAGCTCCAGGCTTTATCTTGCAAACCTCCCTTTCTGTCTGTTCATCCAGACAAGGTTGTTCTTCGGACGCGTCCGTCCTTCTTGCCAAAGGTGGTTACTGCCTTTCACATTGGGCAGACCATCACTTTGCTCTACCTTCTTTCCGCCTCCGCATCCTTCCAGAGAGGAAGAGAGGCTCCACCGTCTGGACCCAAAACGTGCGCTCTCCTTCTATATCGACCGCACAAAACACTTCCGGGTGGATGACCAGCTCTTTGTTGGCTACGTGGGCGCCAAAAAGGTCGGGCGGTGCACAAGCGAACCATCTCCCGCTGGGTTACCTTGTGCATCAAGACCTGCTATTCTTTGGCTAAGAAGGAGCCTCCTGTTGGGCTGCGTGCCCATTCCACCAGGGCAGCGGCTGCTACCACGGCCTTGGGCCGCGGTGTTCCGCTGCCCGTTATTTGTCAGGCAGCTACGTGGGCCTCGCTGCACACGTTTACAAAGCATTACTGCCTTGACAGTCAGGTCCGGAGGGACGGCTTCTTTGGCCGTTCTGTCCTCCAGGACTTCCTTGTCTGATCTTTGTTCGCAGACCCACCACCGGGGTTGGTATTGCTGGGGTATCTATTCTAAGGTAAGGAATCTGTCACTAACGTGTCTCTTTCAGATGCACAAGTTACTAACTTGTGTAACGATATATCTGTAAGAGACAGTAGTTAGTGACAGATTCCTTACCGCCCACCCATCCTCCCCGTTCTGCGAACTGATTTCTAGGGTTAAGGACATCCCTTTCAGGGCCCTACTATTTTTCAGACACCTATGTCAGCTTCTTGCATGGCTCTGCGTTCCTGGCGCGGAAAGTCGTGTACAGAACTGACGTCAGCGCGCAGGGGCGGCGCCTAAGTACTGCCCGCGACGTCATCCCGGCGATCACGACGCCAACGACGGACGCGGAGCCGCACGACGCCGCCCACCGGCGCGCAAGGGTACTGCTCACGCAAAAAACTTTCCGGATCCAGCCTGACGCCTGGGGATATTCTAAGGTAAGGAATCTGTCACTAACTACTGTCTCTTACAGATATATCGTTACACAAGTTAGTAACTTGTGCATCGTGCTCCTGTCACAACATAAGCACAAGGAAAAACACGGCCCACACTGGCATTCTGCTAGTGGTGTTTGGTGCACTTCAGATCTGTCCCTCACGCTGCACACACCTCTTCTATTGCAATTTTTGTCTGTTTCTCACGCTTCTTAGTGCACCTCAGGTCTGTCCACACTGCACAGACCTCTCCCAGTGCATCTTAGGTCTGTCCACACTACACATACCTCTTCCAGCGCATCTCAGGTCTGTCCCTTATGCTGCACACAGCTCTTCCAGTGCACCTGAGGTCTGTTTCTCATGCTTTTTAGTGCATCTCACGTCTGTCTACACTGCACACACCTCTCCCAGTGCATCTCACGTCTTTCTAGACTGCACACACCTCTCCCAGTGCATCTCACTTCTGTCTACACTGCACACACCTCTCCCAGTGCATCTCACATCAGTCCATCACGCTACACACAGCTCTTCCAATGCACCTCAGATATGTCCCTCATGCTGCACACACCTCTCCCACTGCAGCTCTGGTCTATCCGTTATGCTGCACACACCTCTCACAGTGCACCTCTGGTGTGCCCCTTAAGCTGTACAAAGCTCTCCTAGTGCACTTTAAGTGTATCCCTCACGCTTCCTAGTGCACTTCAGGTCTCCACACTGTACACACCTCTCCCAGTGCACCTCTGGTATGCCCCTTATCTGAAAGAGACACGTTAGTGACAGATTCCTTACCTTAGAATATCCCCAGGCGTCAGGCTGGATCCGGAAAGTTTTTGCGTAGCAGTACCCTTGCGCGTCGGTAGGCGTCGTCGTGCGGCTCCGTCGTCGGCGTCGGGACCGCCGGGATGACGTCGCGGGCAGTACTTAGACGCCGCCCCTGCGCGCTGACGTCAGTTCTTTCTTTTTCCGCGCCAGTAAGCGCAGATCCGGGAAGAGCAGTGCCCTAGTCATTTTTTGACTAAGTTTTTTGGTGATTTTTTCACTGTTTTCTCGAAGTCTCTCGACTCCGAAGGTGTCGGTAGGGATGCCCGGCTTCCAGCCATGCGATGCCTGTGGTCGAATGATGTCGATCACAGACCCGCATCGGGATTGCCTCTACTGCCTCGGCCGCGACCACGACACGAAGTCGTGCTCCGACTGCCGGGCCTTGCACCCGAAGGCTTTGCGAGAGCGGTCTCGAAAGCTCCTCGAGGTCCGGCAGTCGGCTCCGCGCCACACCAAGCTCCGGTCACGTGAGAGGTCGAGGGGCCGGTCGCGGAGTCCTCAACGGTCGTCGGGGTCCAAGTCTTCGCACTCCTCCGGTAAGTCGAAGCATAAGAAGTCAAAGAAGCGTCATCGCTCGACGACTTCCCCTCGCCGGGCTCGTGACTCGGCTGAGGGTCCTGTCTGCACCGTCCCCGCGGCTCTGGGAGTGCCTGTGGAGCCGCCCCCGCATTACCCGTCCTTCCCGGGTTTCGGGTGCGACTCCGGCCGAGATGCAGGAGTTCCTGTCGGCCATGGCCCGCCTCTTCGGGCCTCAAGGTCCCCCCGGTGCGCCTTCGGGCCCCGCGGGCCCTGATGGGGTTTCTCCGGCGCCGCCTGTCACACCAGCCCCGGTCCCGGCTCCGGCCCCGGTGCTGCCACAACCCCGATCGATGCCGGTTGACCTGACGATACCTCCACCGGCGTCGATCTCTCCGGTGCCGTTCCCGACGCCGCCCGAGGCTCCGGGCGGCGTCCCCCGGTTCTCTCCGGATCCGGACATGGCGCCGGACCGGCGTCGCTCGACGCCGGCTCCGGCGCCGCTGGGACCTTGGGTCCCACATGTCCCTCCTCCTTATTTTGAACCAGAATTGGAGGACGAAGATAACTGGGAGGGGTCTGATGACCCTCTCACACAGCAGTGTGAGTTTGATCAGGACTGGACTGAGGAACTTGGGGATGCCAGTGGTCTGGACACCTCCCTGACTCTGGCATGCTGTCTCCTCCTTCCGTGGCAACGGAGGAGGGAGCAAACTTGCAACGGTGTTGCGTAGAGCAGCTGGGGCCTTAAACCTCCAGTTGCCTACAGTGGCTGTCAGGACTAACATCCTTACGGAAGTGCTTCAGCCGGCGGCTACCTCCTCGGAGCCACTGCTGCCGTTTAACGAGGTGCTTTCAGACGTTCTTTTGGGCATCTGGTCCAAGCCCACCACAGGGGCTCCTGTGGATAGGAGGCCCGACGCCATCGCCCTGCTCCGGGCGACCCCCCCCCTTCCTCTCTCTACACCCCATCCCTGAGAGCTTGGTGGGCCAAGCCTCTGCTTCCCAAAGCGCCTTCCCTACCGCTCCCCTGGATAGGGAATCCAAACGCCTGGATCAATTTGGGAAGAAGGTCTTTTCTTCCGCCAGTGTTGGCTTGCGGTCCGTCAACACCACTTGCCTCTTGGGCCGATATTCCCACTCCTTGTGGGACTCGGTGGCGCAAGTTCTGCCCCAGTGTCCTGAGGAGGTCCAGACACTGCTTTCCCGCACCATTGCGGAGGGAAGAGATGCAGCAAAGTACACCATCAGATGTGGCCTTGATACCGCCGACTCGCTAGGCAAATCGCTTGCGACGACAGTGGCGCTGCGCCGTCACGCCTGGCTGAGGACCACTGGTTTCTCGGGTGATGTCCAAAACTCTCTTATGGACATGCCCTTTGATGGAGTCGGTCTTTTTGGGACAAAGGCAGACCATGCGCTGGAGCGCATTAAGGACTTGCGGGCTACAGCCAAGTCCCTGGGCCTTTCTGCTGTGCGCCCTCAGCAACAGTCTGCTTTTCGCCCCTTTCGTGGCCACGGAAGGGGCGCCCAGTCACGTCCGCTGCCCAGCCACAGGCCCGCGCAGCAAGCGTCTTCGCGTGGCCGAGGACGTGGCTCCCGCCGTGGCCGGTCAAGTACCCAGCGTGCGGGTCAGGCCACCCACCCGCCCCGTCCGCGGCCTCCAAGCCCTCCTAGTCCTTCCTTTCAGGTGCACAGCACGCCAGTAGGGGGCAGGGTCCGCCATCACCTTCACCACTGGCGTGCCATCACCTCGGACAAGTGGGTCTTGGACATTGTCCGAAGGGCTACTCCCTCCCCTTCGAGACCATCCCCCAGCCATGCCGCCTCAATTCCACCGCATGTCAGGGGATCACTTGGTGCTTCTTCAGAAGGAAGTTGCGGCCCTCTTGGCCAAGGGGGCCATCGAGCGCGTTCCGACCCCAGAAGTAGGACGTGGTTGCTACTCCCACTACTTTCTGGTGCCCAAAAAGGACAAGGAGGACATGCGTCCTATCTTGGACCTCCGGAACGTCAATCGCTTCCTCCGGAAGGAGAAGTTCAAGATGCTCACCCTAGCTCAGGTCTTAACTGCCCTCGACCCTGGAGACTGGATGGTAGCGTTGGACTTGCAGGACGCGTATTTCCACATCCCCGTCCTGCCGGCCCACCGCCGTTACCTGCGGTTCACGGTAGGCCTCGAGCGTTTTCAGTTCACCGTGCTCCCTTTCGGCCTTACCAGCGCCCCTCGGGTGTTCACGAAAGTGATGGCGGTGGTCGCAGCTCATCTGCGCCGGGCAGGGGTTCCAGTCTTCCCCTACCTCAACGACTGGCTGCTGAAGGCGGGCTCGTCCCAGGCAGTCGTCTCCCACCTCCAGACTACGGCCGAACTCCTGCACTCGCTGGGGTTCTCCATCAACGTGCCGAAGTCGCACCTGATTCCTTCTCTACAGCTCCTTTTCATCGGAGCAGTTCTGGACACGACGCAGTTTCGGGTCTATCCTCCCGAACGGCGAGTCCGGGATATTCAGGCTATGATTCCGATCTTTCGGCCTCTATCCTGGGTTTCGGTACGGATGACCCTGAGGCTGCTAGGCCTCATGGCTTCCTGCATCCTGCTGGTCGATCATGCCAGATGGCATATGCGGGCTCTGCAGTGGGACCTGAAGTTCCAGTGGGCGCAGCACCAGGGCAACCTGTCCGATCACGTCCAGATCTCGGAGGGGACTGCAAAACAGTTGCAGTGGTGGCTCTCCAACCGGCAATGGGTCATGGGCAGATCCCTCTCCCTTCCCCAGCCAGAGCACACAGTTGTGACGGACTCGTCCCTTCTGGGATGGGGCGGTCACATGGGAGAGGCGGAGATCAGAGGCCTCTGGTCTCCGGCGGAGTCCCGGCTCCATAGCAACATTCTGGAGCTCCGGGCGATCCGACTTGCACTCAAGGCATTCCTTCCCTCTGTCAAAGGGAAGGTGGTGCAGGTGTTCACAGACAACACCACCGCCATGTGGTACTGCAACAAACAGGGCGGGGTGGGGTCGTGGACCCTATGTCAGGAGGCTCTGCGCCTCTGAACATGGCTGGAACATCAGGGCATATTCCTGATGGTTCAACACCTGGCAGGTTCCCTGAACGCCAGGGCGGACGAACTCAGCCGCAGGTGCATGATGGATCACGAATGGCGTCTTCACTCGGAGCTGGCGCAAGGTCTCTTTCAGCAGTGGGGAGAGCCTTGGTTAGATCTATTCGCCACCGAAGAGAACGCTCAATGTCAGCAGTTCTGCGCGTTGGAATTTCCAAGGCGGCACTCGCTCGGCGACGCTTTTCATCGCGAGTGGAGTTGCGGTCTGTTGTACGCCTTTCCGCCTATACCACTTCTACCCAGAGTGTTGAAGAAGATTCGGCGCGACCGGGCCCAAGTCATTCTTGTGGCTCCGGACTGGGCTCGAAGAGTTTGGTGTCCCGAGCTACTCGGTATGAGCGTCGATCCCCCGATCCGTCTGCCTCTTCGGGAGGATCTTCTGTCGCAGCAGCAGGGGACGGTCCTCCACCCGAACCTGTCCAGTCTACACCTGCTTGCGTGGAGATTGAGCGGCGGCAGTTGATTCCTTCGACTTGCCTCCCGAAGTTTGTGATGTGATTCTGGCGGCCAGGCGTCCCTCCACTAAGGTGGTATACGCCTGCAGGTGGAACAAGTTTGTGGCATGGTGCACAGCAAAGGCTGTGAATCCCCTTTCTGCCCCTCTTTCCGAGGGTTCTTCTGTTCCTTCTTTCTCTGGCCCAACAGGGTTCTGCCCTGGGTACCATCAAGGGCTATCTTTGTGCAATCTCGGCCTTTCTCAGGCTTCCTGATCAGCCCTCTCTTTTAAGTCCCCTGTTGTTAACCGGTTTCTTAAAGGCATTACACACCTCTTCCCTCCTGTTCCGTTTGTAATGCCTCAGTGGGACTTGAACTTAGTTCTTACTTTCTTAATGTGCGCTCCCTTTGAGCCTCTGCGTAACTGTCCTCTTCGTCTTCTTACTCTGAAGACAGCCTTTCTGGTGGCCATCACTTCTGCTCGGCGGGTGAGTGAGCTCCAGGCTCTTTCATGCAAACCCCCCTTTCTGTCTGTTCATCCAGACAAGGTTGTTCTTCGGACACGTCCGTCCTTCTTGCCAAAGGTGGTTACTGCCTTCTACATTGGGCAGACCATCACTTTGCCCACCTTCTTTCCGCCTCCGCATCCTTCCAGAGAGGAGGAGAGGCTCCACCGTCTGGACCCAAAACGTGCGCTTTCTTTTTACATCAACCGCACACAACAGTACCGGGTGGATGACCAGCTCTTTGTTGGCTACGTGGGCTCCAAAAAAGGTCGGGCGGTACACAAAAGGACCATCTCACGCTGGGTCACCATGTGTATCAAAGCCTGCTATTCTTTGGCTAAGAAGGAGCCTCCTGTTGGGCTGCGTGCCCATTCCACCAGGGCAACGGCGGCTACCACGGCTTTAGGCCGCGGTGTTCCGTTACAGGATATATGTCAGGCAGCTACGTTGGCCTCGCTGCACACGTTTGCAAACGTTACTGCCTTGACAGCCAAGTCCGGAGGAGACGGCTTCTTTGGCCGTTCTGTTCTCCGGGACTTCCTCGTCTGATCTTTGTTCGCAGACCCACCACCGGGGTTGGTATTGCTGGGGTATCTATTCTAAGGTAAGGAATCTGTCACTAACGTGTCTCTTTCAGATGCACAAGTTACTAACTTGTGTAACGATATATCTGTAAGTGACAGTAGTTAGTGACAGATTCCTTACCGCCCCACCCATCCTCCCCATTCAGCGAACTGATTTCTAGGGTTAAGGACATCCCTTTCAGGGCCCTAGTATTTTTCAGACACCTATGTCAGCTTCTTGCATGGCTCTGCGTTCCTGGCGCGGAAAGTCGTGTACAGAACTGGCGTCAGCGCGCAGGGGCGGCGTCTATGTACTGCCCGCGACGTCATCCCGGCGGTCCCGGCGACGGACGCGGGGCCGCACGACGACGCCTACCGGCGCGCAAGAGTGCTGCTACGCAAAAGCTTTCCGGATCCAGCCTGACGCCTGGGGATATTCTAAGGTAAGGAATCTGTCACTAACTACTGTCTCTTACAGATATATCGTTACACAAGTTAATAACTTGTGCATGCTGCACAAAGCTCTCCTAGTGCACTTCAAGTCTATTCCTTACGCTTCCTAGTGCACTTCAGGTCTGTCCATACTGCTCACACTTATCCCAGTGTTTCTCAGGTCTGTCTACACTGCACACACATCTTCCAGTGCAACTCATATCTGTCCCTCGTGCTGCACACAGCGCTCTAATGCACCTCCGATCGGTCCCTCACGGTTGCATACAGCTCTCCCACTGCACCTTACATCTGTCACTCACGCTGCACACACCTCGTAGTACACCTCACATCTGTCCCTCACGCTGCACACACCTCCTAGTACACCTCACATCTGTCCCTTACGCTGCATACACCTCTCCCAGTGCCCCTCAGATCTGTACCTCACGCTTCACACAGCTCTCCCAATGCACCTCAGATTTGTCCTTCACGCTCCACACAGCTCTTCCTGTGCACCTCACATCTGTCCCTTACGCTGCACACACGTCCTACTGCACCTCTAATATGTCGCTCACACTGCACACAGCTCTTCCAGTGCACCTCAGGTCTGTCCTTCACACTGGACACAGCTCTCCCAGAAAACACAAAATAAAACATTAGGAAATAGACACTAAACATCCTGGCATTTCATGTAAAACAAAGCACCGCTTACAAATAAATTTAAGATGTTTGGAAAAAACTCCAAAATGGAGCTTTATGTATAACTATGTTACCAGTGTTTCCAGGAAACAGACCTGCGGCGTTACTGTGACATAAGCCAGACATACCACCCCTCTTCTATTCCTCTTTCCCCTCAGCCAAGCCCTTTGTTTAAGATCAGTTGCTATCACGTTCCATCTCCCTTAAGCTTCTCAGTTCCATCTCCCCATAGCCTCTCCTTTCTACCGCCAGCCCCTTAGTACACTGTTTTCAAAGGGGCTTAATTTCAGCCGGAGTATGGCTAAACGCATATAATAAAATTTTCTAAAATCAGTACATATTACACAACACTCAATTATTATCATTAATAAACAAATACTAAACATGTTAGGCTCTAATTTAAAACACAAGCACAGCTTCAGAAAAAAAGACATGTTCGGCCTCACTCAACCCACTAGTCCTTTATTAAAGAAATTTAATCAGATCCTCGGGTGCTTCCCTGCTCAACCCCCTCTGCCTTTACTTTCTCACACCACCCCATATTACAACTCATTTCACAATGTTTATCACTACGCATCGAAAAAAAATTGCAGATCAATTCATGCACGGGAATAATGACTGCCAGGCCATGGCGCCGAAAGCTCTGAGGGAGTGGTCCCTAAAGCTGCTTGCGGCCCGGCACTCAATGCCGCCTAGCGCGATTCCAAGGAGGTCTCGGTCCCGATCGAAAAGAAGGTAGTGCGACCGCTCCAGGAGCGCCAAGTCCTCTTCATGGCACTCGAGGTCCTAGGGACACTCGGAAGTGGCACAAGAAGGTGTCTAAACGGACTTCGACTTTACCTCGTCTGTCGAGAAGTGACAAGAATAGTGGGGAACATCAATGTTCCATGCACAGTTCTGCGGAGCCATTGCCAGGTCCGATGCGGCGCCTCCCCCCGTTTCCTGGAGCCAAAGCAACCCGCGCTCAAATAAGAGTTTTACGAGGCCATGCACTGAGTATTTGAGCGGGCGGCCCCTCCGGAGCACCTTCGGTACCCGTAGGGTCAGAGGAGGCCCCACCAGGTTCTGTGCCAATGGCTTCAGCCTCTGCTCCGGCGGGGTCTCATGGATCCGGATCCGCACTGGTCGTGCCAACGCGACATTCTCTGGTGCCGGTCCCAACGTTGATGCTTCTGGCACGGCATCAACCCCATTCTCGTCCCTGACAACTTCGGTTGATGCCAAATCCAGCTCTGACAGAATCCGTTGGCTCTAGGTCATTGCCTGATACTGGTTTGCTCTCTCCACCTACCGTGGCTACGGAGGAGAGAGCGTCTTGTGCAATGGTGGTGAAGAGGGCAGCGGAGATCCTTGACCTCTAACTTCCCTCTGTGGTGGTCAACACTAACCTCTTGATTGAAGTTCTTCAGCCTGGGGCTTCCTCATCCGAATCCCTATTGACCTTCAATGAAGCACTGACTGATGTACTTCTAGGAACTTGGTCCAAGCTTAGCACAAGCAAAGGGACTCCTGTGACAAGGTGCCGGTCGGTAACCCACGTGGCGCGGTGACATGTGCCACATGGCTTAAACCCTACCTTCCTGCAATGAGTGACTAAGTGTATGGCACCTCTATTTGTTTCACATTCAGTGTGCATCCGGGCTGTCTCTTTGTCTCTGTGCCTGTATCTGTAATTTAGCTTGGATGCAGAGCCAAACAAAGTGTTTCCTCATTGTCATGCCCTCCTGCAAGTGAAGGAATGCTCCCTTCTGATCGTACTGGCAAAATCCGTATTATAGAAGGGATCCAAAAGCCATCTGCAACCCTTTCTATAATGCTAAAGTGCCCCAGGCCATGTAAGGAAAGTAGTTTCTAGTGGGCTCATTTATCAGCAATTAACTTACTTTCTAGAACGACAACCCAGTCATGCACTGAATGCAAAGAAAAAAGGCTATCCAAAATCTCAGCTAAGACAAACTTTATTCACATTAATGAATCAATATAGTGCTCAAAAAGTCATCACAAAGTGATAAAATGTGTACCCTGGCTAAAAATGCTATTCTTTTATTTGCTGCTCCTGTCACGATAAGTATTTTTTGTTTTAAAAAGCTTTAAGCCTGGATTTTATTATGATGTGATAGTTGGCTTTGCTGTAGGTTGTTCAGGGCTAGCTTCTAATTTATGGAAGCTGTAAAAGGTATTCGTTTTTCTGTGGTTTAGCTCTTTGATGGTTAGCTTTTTTTAATAATTGAGGTAGGTATTTTATTCTGAGTGCCTGTATTATATTTTGCCAATATGCAATAGCTTCAAAATTTTAGTTTGCCAAGGGTTTTTTTCCCCCGCAAGTGCATGCTGGTTTGGGGCAAATAGTTTCTGACAATTGGCTGCCATTTTGCCCCGTGTGGGGTGTGGCTTGGACACTGAATTAATTTTATTTAAATTACGAACGGATTATAGGGACGGTCTAGAACGATCTTTAAGGCCATTTTAGAACAGACTCTTTGATATTTTGAGTCCTTAGACACAGGAAAGGTAGCATCTGTTAAAGGTGCAGAAGTGAATGTTGAACTGTTTAGAGAGTGGAGCCCAAGGCAATCTATACGGCATGCTACTGCTTCTTTGCAGGCATTGTATCAGGAGTCATTACATCGCAGATACGTTTTACTACCTTTTCTTCTCAGTCTTTTACATAGTAGGTAAGTTAATTTCATGAAGATAATATGCACCTAACCTAAACAATATATATATTTCTGATAGTCTTCTAGATGTAGTTTTCTCACCTTATGAAATATTTCCCAGGCATCAGACTGGATCTGGAAACTTTTAAGCAATGGTTCTGCGTGCCGAACGGTGGCGCCTTGCAACTTTGCACTGACACCATTCCACTCTGGAAATGATGTGCGAGGCTTATGTAGGAGCCACTCCCGCACACTAACATCAGTTCCTTTCTTTATGCGCCTCCCGACGTGGATCCGGAGCTTTTCTCGTCTCTCAAAGACCACCTTTTTAAATTTTTCTTCAGAAATTACAACAGTATGCAAGCGATGTCTCCCCCGAAGACAGGCTTAAAACCCTGTAAAGACTGTTGCAAGCAGATGTCTGTGACAGATCCACACCACGTTTGCGTGTGCTGACTGGGGTCGGGCCAGGACTTCAAGACCTGCAGAAACTACTCAATGATGAACCAGAAGGTGATCAGGGAGCGCGGGGCAAACTTTTTCACCAAGCTCAAGAAGACGCAGCGCCAGGACTGCTCCAAGTTGAAGGCTCATTTGCGCTTCCACAGTCAACGGACCCGCTCTAGAGGCCGGACTTCGTCACACCCCTAGTCCGCCAGTAAACCCAAAAAACACAAGAAGTCGAAACGGGGTTCAGCTTCTTCACGACTTTCACGCTCACCCGACAAAGAATGTGGGCAGTGGCAACAGGCTCATTCCCGAAGTCAGACTATTTCCACAGCTGGTTCCAGCACAATCCAAGTTTACGGAGCCTTCAGCCACACAGCACCAGATTGAGAAGTTCCACACAGCTCTAGCTGGTTCTTATCCTTACTGACTCCCTCTAGTGCGACTTCTGGCCCCACAGAGCTCAGAAGCCTTCCTCCTGGGCTACCACTGGCAGGTTCACTCTTGGCGCCATTTTGACCCTCTAGGCTACTTCTGCCCTCGTGTTCAGCACTGACGCTGCCCATGGGACCCACGGCCACGCTTTTCAACCGACTTCACACCAGTATCTCACCGAGATTTCTGCACTCGCTTTACCAGAAAGCAGATAACATTCCCTACTGTAAGAAATTGCCTCTTTTTGTATGGTCTCCCCCAAGTTTTTGAACTGATGCTGCTGGTTTTTTGACTCGGAGTGCACTGAGGCCTGCTGATCAGACCTCAGTGCCCTAACCCTAAAGTGTATGTTGAATTGGCTGTACCCATTTGGAAATGGCTAACTTACCTGTAAGTCCCTGGTATATGATACCATGGTATCCCTGGGCTTGCAGCGCTGTTTGCACCACCCTGGAGGTCTCACAAATAAAACAAGACCCTCAGTCTGCAGAAGAGCAGTCATAGACTGCTAGCCTGACTTTGCCAATAAAAGCAATGGCAAAGCCACTACTTCCCCTGTACATCTGTGTAATTCACCCCTCTGACAGGCCTACTGAGTCCTAAGGCAGGGTGCAACACAAGATACAGGCAGGACATGTAGTTTGCATGTCCTGACAGTAAACATGCGAAAACACAGTTTTTACTGTGGAAAGACATTGTCGCCCATTGCCGAGTACAGCCTTACACACTGACCCCTCACGTGTGCTAACTCTTGAACTGTGCGACCAAAGTGGGCACTCCAAGGTATCAAACAACTTGTTACATTAAGCCCGACGTGCATCGCAAGTCAGAATTTGTTACTTGATGAAGTTTGCAGCTTTTACAAAGCTGCCGACTTGTTGCTTTTAAAACTCCTGTGCCTTCCCGGGCACACATGGAGCCTGTTCCACAAGACAGCTCTCTGCCCTCCTGGAGAGACGTGCCAATGACTGTTATTAAGGAGAACAATGGGGGATTGCATGCCGGGGAGGTGTTACCTCCCTCCTGCAGGCAGCCGCTTTGGTGTTGGACCCAAAAGGCAGGCTTGAAAGTGGAAGAGCCTTTGAAGAGCCGATGTGTCACACCATTGTTTAGGCAGATAGTTTGGCACGGGGAGCAGAGAAGGGAAACCAGTTGCCAAACCAGTTTCCCCAAGGGCGTGTAGCCCTGAGGTAGCCACACTCCAAGAGTGGGCTGGGGAGGTCTGAACACCGAGAAAGGGGTCTCGCCATCATGGAAGTTGGCAGAATAGTGTAGGATAGCCAGATGCCACACTCCGCAGGAAGTGGTCACCATGTGGGAGGGAACCTGGTAGCCCAGTGGCTACCAAATGCATCCTGCCCTGAAAGCATTTTCTCGGGCATAAAAGAGGCACCCCTGGTACCTAGACCTCAGATCTCAACCTGCTTGGAAGAAGGACCAAACGAAGACTGCCCTGCTGTTCTGAATGACCAGCAAGGAGACTGCACCTGTTGCACCAGGTGGCTAGGGAAGAGAGGGACTGTGCCTGCCATCTCCTACTCAAGGATAAGCTGTCTTTAGAGCCCAGTCAAGCCAAGAAAACTCCAAGGCCCAGCCGACTAGCCTTCTGTTTGCAGCACAGGGACACAAAAGCTGACGAAGCCTGCTTGGGCAAGCTGGTAGCCCAAAGTCTTCAAGTCGCTACCACTGCTGCTGTGCAGCACCAAAGGCCAAGACCCAACGCACAGAGTTGCACCCACGTTTGCTGAACCCAGGAATGCTGTCGGAGAGTTGCTGGGACCCTCAGAACTCAAGTTATCAACCCAGGAAGGATTGGCCTGTGACCGCTAGTGGACTTCAGCCAGACCGGAGAGGGCTTCATGGGACATCAACCCTGCAACCAAGCCCACCTCATCATCTTTGTGAACCGAGGAATCCCTGCAGGAAGACCCCCATCAACTGTGTCGCATACACAGCATCCCTGGAGCACTTTCAGCATCCTTAATCCCTTGCATTAGGACCACTCCATAGAAATCCATTGCAATGCGGATAAAGTGCCCGGAACTGCTGGAGGACTGCTTTTCCTGTGAAGGTAACTGTTCTTGAGAACCTTGCTGGTCCCCCTCAATAGCTCCCTGCTGGAGCTGATCGCCCCAAGTACTTCTAACCGACCGCATTGACACCCAAGTTTTCTTTGAAAAAGTTTCTGTGTCAAATTCATTGATGTTGCCAAGGCTTGTTTGCAGTAGAGTGAAATTGCTTTGATTTATTATTGCTTGTTAAATTAATATCTACGAAACCCTCAGGTGGATCTTTTTCATTCTAGTGTCTATATTCTTATTAAAATACACTATATTTTTATAAATTGGTGTTGGATTCCTTGAGTGTTGTGTCAATTTCTTCTTCAATTGTTTTGGTGCAGTTTAAATGCTTTACACTTGTTTCTCTGTATAAGCCTTGCTGCTCAGTGCTACAGCTACCCAGGGTTGAGCTAAGGGTTTTACAGATTAAACCTAAGGGTCCAAAAGGGGTTGGTAAGTGTATTACACAGTAAAGTCGCACAACCACACCATATTATACACCCCATTCCCTCACGTTAGTGCCTAGGGGTGGGATCCAGAACTTGTGTTTAGCAGTACCATACAGTTGTTGAAGTTTCAACCCCTGAGAGCCTCATAGGTAGACACCTAGAAAAGAAGTTCTTGCTCCCAAAAAGTATTTTCTGTGGGCATTGCTGAATCCCAGAGTACTGTCTCCAAAAAAGACTTTCCCAAGGAGTAAAGGAGAGTTTGGCAACGTTTCTACAAAGTTGAAGTAAACGTTTTGAGCAGAGCCCAGGAGCCGCTTTTCGAAAAAAGAGACATGGAGCTCGACTTGGCAAATCTGTCCTCATAGAAGATGGATCACCTGAAGGCATTTTGTGCAGAGAGGAAAGTCATCATGGGAGCTAAATTTAAGAAACCTGCTTTGATTAAGGCCATGAGAGTTTGAGAGGAGGCTCACAGGGTACCTCCACGCCTGAGGGAGGAATTACCCTAAGGTAGCGGAGATGAAGAGGAGTTGGAGGACAATCACAGCCTGTTGAGTGGAGCCAGTGGAAACCTACTCTCCTTGCAAGACCCAGGAGGGTCCCTAGGGCCCACAGTCTGGCAAGCTCTGAACACAGCCAGAGGTCCATTCAGGCCGAGCATGGCAGCCCTGGACTTGGAGGAGAGCGCCCTAGCTCTGGCTGAAAGAAGATTTGTCCTAGAGGAAAGGAGGGCCAGGCTTGGCTTGGAGCCCAGAGAAGATGGTGGCAGCAGAACTGAAGGTGCTCATGGGGGTGCCCCTAATGTAAGGTTGCCCAAAGCGGTTATCCCTCGTTATGTTCCAGGGGATGACATTGATAAGTGGCTGCCCTCCTATAAGAGAGCTCTTGAGATGAGGAAGGTGGGTACACAACACTGGGGAACACTTCTGTGGGAGTACCAGGGGTTGGTAAGGATGGGCTACTCACACCTAGAGGATGAAGTAGCTGAGTCCCACACCCACATGAAGGCAGCTGTTTTTTAGATTTTTGGGTGAACTACTGGAGCTTAGATCCTCCCAGAAATGCAGTACACAAGCATGGGTAGACTTTTTGACACCTCATTTAAGGCCCTGGATGGTTGGATTAAAGGCAACAAAGTGGTCACATTTGAAGGGCTCTAAATCTGTTGGTTAAGGTGCACTGTATAACAAATTGTCACTCTGAAAATTTGCACCAGCATCTGGTGGACTCTAAGCTATCTAACCCCAGGAAAGTGGGCAAGACAGCTGATGAGAGGGTAAGAACCAGAGTCTCTAAATAGTTCCTGGGTGGTGACCAGAAGAAAAGTGGTCAGGCCCCCTCTCAGGGAAAAGGATAAAAATAAAGGTAGCTCTAAAGAATCCCCAACAGTGGCCCAAGGAGAGAGTCCCGAGCTACATCCCATTCAAAGAGAAAGGGGTACCAGGGAAATAAAATTTGCCCCTTGAAGGCAGGGTTGTGCTTTGACCGTTACCAGCCGGGGCACAAGAGGAGAGATGCAGCGTGCACCAAAAAGGCACTCACTAGTGGCCAGCCCAAAGGGTTGGCTAATGTGGGGGATTGGTTGGAAGGTTGCCCCTAAAGATCCCAATGGGGGAAAACTGAGACCAGCTTAGTGTTCCTGGGTGGGGAGAATATTGAACCTCCTAGCATGGAGAAATATAGGCAGTGGCAAAGTCAATGGGGTGGACGTGAAGGCTCTTAGGGATGCAGGTGCCAGTACAACCATCGTTATGGCTAAGCTGGTTTCCCCAGACCAGATCCTACCTGAGGAGGTGCACGAGATCGTCAACGCTGACAATGTTACAGTCACAACTCTATGGCTCTGGTTGACTTTGAGTGGGGTGGAGTTACAGGCCCAAAGAAGGTACCTGTGCCCCCTGCTGTCCCAGTGGAGTGTTTGCTGGGCAATGACTTTGAAACCTCTGCTTGGGCAGAAGTAGAGAGGAGGACATATGCAGTCATGCTGGGTCTCCCTGAATGGGTGTGTGTTACTACCAGAGCACAGAAAGCCCTGAGAAAAAACGTCGAGTGATCCTGGCGCCGTAAACTATGGACCAGGTCCCTAAAGCCAAGAAATGTGGCAGGAAGGCTGGCTGCCCAGCCTCCAAAGGCCCACAGGCTAAGAAGGAGGCCAACTCCCAGGGGGAGGCCTGGTGCCTGAAAAGAAGGAACTGACTCCTGGAAGCTTGCCAGATCTGGCAGAACTCCAGGGAGTAGTGGGTCCCTATAGGGAGGACCTGAGCAATGGAAAAAGGATCTATCCCACTCCAGAAGACCTGCAACAGTTGGCTGTCAAACAGGCACAAGGGGATACCAGTGGTACCCATAAGGTATACTTGGAGGAGGTGCTCCTGTACCATGAGCCAAGGGGCCCAAATCAGGGGCATCCAGGAGACTGGGGGTCCCTCAACAGAACAAGGAGTTCCTCCTTAACCTAGCCCATTATATCCCCTTGGCTGGGCACCTGGGGCAGACCATGACCTGGGAGAGGCTGGTCTGCCTTCTACTGGTCCCGGATGTCTGAGAAGGTCAAGGAGTTTTGTCCTTCTTGTGTGACCTGCCAAGCCAGTGGCAAGGCAGGATGTAAACCAAAGTCTGCCCTGATAACACTACCAGTGGTGGGGACCCCCTTTGAGAAGTTGGGGATAGACTTTGTTGGTCTTCTACATCCACCCACAGCTTCAGAGAAAAGGTTCATCCTGGTGGTAGTGCACCCTGCCACTAGGTATCCTGACCAATTCCACTTACGACAGTCACTGCCCCTGCAGTGGCTGGAGCCCTCCTTGGAATCTTCACCAGGGTTGGGTTCTCTAAGGAAGCTATCTCAGATAAGGGCACGAATTTCATGTCCGCTTATCTGAAGGCAGTATAGGATGAATGTGGTGTGACTTACTAGTTCAGCATTCCGTATCACCCCCAAGGAAATGGTTTAGTTGAGAGATTCAACAAAACCATAAAAGGCATGACCATGGGTTTGCCTGAAAACCTCAGGAGGAAATGGGACATTCTCCTCCCATACCTATTGGTGGCCTACAAGGAGGTCCCTCAAAAAGGAGTTGGCTTCAGTCCCTATGAACTACTCTTTGGACATCCTGTGAGAGGTCCACTAAGCTTGTTTATGGAGGGGTGGGGGAGACCCCTCAAAGATCCTAAGCAGGACATAGTGGACTATGTGCTTGGCCTTCGCTTCAAAATGGCTGAGTAAATGAAGGCGACGAGCATTTGGTGGCTAACCAGGAACTTGTCAAGCTCTGGTATGACCAAAAGTCCTCAATGTTAGAATACCAGCCAGGACAGTTGGTGTGGATCTTGGAGTCTCTAGCACCCAGGGCCTTGCAGGACAAGTGGACTGGGCCCTACCCCATCTTAAAAAAGAAGGGAAGTCACCTATTTGGTGTACTAGGGTACTTACAGGAACCCTCACAGGATGATCTACGTAAACAGGCTTCCACTACACCACCAGAGGGTGGACTTTACCATATTGGTGGTAATAGATGGGGGCGAGAAAGAAGAGTGACCCTCTCCAGACCTCCTATCTACTAATGACCAAGTTGAAGCTGTGGAAGGAGTAGTTGTCTCCCCCCACACTGACAGACCTGCAACGAAGGGACTGCTATCACCTGCTGAAGCAGTTTGCTGGACTGTTTTCTCTGACTCCAGGTCTGACAGCATGGTGAACCCATTATGTGGACGCCAGTGACCGCTTGCCTGTCAAAAGTAAGATTTACAGGTTGTCTGACCAAGTCAAGGCCAGCTTCATGCTGAGGTTGCCAAGATGTTGGAGCTGGTTGTGATTGAGCCCTCCAGTAGTCCATGGGCCAGCCCATTGGTACTGTTGCCCAACCCCAGTTCTGAAGGGGGAAACCTGAGATGAGGTTCTGTGTGGACTACAGGGTCCTCAATGCAGTCACTAAGACTGATGCCCACCCCATTCCAAGAGTTGATGAGCTCATTGACAAATTGGGACAGCTAAGTATCTGAGCACCTTTGACCTGACATCAGGATATTGTCAGATCGCCCTCACTCCAGGAGCTAGGGAGAGGTCTGCTTTCTCCACACCGGAGGGCCACTTTCAATTTAAAGGGATGAAATATGCCCCTGCCACTTTCCAGAGGTTGGTGAATCGTGAACTGTTGGGTCTGGAGAGTTTCAGTGCAGCTTATCTAGATGATATAACTGTATTCATCTCCACATGGGAGGATCACCTGGTCCACCTCGAAGAAGTGCGCCAGGCCTTGCAGAAGGCAGGCCTGACTATTAAGTCAGGTAAGTGCCAGATAGGGCAAGACTCTGTTGTGTACTTAGGCTACCAAGTTGGTGAGGCCATGTACAACCTCTCCAGACCAAGATCTAGACCATTCTGGCTTGGAAGCCTGTTAAGACTGAGACCCCGGTCAGAGCCTTTTTAGGCCTGAATGGGTACTACAGTAGATTTGTGAAGGGTTATGGTACCATAGTGGCACCGCTAGCTGTCTTGACCTCCAAAAAGCAGCCCAGAAATGTTATCTGGACTGAGCAGTGTGAGAAGGCGTTTGAGAGTCTCAAGGAAGCACTGTGCTCAGCACTTGTCTTGAAGGCCTCTGACTTCCGCAAAGAGTTTGTTGTCCCGACTGATGTTTCTGAACATTGATAGGTGTGCAGTATTGTCTCAAGTGAATGATTCGGGCCAGGATCAGCCAGTTGCCTTCATCGACAAGCGACTCCTTCCTAGGGATCAGCTTTGGAGTGCCATCAAGAGGGAAGCCTTAGCTGTTGTTTGGTCCATGAAGAAGCTGGGGACTCACTTCAAAGTTCAAATCGACCACAGACACCCCCCCCCCCAATGGCTGATGCAGATAAGAGGGGAGAACCCCAAGTTGTTGAGGTGATGCATTTCCCAACAGGGTATGGACTTCACAGTGGAATACAAACCTGGGACTAACCATGCAGATGGCCTTTCCAGGTTCTTCCATTTAGATGATGAGAATCACCAGGAGAAGGGTTGGTTGCTCCTTACCTTTCGTCTGGGAGGGGCATGTAGGAAAATGTCTCTTTTTGTATGGTCACCAACAAGTTTTTCAACTAATGCTGCTGGTTTTACGACTCAGAGTGCACTGAGTCCTGCTGATCAGACCTCAGTGCCAGTGCCTTGGCCCTAAATTGTATGTTGAGCTGGCTATAGACATTTGGAAATGGCTAACTTACCTGTAAGTCCCTAGTATCTGGTACCCAGGTCATATAAGTTAGAGGTGTACCCCAGGGCTTGCAGCGCCAGTTGCGCCACTTGGTGGTCCCCCAAATAAAACAAGTCCCCCAGTTTGTCTCTGCAGACTGACAGAGCAGTCATACATTGCTAGCCCGACTTTGCCATTGCAAGCAATGGCAGAGCTACTACTTCCCCTTTACATATGTGGAAGTCACCCCTCTGGCAGGCCTACCTAGTTCTAAGGCAGAGTGCAACATATGACACAGGCAGGACATGCTGTTTGCATGTCTTGACAGTAAAGACATGAAAACACCGTTTTAGCTGTGGAAAGACTTGGTTCACCAATTGGCACGTACCGGATTACACGCAGACCCTTCATGTGTGCTAACTCTTGAACGGTGCCAGCAAAGTGTGCACTCCAGGGTATCAAACCGCTTGATACATTAAGCCTGACTGGTATCTCAAGTTGGAATTAATGTAACTTGTCGCAGTGTGCAGCTTTTACAAAGCTGCCACTTAGTTGCTTTTAAAACTCCTGTGCCTTCCCAAGCACACATGGAGTCTTTTCCACGCGACTGCTTTCTGCCCTCCTCGTGAGACGTGCCAACGACTCTCAGGAAGGAGAACAATAATTGCAGACCAGGGAAGTGTTACATCCCTCAAGCAGGATGCCACTTAGGTATTAACCCTAAAAGACAGGCTTCAGAGGGGAAGCCGCCTTTGAAAAGCAGATGTGTCACCCTAGGGAAGAGAGCTGCCCCATTGTTTTGGCATATAGTCTGGCACAGGGAGCAGAGAAGGGAAACGAGGTAGCCACACCCAAGGAGTAGGCTAGTGAGGCCTGAACACCGATAGAGGGGTTTGCCGTCTTGGAAGTGAGCAGAATGGTGTATCCTTGGATAGCCAGATGCCACACTCCACAGGAAGTGGTCCCCACGTGGGAGAGTACCTGGTAGCCCATTGGTTACCAACTGCATCCTGCCCACAGGGCATTTTCCGAGCATAAGGGGGGCACCCCTGACACCCAGACCACAGATCTCGACTGACTTGGATGAAGGATTGCCCTGCTGCACTGAAGGACCAGCAAAGAGAGGCTCCACTGTTGAAGACTACACCTAATGGCTAGTGAAGAGAGTGACTGCGCCTGCTGTGTCCTGGTCAAGGGGAAGCTGTCTTAAGAGCCCAGTTAAGCCAAGAGAATTCCAAAGGCCAGCCCGATTGGCCTCCTGTTCGCAGCACAGGGACACAACAGCTGAAGAAGCCTGCTGGGGCAACCTGGTAGCCCAAAGTCTTCAAGTCGCTACCACCGCGCAACTCCAAGAACCAAGACCTGGCGCACAGAGTTGCACCCGAGTTCACTGAACCCAGGAGTGCTGTCAGACAGTTGCTGGGACCCTCAGAAAACGAATTATCAACCCAGGAAGGATTGGCCTGTGACCGCGACACGGGCCTACTGGTAGACTGGACTTTGGCCAGACCGGAGAGGGGTTTGTGGGACATAGACCCTTCAACCAGGACCCCCTCACCTTCGTCGTGAACCGCGAAATCCCTGCTGGAAGACCCCCGTCGCATCCACAGCATCTGCATCCTTTATCCCTACATCAGGACCACTCAGTAGGAATCCATTGTAATGTGGATAAAGGAAATGATGGAGTGCTTCTTTTGTGAAGGTAACTGTTCTTGAGGACCTTGCTGTTCCCCCTGACTATCTCCCTGCTGGAGTTTGTTGTGCCAAGTACTTTTAAATGACCACATTAAAACTTACCCAAGTTTTCTTTGAAAAAGTTTCTGAGTGTCAAATTTGTTGATGTTGCCAAGGCCTGTTCACGGTTGAGTGAAATTGCTTTGATTTATTATTGCTTGTCAAATTAATGTCTCTGGAACCCTCAGTTGGATCTTTTTCGTTTTAGTTTGTAAATTCTTATAAAAATACACTATATTTTTATAAATTGGTGTCAGACTTCTTGAGTGGCATGACAATTTCTTCTTCAATTGTTTTGGTGCCGTTTAAATGCTTTACACTATTTCGTCTTTGTAAGCCTTGCTGCTCAGTGCCACAACTGCCCAGAGTTGAGCTGAGGGTTTGACAGACGAAACCTAAGGGTCCTAAATGGGTTGGTAAGTGTATTGCACGGTGAAGTTCCACAACCACACAATATAATCCACCCCATTTCCTCACATTTACACTCCCTTTTCAGAACTGACTCCGATAACGACTGGGACCAGGGTGATGAGTTGCTCAGCCATATCCTGATGACAATTGGTATGAGGACTTTCAGGAGGCTAGTGGGCTTGATAATTCCCCAGAAACCTCCCTTTTCTCTCCTATTGCCCAGCTGCTGAAAAATCTGCTCCCATGGCGGTCATGCGTAGGGCGACCGAAGTACTTGACCTCCCACCTCCCCACCATCGAGTTGAAAACAAACTTCCTGATTGAAGTCCTTCAGTCTGGCCAGACTGCTTCTGAGCCTCCTCTCCCTTTTAATTTTGCCTTGATGGATACCCTCATAGAGGCTTGGGTTAAGTTTTGTACCAGCCCTCCGGTTAACCGACAAATTGCCAGGTGCCACCGTCCTACTCCAGGTGGCCTGGCCTTCTTGTCTCCGCACCCTTCTCCAGAGAGCCTTGTGTTGCAAGCTTCTCCTAGCTCGACCAATCCCAACAAATTCCCTACTACTCCCCCTGACTGAGTCAAAGAGAGTAGAGACATTTGAAAAGCGCCTCTTCTCCTCAACCGGTTTGGCCCTGTGTTCAATTAACGCCTCCTGTTTGTTGGGCAGTTACTCTCATGCACTCTGGGGCTCAGTGGCACAAGTTCTCCCTGGTGTTCCGAAAGGCATTTGCCCTGTTCTTTCTCAGGCCTTTCAGGATGATCATGAAGCAGCCAAGTTCGTGATTCGTTGTGGCTTGGACACCACCGATTCCGTTGGACGGGCTATTGGCACCAGTGTTGTCGTGCATGGCTATGATCTACTGGGTTCTTGTGGGACAACCGGTCCTCCCTGATGTACATGCCGTAAGATGGGACTCGCTTGTTCAGGGAATAGGCTGACTCGGCCCTTGAACATTTCTAAGGCAGTAGAGCTACCACTTGCTCTCTGGGCCTTTCTACCCTTACCGCCAGCCTATCCCACCCCTGCAGGGAACCCAGCAGTTTCGCAGGACAGGCCATGGTGCCCACCTCCCTGCAGCCAGGGTCAGCATGCTGCTCAATCAGATTACCCCGGCAGCCCCATCTGCTAAACCTCTTACCGGGTCACAGTCACCCGGCTGGAGGCAGAATCCACCGATTTTCTGGGTTGGCAAGCGATTTACATTGAACAGGTGGTTCCTCCAAATTGTTCGCAAAGTTTACACATCACCCTTTATCTCGTCCCGGCTGCACCTTCCACAGTCTACCCAGTGACTGACAGAGGACCATCACTCCATTTTGTGGCAGAAAAGAACTCCTTCTGTCATCTTTGGGGTTCACTTTCAGCGTTCCAAAGTCACACCTGACTCCTTCCCAGATGCCCCCCTTCATCGGGGCCACTCTAGAAACGGTTCAGATCAGTTTCGGCCTTTCCACTGGGAAAAAGAGTCCAATACATTCAGGCAGTGATCCGGCTCTTTTAGCCTCGGTCATGGATTTCAGTGTGGTAGACTCTGAGGCTTCTGGGACTGATGGCCTCCTGCATCCTGCTGGTCTAACAAGGCAGGTGGCATATGCAGGCTCTGCAGTGGACCCCAAAAGAATGCTCAGCTTCTACATCGATCGTACCAAAGACCACCGAGTGGACAATCCGTTTTTTATGGGGTTTGCCGGAGCGAAGAAAGTCAAAACTGGGAATAAGTGTACCATTTCATGCTGGATTGCGCTCTGCATTAAGATCTGATACACTTTGGCAAAGGAACCGCCACCAGATGGTCTGCGAGCCCATTCTACCGGGGCCAAAGATGCTACCACTGCATTAGCACCCGGACTCCATTTCCTCGACATCTGCCAAGCGGCTGCATGGGCGTCCCTCCATGCGTTCACTAAGCACTATTTTCTGGACATCTAAGTCTGCCGAGAAGCGTGCTTTGCCCGCTCGGTCCTGCAGGACTTTCTGGTTTGAGTCCATCCACAGCCCAACTCCATTAGGTACTGCTTTGTTATCTATTCAGAAAGTGAGGAATCTGTGGCTAGAAGTCTCTATCAGAAAGAATGAGTTACTTCCCTTCAGTAACGCTCTTTCTGGTAGAGACTCCATCTAGCCACAAATTCCTCCTATCCTCCCCGGTCTGTTAGTATTGTACCCATTATTAAGATCCAGAGTTTAGGAATCTGCATACTGTCTACCAATTCACTTTTTGGTCTCCGCTTCTGGGGCAAGAATAGTCTCAAAAGCAAATGAAGTCAGCGTGTGGGAGTGGAGTCTATATAGGCCCCAAACATCATTTCTAGAGCAGAACGGTGTAAGTGCAGAGCCGCAAAGCACCACCTTCTGATACGCACAAGCGTGGCTGAAAAGTTTCCTGATCCATTCTGCCACCTAGGGAATATTCAAAAAGTTAAGAATATGCGGCTAGATATTGTCTACCAGAAACAGCATTACAGAAGGTAAATAACTTGTTCTTTTATAAATATATGTGTGTGTGTATATTACACAGTAGTGGTCACTACTGTGTAGTTATGGTTCAGACAGTGTTTCCAATTAAACGGTTATAAAATAAATAGACTTTGTTCGGGAAACAAGACACAAAGCATACATTGAATATCTGTGTAGTGGACATGTGCATGAGTCTGCTCTCATGCACATGCACAGGCACTGTTTCTGTTGGAGTCAACAGTTGAATGTATTTACATGTTGAATGATGAACTGTGTTTACAGAGATTAGTACAACATGCAGATCTGTACTTTTTCTTTCATGTTCTTCACAACAGGCTTTAAAAGCTGCAGAAGCAATTACGGCCAGTGACTCATCTAAGGATAGCATAAAGGAGACCGAAGCAGCACCAGAAACGATTGAGGAACCCAAAGGAGGTACACTTGCAGTTAAATCGCCTCCAGACAACAAGGCAGCAGAGCCGATGGAAGTGGGAGCAGAAACAGAGAAGAAGGGAGACAGCTAATTAAAACAACACCACAGCATCCTTAAGAAGCCCCAAACACACATTCTCATGACCAGAAAAGACATTTATTTATGATTTAAAAAAAGTGATTTTGTCTTTAAATAAATGGTTCCTGTTTTATTTAAGTTTGCATCTTTCTTCAATTGTCTGACGTGATGTTATTTCCAGTTTTGTTCCTATGTTGTAAATACTGTACATAATTCACTTATTTGAAAACATTTATTCTTAAGGCAAACTTCTGAGTACTCAAGAAGGAATTTTTAACAGATATAAAAACATGTCAAACAGTATTAACTCTCTAACTCACATCCTCAACCCTGATGTCCAAACCCTGTAGCCTTAACTAATTCCATCTTTACTTTCCCATGCCCATAATACCTTAAACCTCAATTCTAAACCCTTAACCAGTATAGCAGTTCTATTTTCACGCTATTGTTGCCTAAATATATTTTGGGAACACACACTTTGGGAAGTGTTTCTTTTTCGAAGTAATTATTTCTAGAACTAATAATGGAGAAGATTAGTTATAGAAGTGTTGCTTTCAAACTTTTAAGGCAATATCTCCAGGATGCATATCAACCACATTAATAACTAAAAGCACATTTTCACACACCTTTCAACATTACAGAATATTTTCCCATAATTAGCAAAATACCAATTTATATAAATGTACAAATGGTAGCGACTAAATCTTTAACTATTTAGGCAAGTTAGAAACTATTTAAGCAAGTTAGTCTCTCTTTAGTCTTTTTTTTTTTTTTATTTATTATTTATACATACTTTTCTCTCCACCTCACCAACGTGCTTTGTGTAACAATTATTCTTTGGTCAGTTGACTCATGCTCCACATCAGTCAATTATTTAGGTAAACTATGTTTCTACACGTTTGCAATTTATAACGGATTCAGAGACTCCAATGTCTCCCCTCTTATTACCAGAATGTTTTGATACGTTTTCTAGACTCTTCTAAAACTTAGTCCAGAATTCCGCTTTCTAGACCCTCAGGCTCTAAGGCATTTGCCAAGGTACCAGCATGAGACAGGAAGCCCTTAAGACTGCAACTCCCATCCCCCCCCCCCTACTCCGCTATATTTGAGTGAGATATGTTTCAGGTAACAGTCAAACCTATGAGATATCACAGGGATAGTTAGTAGAATCCAAGCCTTCTTTCATTAATGCAAGGCACACTCAAGATCACTAAAAATGTATATATTTTAAAGACTTTAAAATCTAAATCCTGTCCTAGTGTACGCAATATGAATTGTAAGATAAACAGCATGGTAGCTGCAACGTTTACCAAAAGTGTGTACAACAAAATATACTCTAACATATTTGCAGTGTAACTTTATATCTGAAAGAGACACGTTAGTGACAGATTCCTTACCTTAGAATATCCCCAGGCGTCAGGCTGGATCCGGAAAGTTTTTGCGTAGCAGTACCCTTGCGTGTCGGTAGGCGGCGTCTTGCGGCTCCGCGTCCGTCGTTGGCGTCGTGATCGCCGGGATGACGTCGCGGGCAGTACTTAGACGCCGCCCCTGCGCGCTGACGTCAGTTCTTCTTTTTCCGCGCCAGTAAGCGCAGATCCGGGAAGAGCAGTGCCCTAGTCAATTTTTGACAAAATTTTTGGTGAATTTTTCACTGTTTCTTTTCGAGTCTTCATCGACTCTAGGTGTCAGTAGGGATGCCCGGCTTCAAGCCATGCGACGTCTGTGGTCGAATGATGTCGATCACAGACCCGCACTTAGAGTGTCTCTACTGTCTCGGCCGAGACCACGACACGAAGTCGTGCCCTGACTGCCGGAAACTCCACCCGAAGGCTTTGCGAGAGCGGTCTCGAAAGCTCCTCGAGGTCCGGCAGTCGGCTCCGCGCCGCACCAAGCCCCGGTCCCGTGAGAGGTCGAGGGGCCGGTTGCGGAGCCCCCGCCGGTCATCGGAGTCCAAGTCTTCGCGCTCCTCGGGTAAGTCGAAGCACAAAAAGTCTAAGAAGCATCATCGCTCTAAGACTTCGCCTCGCCGGTCTCGCGGCTCGGCTGAGGCCCCTGTCGGCACCGTCCCCGCGGCCCCGGACGTGCCTGTGGAGCCACCCCCGCATTACCCGTCTTTTCCGGGTTCGGGGGCGACTCCGGCCGAAATACTGGAATTCCTGTCGGCCATGGCCCGCCTCTTCGGGCCTCAAGGTCCCTCCGTGCCCCGCGGGCCCTGATGGGGTTGCTCCGGCGTTGCCGACGACTCCGGTCCTGGCGTCGCCTGTCCCGCCAGCCCTGATCCCGGCTCCGGTGGTACCGCAACCCCGATCGACGCCGGTTGACCTAACCACGCCTCCGCCGGCGCCGATCTCCCCGGTGCCGTTCCTGAAGCCGCCCGGGGCTCCGGGCGGCGTCGTTCCCGGTTCTCTCCGGTTCCGGACATGGAGCCGGACCGACGTCGCTCGGCCGCCGGCTCCGGCGCCGATGAGACCTTGGGTCCCAGATGTCCCTCCTCCTCCATATTTTGAACCAGAGGAGGACCAGGAGAGCTGGGAGGGGTCAGAAGACCCTCTCACACAACAGTGTGAGTATGATCAGGACTGGGCAGAGGAACTTGGGGATGCCAGTGGTCTAGACACTTCCCCTGACACTGGCATGCTACCTCCTCCAGTGGCTACGGAGGAGGGAGCAAATTTCGCAACGGTGTTGCGTAGAGCAGCTGGAGCCTTACACCTCCAATTGCCTACTGTGGCTGTCAGGACTAATCTCCTGACCGAAGTGCTTCAACCGGCAGCTTCCTCTTCGGAGACTGTGCTGCCGTTTAATGATGCACTATCTGACGTTCTTTTGGGCACCTGGTCCAAGCCCACCACAGGGGCTCCTGTGGATAGGAACGTGGCCCGACGCCATCGCCCTGCTCAGGGCGACCCCTTGTTTCTCTCTCAACATCCCACCCCCGAGAGCTTGGTTGTCCAAGCCTCTGCCTCCCAAACCGCCTTCCCTACCGCCCCTCCGGATAGGGAATCCAAACGCCTGGACCAATTTGGGAAGAAGGCTTTTTCTTCCTCCAGTGCTGGCTTGCCGTCCGTCAACACCGCTTGCCTCTTGGGCCGATATACCCACTCCCTGTGGGATTCGGTGGCGGCTGTTTTGCCCCAGTGTTCTGAGGAGGTCCAGACACTGCTTACCCGCACCATTGCGGAAGGTAGGGATGCGGCAAAGTACACCATACGATGTGGCCTTGATACCGCCGACTCGCTGGGCAGATCGCTTGCAACGACGGTGGCGCTGCGTCGCCACGCCTGGCTGAGAACAACTGGTTTCTCGGGTGATGTCCAGAATACACTTATGGACATGCCCTTTGATGGAGTCGGTCTTTTTGGTTCCAAAGCAGACCATGCGCTGGAGCGTTTTAAGGACTCACGGGCCACTGCCAAGTCCCTGGGCCTTTCTGTTGTGCGCCCTCCGCTAACCTCTGCTTTTCGCCCCTTTCGTGGCCACGGAAGGGGCGCCCAGTCACGTCCGCAGACCAGCCACCGGCCCGCGCAGCAAGCGTCTTCGCGTGGCCGGGGACGTGGCTACCGCCGTGGCGGTTCGGGCAACCAGCGTGCGGGTCAGGCCACCACCTCCGCCCCGTCCGCGGCCTCCAAGCCCTCCTAGTCCCTCCTTTCAGGTGCACAGCACGCCAGTAGGGGGCAGGGTCCGTCATCACCTTCACCACTGGCGTGCCATCACCTCGGACAGGTGGGTCTTGGACATTGTCCGAAGGGGCTACTCCCTCCCCTTCGAGACCACCCCCCCAGCCATGCCACCTCAATTCCACCGCATGTCAGGGGATCACTTGGTGCTTCTGCAGAAGGAAGTCACGGCCCTCTTGGCCAAGAGGGCCATCGAGCATGTTCCGACCCCAGAAGTAGGATGTGGTTGCTACTCCCACTACTTTCTGGTGCCCAAAAAGGACAAGGAGGACATGCGTCCTATCTTGGACCTCCGGAACGTCAATCGCTTCCTCCGGAAGGAGAAGTTCAAGATGCTCACCCTAGCTCAGGTCTTGACTGCCCTCGACCCTGGAGACTGGTTGGTAGCGTTGGACTTGCAGGACGCTTATTTTCACATCCCCGTCCTGCCGGCCCACCGGCGTTACCTTCGGTTCACAGTAGGCCTCGAGCATTTTCAGTTCACCGTGCTCCCCTTTGGCCTTACAAGTGCCCCTCGGGTGTTCACGAAAGTGATGGCGGTGGTCGCAGCTCATCTGCGCCGGGCAGGGGTTCCAGTCTTCCCCTACCTCGACGACTGGCTGCTGAAGGCGGGCTCGTCCCAGGCAGTCGTCTCCCACCTCCAGACTACGGCCGCACTCCTGCACTCGCTGGGGTTCTCCATCAGTGTGCCGAAGTCGCATCTGATTCCTTCTCCACAGCTCCTTTTCATCGGAGCAGTTCTGGACACGACGCAGTTTCGGGCCTATCCTCCCGAACGGCGAGTCCGGGATATTCAGGCTATGATTCCGATCTTTCAGCCTTTATCCTGGGTTTCGGTACGGATGACCCTGAGGCTGCTGGGCCTTATGGCCTCCTGCATCCTGCTGGTCGATCATGCCAGATGGCATATGCGGGCTCTGCAGTGGGACCTGAAGTTCCAGTGGGCGCAGCATCAGGGAACCTGTCCGATCACGTTCAGATCTCGGAGGGGCTGCAAGACAGTTGCAGAGGTGGCTCTCGAACCGGCAATGGGTCATGGGCAGATCTACTCTCCCTTCCCCAGCCAGAGCACACAGTTGTGACGGACTGCGTCCCTTCTGGGATGGGGCGGTCACATGGGAGAGGCGGAGATCAGAGGCCTCTGGTCTCCGGCGGAGTCCCGGCTCCATATCAACCTTCTGGAGCTCCAGGCGATCCGACTTGCACTCAAGGCATTCCTTCCCTCTGTCAAAGGGAAGGTAGTGCAGGTGATCTGAAAGAGACACGTTAGTGACAGATTCCTTACCTTAGAATATCCCCAGGCGTCAGGCTGGATCCGGAAAGTTTTTGCGTAGCAGTACCCTTGCGCGTCGGTAGGCGGCGTCGTGCGGCTCCGCGTCCGTCGTCGGCGTCGTGATCGCCGGGATGACGCCGCGGGCAGTACTTAGGCGCCGCCCCTGCGCGCTGACGTCAGTTCTTCTTTTTCCGCGCCAGCAAGCGCAGATCCGGAAGAGCAGTGCCCTGGTCATTTTTTGACCAATTTTTTTGGTGAATTTTTCACTGTTTTTCTTTCGATCGACTTCAAGGTGTCGTAGGGATGCCCGGGTTTAAACGTTGCGGCGCCTGTGCTCGGATGATGTCCATCACAGACCCGCATCGGGAGTGTCTCTTCTGCCGAGGCCACGACACGGAGTCTTGTTCCGACTGCCGGGCCCTCAACCCGAAAGCTCTCCGAGAGCGGTCTCGAAAGCTCCTGGAGGCCCGGCATCCGGCTCCGCGCAAGCCCCGGTCGCGTGAGAGGTCCAGGGGTCGATCGCGGAGTCCACACCGGTCGTCGGCATCGAAGTCTTCTTCGTCCGGTAAGTCCAAACATAAAAGTCCAAAAGCATCGTCGCTCTAGGACTTCGCCGCCGGTCTCGCGACTCGGCTGAGGCCCCTCCCGGCACCGTCCCCGCGGCCCCGGACATGCTCTGTGGAGTCGCCCCGCAATACCCGTCCTTCCCGGGTTCGCGGGCGGATCCGGCCCAAGCACAGGAATTCCTGTCGGCCATGGCCCGCCCTCTTCGGGCCTCCAGGCCCCTCCGGTGCGCCTTCGGGCCCCGCGGGCCTTGATAGGGTTGCTCCGGCGTCGCCGACGGCTCCGGCCCCGGCGTCGCCCGTGCCTCCAGCCTCGATCCCGGCTTCGGCCCCGGCCTCGATCCCGGCTCCGCAACCCCCATCGACGCCGGTCGACCTAACGACGCCGGAGCCGATGTCTCCGGTGCCGTTCTCGACGCCGCCTGGGGCTCCGGGCGGCGTCGTCCCCCAGTTCCTTCCGGCTCCGGACATGGACCCGGAACGACGTCGCTCGACGCCGGTTCCGGCGCCGATGAGACCTTGGGTCCCAAATGTCCCTCCCCTTATTTTGAACCAGAGGAGGACCAGGAGGACTGGGAGGGGTCTGATGACCCTCTGGCACTACAGTGTCAGTACGATGAGGACTGGACAGAGGGTCCAGGGGATGCCAGTGGTCTAGATACTTCCCCTGACACTGGCATGCTGTCTCCTCCCGTGGCTACGGAGGAGGGAGCCAATTTTGCAACGGTGTTGCGTAGGGCGGCTGGAGCCTTACATCTCCAACTCCCTACTGTGGCGGTCAAGACTAATCTCTTGACAGAGGTGCTTCAGCCGGCAGCCTCCTCTACGGAGACTGTGCTGCCGTTTAACGACGCCCTCACTGACGTTCTTTGGGCGCCTGGTCCAAGCCCAACACAGGGGCTCCTGTGGATAGGAACGTGTCCCGGCGCCATCGCCCAGCTCCGGGCGACCCCTGTTTCTCTCTGTCCACCCCACTCCTGAGAGCTTGGTTGTCCAAGCCTCCGCTTCCCAAACCACCTTCCCTACCGCCCCTCCGGATAGGGAATCCAAACGCCTGGATCAATTTGGGAAGAAAGGTTTTTCTTCCTCCAGTGCTGGCTTGCGGTCCATCAACACCGCTTGTCTTTTGGGCCGATATACCCACTCCTTGTGGGATTCGGTGGCGAATGTTTTGCCCCAGTGTTCTGAGGAGGTCCAGACACTGCTTTCCCGCGCCATTGCGGAAGGAAGGGATGCGGCCAAATCACACGATTCGATGTGGCCTTGATACCGCCGACTCGCTGGGCAGGTCCATTGCAACGACGGTGGCGCTGCGACGCCACGCCTGGCTGAGAACCACTGGTTTTCAGGGGATGTCCAGAATACTCTCATGGACATGCCCTTTGATGGAGTCGGTCTTTTTGGGTCCAAAGCAGACCATGCGTTGGAGCGCTTTAAGGACTCACGGGCTACTGCCAAGTCCCTGGGCCTTTCTGCTCCACGCCCTCCGCTGACTTCTGCTTTTCGCCCCGATCGTGGCCACGGTAGGGGCGCCCCTTCACGTCAGCAGCCCAGCCACCGGCCCGCGCAGCAGGCGTCTTCGCGTGGCCGAGGACGTGGATTCCGCCGTGGCGGATCGGGCAACCAGCGTGCGGGTCAGGCCACCACCTCCAACCCGTCCGCGGCCTCCAAACCCTCCTAGTCCCTCCTTTCAGGTGCACAGCACGCCAGTAGGGGGCAGGGTCCGCCATCACCTTCCCCACTGGCGTACCATCAGGTGGGTCTTGGACATTGTCCGAAGGGGCTACTCCCTCCCCTTCGAGTCCACCCCCCCAGCCATGCCACCTCAATTCCACCGCATGTCAGGGGATCACTTGGTACTTCTGCAGAAGGAAGTCACGGCCCTCTTGGCCAAGAGGGCCATCGAGCATGTTCCAACCCCAGAAGTAGGGCGTGGTTGCTACTCCCCACTACTTCCTGGTGCCCAAAAGGACAAGGAGGACATGCGTCCTATCTTGGACCTCCGGAACGTCAATCGCTTCCTCCGGAAGGAGAAGTTCAAGATGCTCACCCTAGCTCAGGTCTTGACTGCCCTCGACCCTGGAGACTGGTTGGTAGCGTTGGACTTGCAGGACGCATATTTCCACATCCGACTCCTGCCGGCCCACCGGCGTTACCTTCGGTTCACGGTAGGCCCCGAGCATTTTCAGTTCACCGTGCTCCCCTTTGGCCTTACCAGTGCCCTCGGGTGTTCACGAAAGTGTTGGCGGTGGTCGCAGCTCATCTGCGCCGGGCAGGGGTTTCAGTCTTCCCCTACCTCGACGACTGGCTGCTGAAGGCGGGCTCTGTCCCAGGCAGTCGTCTCCACCTCCAGACTACGGCCGAACTCCTGCACTCGCTGGGGTTCTCCATCAATGTGCCGAAGTCGCATCTGATTCCTTCTCCACAGCTCCTTTTCATCGGAGCAGTTCTGGACACGACGCAGTTTCGGGCCTATCCTCCCGAACGGCGAGTCCGGGATATTCAGGCTATGATTCCGATCTTTCAGCCTTTATCCTGGGTTTCGGTACGGATGACCCTGAGGCTGCTGGGCCTTATGGCCTCCTGCATCCTGCTGGTCGATCATGCCAGATGGCATATGCGGGCTCTGCAGTGGGACCTGAAGTTCCAGTGGGCGCAGCATCAGGGGAACCTGTCCGATCACGTTCAGATCTCGGAGGGGGCTGCAAGACAGTTGCAGAGGTGGCTCTCGAACCGGCAATGGGTCATGGGCAGATCACTCTCCCTTCCCCAGCCAGAGCACACAGTTGTGACGGACGCGTCCCTTCTGGGATGGGGCGGTCACATGGGAGAGGCGGAGATCAGAGGCCTCTGGTCTCCGGCGGAGTCCCGGCTCCATATCAACCTTCTGGAGCTCCAGGCGATCCGACTTGCACTCAAGGCATTCCTTCCCTCTGTCAAAGGGAAGGTAGTGCAGGTGATCTGAAAGAGACACGTTAGTGACAGATTCCTTACCTTAGAATATCCCCAGGCGTCAGGCTGGATCCGGAAAGTTTTTGCGTAGCAGTACCCTTGCAGCGTCGGTAGGCGGCGTCGTGCGGCTCCGCGTCAGTCGTCGGCGTCGTGATCGCCGGGATGACGTCGCGGGCAGTACTTAGGCGCCGCCCTGCGGCGCTGACGTCGGTTCTTCTTTTCCGCGCCAGCAAGCGCAGATCCGGGAAGAGCAGTGCCCTGGTCATTTTTTGACCAATCTTTTTTGGTGAATTTTTCACTGTTTTTCTTTCATCGACTTCAAGGTGTCGTAGGGATGCCCGGGTTTAAACGTTGTGGCGCCTGTGCTCGGATGATGTCCATCACAGACCCGCATCGGGAGTGTCTCTTCTGCCTCGGCCGAGGCCACGACACGGAGTCTTGTTCCGACTGCCGGGCCCTCAACCCGAAAGCTTTCCGAGAGCGGTCTCGAAAGCTCCTGGAGGCCCGGCATTCGGCTCCGCGCAAGCCCCGGTCGCGTGAGAGGTCCAGGGGTCGATCGCGGAGTCTTCTTCGTCCGGTAAGTCCAAACATAAAAAGTCCAAAAAGCATCGTCGCTCTAGGACTTCGCCTCGCCGGTCTCGCGACTCGACTGAGGCCCCTCCCGGCACCGTCCCCGCGGCCCCGGACATGCCTGTGGAGTCGCCCCCGCAATACCCGTCCTTCCTGGGTTCGCGGGCGGATCCGGCCCAAGTACAGGAATTCCTGTCGGCCATGGCCCGCCTCTTCGGGCCTCCAGGCCCCTCCGGTGCGCCTTCGGGCCCCGCGGGCCTTGATAGGGTTGCTCCGGCGCCGCCGACGGCTCCGGCTCCGGCGGTCGCCCGTGCCTCCAGCCTCGATCCCGGCTTCGGCCCCGGCCTCGATCCCGGCTCCGCAACCCCCATCGACGCCGGTCGACCTAACGACACCTCCGCCGGCGCCGATGTCTCCGGTGCCGTTCTCGACGCCGCCTGGGGCTCCGGGCGGCGTCGTCCCCCAGTTCCTTCCGGCTCCGGACATGGACCCGGAACGACTTGCACTCAAGGCATTCCTTCCCTCTGTCAAAGGGAAGGTAGTGCAGGTGTTCACAGACAACACCACCGCCATGTGGTACTGCAACAAACAAGGCGGGGTGGGGTCGTGGACCCTTTGTCAGGAGGCTCTGCGCCTCTGGACATGGCTGGAACATCAGGGCATTTTCCTGATGGTTCAACACCTGGCAGGTTCCCTGAACGCCAGGGCGGACGAACTCAGCGCTGCAGGTGCATGATGGATCACGAATGGCGTCTTCACTCGGAAGTGGCGCAAGGACTCTTTCTACAGTGGGGAGAGCCTTGGTTAGATCTATTCGCCACCGAAGAGAACGCGCAATGTCATCAGTTCTGCGCGTTGGAATTTCCAAGGCGGCACTCGCTCGGCGGCACGCTTTTCGTCACGAGTGGAGTTGCGGTCTATTGTACGCCTTTCCGCCTATACCACTTCTACCCAGAGTGTTGAAGAAGATTCTGCACGACCGGGCCCAAGTCATTCTTGTGGCTCCGGACTGGGCTCGAAGAGTTTGGTATCCCGAGCTACTCAATATGAGCGTAGATCCCCCGATCCGTCTGCCTCTTCGGGAGGATCTTCTGTCGCAGCAGCAGGGGACGGTCCTCCACCCGAACCTGTCCAGTCTACACCTGCTTGCGTGGAGATTGAGCGGCGGCAGTTGATTCCTTTCGACTTGCCTCCTGAAGTTTGTGATGTGATTCTGGCAGCCAGGCGTCCCTCCACTAAGGTGGTATACGCCTGCAGGTGGAACAAATTTGTGGCATGGTGCACAGCAAAGGCTGTGAATCCCCTTTCTGCCCCTCTTTCTGAGGTCCTTCTGTTCCTTCTCTCTGGCCCAACAGGGTTCTGCCCTGGGTACCATCAAGGGTTATCTTTGTGCTATCTCGGCCTTCCTCAGGCTCCCTGATCAGCACTCCCTTTTCAAATCCCCTGATGTTAACAGGTTCTTAAAAGGCATTACACACCTCTTCCCTCCTGTTCCGTTTGTGATGCCTCAGTGGGACTTGAACTTGGTTCTTACCTTTTTAATGTGCGCTCCCTTTGAGCCTCTACATAACTGCCCTCTTCGTCTTCTGACTCTGAAGACAGCCTTTCTGGTGGCCATCACCTCCGCTCGGTGGGTGAGTGAGCTCCAGGCTCTATCTTGCAAACCTCCCTTTCTGTCTGTTCATCCAGACAAGGTTGTTCTTCGGACGCGTCCGTCCTTCTTGCCAAAGGTGGTTACTGCTTTCCACATTGGGCAGACCATCACTTTGCCCACCTTCTTTCCGCCTCCGCATCCTTCCAGAGAGGAAGAGAGGCTCCACCGTCTGGACCCAAAACGTGCGCTCTCCTTCTATATTGACCGCACAAAACACTTCCGGGTGGATGACCAGCTCTTGTTGGCTACGTGGGCGCCAAAAAAAGGTCGGGCGGTGCACAAGAGGACCATCTCCCGCTGGGTTACCTTGTGCATCAAGACCTGCTATTCTTTGGCTAAGAAGGAGCCTCCTGTTGGGCTGCGTGCCCATTCCACCAGGGCAACGGCTGCTATCACGGCCTTGGGCCGCGGTGTTCCGCTGCCGGTTATCTTTCAGGCAGCTACGTGGGCCTCGCTGCACACGTTTACAAAGCATTACTGCCTTGACAGTCAGGTCCGGAGGGACGGCTTCTTTGGCCGTTCTGTCCTCCAGGACTTCCTTGTCTGATCTTTGTTCGCAGACCCACCACCGGGGTTGGTATTGCTGGGGTATCTATTCTAAGGTAAGGAATATGTCACTAACGTGTCTCTTTCAGATGCACAAGTTACTAACTTGTGTAACGATATATCTGTAAGAGACAGTAGTTAGTGACAGATTCCTACCGCCCCACCCATCCTCCCCGTTCTGCGAACTGATTTCTAGGGTTAAGGACATCCCTTTCAGGGCCCTAGTATTTTTCAGACACCTATGTCAGCTTCTTGCATGGCTCTGCGTTCCTGGCGCGGAAAGTCGTGTACAGAACTGACGTCAGCGCGCAGGGGCGGCGCCTAAGTACTGCCCGCGACGTCATCCCGGCGATCACGACGCCGACGACGGACGCGGAGCCGCACGACGCCGCCTACCGACGCGCAAGGGTACTGCTACGCAAAAACTTTTCCGGATCCAGCCTGACGCCTGGGGATATTCTAAGGTAAGGAATCTGTCACTAACTACTGTCTCTTACAGATATATCGTTACACAAGTTAGTAACTTGTGCTTCACAGACAACACCACCGCCATGTGGTACTGCAACAAGCAAGGCGGGGTGGGGTCGTGGACCCTATGTCAGGAGGCTCTGCGCCTCTGGACATGGCTGGAACATCAGGGCATTTTCCTGATGGTTCAACACCTGGCAGGTTCCCTGAACGCCAGGGCGGACGAACTCAGCTGCAGGTGCATGATGGATCACGAATGGCGTCTTCACTCGGAAGTGGCGCAAGGACTCTTTCTACAGTGGGGAGAGCCTTGGTTAGATCTATTCGCCACCGAAGAGAACGCGCAATGTCATCAGTTCTGCGCGTTGGAATTTCCAAGGCGGCACTCGCTCGGCGACGCTTTCGTCACGAGTGGAGTTGCGGTCTATTGTACGCCTTTCCGCCTATACCACTTCTACCCAGAGTGTTGAAGAAGATTCGGCACGACCGGGCCCAAGTCATTCTTGTGGCTCCGGACTGGGCTCGAAGAGTTTGGTATCCCGAGCTACTCAATATGAGCGTAGATCCCCCGATCCGTCTGCCTCTTCGGGAGGATCTTCTGTCGCAGCAGCAGGGGACGGTCCTCCACCCAAACCTGTCCAGTCTACACCTGCTTGCGTGGAGATTGAGCGGCGGCAGTTGATTCCTTTCGACTTGCCTCCTGAAGTTTGTGATGTGATTCTGGCAGCCAGGCGTCCCTCCACTAAGGTGGTATACGCCTGCAGGTGGAACAAATTTGTGGCATGGTGCACAGCAAAGGCTGTGAATCCCCTTTCTGCCCCTCTTTCTGAGGTCCTTCTGTTCCTTCTCTCTCTGGCCCAACAGGGTTCTGCCCTGGGTACCATCAAGGGTTATCTTTGTGCTATCTCGGCCTTCCTCAGGCTCCTGATCAGCCCTCCCTTTTCAAGTCCCCTGATGTTAACAGGTTCTTAAAAGGCATTACACACCTCTTCCCTCCTGTTCCGTTTGTGATGCCTCAGTGGGACTTGAACTTGGTTCTTACCTTTTTAATGTGCGCTCCCTTTGAGCCTCTACATAACTGTCCTCTTCGTCTTCTGACTCTGAAGACAGCCTTTCTGGTGGCCATCACCTCCGCTCGGTGGGTGAGTGAGCTCCAGGCTCTATCTTGCAAACCTCCCTTTCTGTCTGTTCATCCAGACAAGGTTGTTCTTCGGACGCGTCCGTCCTTCTTGCCAAAGGTGGTTACTGCTTTCCACATTGGGCAGACCATCACTTTGCCCACCTTCTTTCCGCCTCCGCATCCTTCCAGAGAGGAAGAGAGGCTGCACCGTCTGGACCCAAAACGTGCGCTCTCCTTCTATATTGACCGCACAAAACACTTCCGGGTGGATGACCAGCTCTTGTTGGCTACGTGGGCGCCCAAAAAAGGTCGGGCGGTGCACAAGAGGACCATCTCCCGCTGGGTTACCTTGTGCATCAAGACCTGCTATTCTTTGGCTAAGAAGGAGCCTCCTGTTGGGCTGCGTGCCCATTCCACCAGGGCAACGGCTGCTACCACGGCCTTGGGCCGCGGTGTTCCGCTGCCGGTTATCTTTCAGGCAGCTACGTGGGCCTCGCTGCACACGTTTACAAAGCATTACTGCCTTGACAGTCAGGTCCGGAGGGACGGCTTCTTTGGCCGTTCTGTCCTCCAGGACTTCCTTGTCTGATCTTTGTTCGCAGACCCACCACCGGGGTTGGTATTGCTGGGGTATCTATTCTAAGGTAAGGAATATGTCACTAACGTGTCTCTTTCAGATGCACAAGTTACTAACTTGTGTAACGATATATCTGTAAGAGACAGTAGTTAGTGACAGATTCCTACCGCCCACCCATCCTCCCCGTTCTGCGAACTGATTTCTAGGGTTAAGGACATCCCTTTCAGGGCCCTAGTATTTTTCAGACACCTATGTCAGCTTCTTGCATGGCTCTGCGTTCCTGGCGCGGAAAGTCGTGCACAGAACTGACGTCAGCGCGCAGGGGCGGCGCCTAAGTACTGCCCGCGACGTCATCCCGGCGATCACGACGCCGACGACGGACGCGGAGCCGCACGACGCCGCCTACCGACGCGCAAGGGTACTGCTACGCAAAAAACTTTCCGGATCCAGCCTGACGCCTGGGGATATTCTAAGGTAAGGAATCTGTCACTAACTACTGTCTCTTACAGATATATCGTTACACAAGTTAGTAACTTGTGCTTCACAGACAACACCACCGCCATGTGGTACTGCAACAAGCAAGGCGGGGTGGGGTCGTGGACCCTATGTCAGGAGGCTCTGCGCCTCTGGACATGGCTGGAACATCAGGGCATTTTCCTGATGGTTCAACACCTGGCAGGTTCCCTGAACGCCAGGGCGGACGAACTCAGCCGCAGGTTCATGATGGATCACGAATGGCGTCTTCACTCGGAAGTGGCGCAAGGACTCTTTCTACAGTGGGGAGAGCCTTGGTTGGATCTATTCGCCACCGAAGAGAACGTGCAATGTCATCAGTTCTCGCGCGTTGGAATTTCAAAGGCAGCACGCGTCGGCGGCGCTTTTCGTCGCGAGTGGAGTTCGACGGTCTGTTGTACGCTTTTCCGCCTATACCACTTCTACCCAGAGTGTTGAAGAAGATTCGGCGCGACCGGGCCCAAGTCATCCTTGTGGCTCCGGACTGGGTTCGAAGAGTTTGGTATCCCGAGCTACTCAATATGAGCGTAGATCCCCCGATCCGTCTGCCTCTTCGGGAGGATCTTCTGTCGCAGCAGCAGGGGACGGTCCTCCACCGAACCCGTCCAGCCTCCACCTGCTTGCGTGGAGATTGAGCTGCGGCAGTTGATTCCTTTCGACTTGCCTCCCGAAGTTTGTGATGTGATTCTGGCAGCCAGGCGTCCCTCCACTAAGGTGGTATACGCCTGCAGGTGGGAACTAAGTTTGTGGCATGGTGCACAGCAAAGGCTTTGAATCCCCTTTCTGCCCCTCTTTCTGAGGTTCTTCTGTTCCTTCTTTCCATGGCCCAACAGGGTTCTGCCCTGGGTACCATCAAGGGCTATCTTTGTGCCATCTCGGCCTTCCTCAGGCTTCCTGATCCAGCCCTCCCTTTTCAAGTCCCCTGTTGTTAACAGGTTTCTAAAAGGCATTACACACCTCTTCCCTCCTGTTCCGTTTGTGATGCCTCAGTGGGACTTGAACTTGGTTCTTACCTTTCTTATGTGCGCTCCCTTTGAGCCTCTACATAACTGTCCTCTTCGTCTTCTGACTCTGAAGACAGCCTTTCTGGTGGCCATCACCTCCGCTCGGCGGGTGAGTGAGCTCCAGGCTCTATCATGCAAACCTCCCTTTCTGTCTGTCCATCCAGACAAGGTTGTTCTTAGGACGCGTCCGTCCTTCTTGCCAAAGGTGGTTACTGCCTTCCACATTGGGCAGACCATCACTTTGCCCACCTTCTTTCCGCCTCTGCATCCTTCCAGAGAGGAAGAGAGGCTCCACCGTCTGGACCCAAAGCGTGCGCTTTCCTTTTATATCAACCGCACACAACACTTCCGGGTGGATGACCAGCTCTTTGTTGGCTACGTGGGCGCCAAAAAAGGTCGGGCGGTGCACAAGAGAACCATCTCCCGCTGGGTAACCTTGTGTATCAAAGCCTGCTATTCTTTGGCTAAAAAGGAGCCTCCTGTTGGGCTGCGTGCCCATTCCACCAGGGCAACGGCTGCTACCACGGCTTTAGGCCGCGGTGTTCCGCTGCAGGATATCTGTCAGGCAGCTACGTGGGCCTCGCTGCACACGTTTACCAAGCATTACTGCCTTGACAGTCCAGTCCGGAGGGACGGCTTCTTTGGCCGTTCTGTCCTCCGGGACTTCCTTGTCTGATCTTTGTTCGCAGACCCACCTCCGGGGTTGGTATTGCTGGGGTATCTATTCTAAGGTAAGGAATCTGTCACGTGTCTCTTTCAGATGCACAGTTACTAACTTGTGTAACGATATATCTGTAAGAGACAGTAGTTAGTGACAGATTCCTTACCGCCCCACCATCCTCCCCGTTCTGCGAACTGATTTCTAGGGTTGAGGACATCCCTTTCAGGGCCCTAGTATTTTCAGACACCTATGTCAGCTTCTTGCATGGCTCTGCGTTCCTGGCGCGGAAAGTCGTGTACAGAACTGACGTCAGCGCGCAGGGGCGGCGTCTAAGTACTGCCCGCGACGTCATCCCGGCGATCACGACGACGGACGCGGAGCCGCACGACGCCGCCTACCGACGCGCAAGGGTACTGCTACTCAAAAACTTTCCAGATCCAGCCTGACGCCTGGGGATATTCTAAGGTAAGGAATTTGTCACTAACTACTGTCTCTTACAGATATATTGTTACACAAGTTAGTAACTTGTGCAGTAATCCCACCCGTATTCAATTTTGTAAACTAATCTTAGTACCAAAACAAAACCTGAATACCTGTGTGAACAGTAACACTTACTATTCAGTAAAATGGCAGTATTCTATTTTTGTCTCTGCTGGCAGCCAGGCTGATTAGATCAACAAGTGAATACTGGAATGTCTCCGACTAGCCTTCAGCGAAGGTAGGTTGATGTGATTCTATATGGCCTGTCTCGTCTAGGTTGCCGTATAAGAAGTTCCTCTCTAACACTTTACACACGCTGCTTATCTTATATAACATTTTTTCTGATGGATGGTTATACCTGAAGATTGTTCACCAGTAGAAAAATCCTAAGCATCAGACTGGATCTGGAAACCTCAAAGCTCTAAATTTGCCAGTAGGGGGTGCTGGGTTTGTATTGCCTCCAGAAGTGGTGTCAAGTGATGTTTTCGAAACCACATAGCCCCCAACTGACACAACCTCAGTTCCCTTATTTCCACACCTTCGGCATGGGTCCTGAAATCCCTTTCTCCTGAGAGTTGTGGTATTCCTCCTAAAAATGTCTTAGCCTAGTGCAGTACAATGTCTTAAACGAAGAGCTAGGCTTCAAGCCATATGGGGATTGGTGGAGGACAGATGTCGATTAGTGACCCCCCCCAATTCCTCTTGTCTTTGTAGCCTAAGTTCAGACCATAGAAAAAAGAACAAGTGATTGACGAAATGCTGAACAAACAAACATTCACCGCCAGTCACAGATCTGGGTTTAATCCATCGGTTTTTTTATGCTCACCACGCCACCCCAGTTTGGGCCCAGCCATATGCAAATCAGTCTTGACCCTGCTCCCCGTGGAAACAGTCTAGTCTGACCAGCCAGGCCAGGTCCTCCCTGGAACGGAAACAAGCATCCTGGGACCTGTTTCGGGGTATCACCCCTCATCAGCCAGGCTAGATTGAATCCAGTGGCACGGTGAGCACGGGACCCACATCTGGGCATACCCTTCCCAGTTAAGGTGACAAAAGCAAAAAGAAAAAATGATGGACGGAATGCTAAACAAATGAAGCCTTTACTGCCAGTCACAGATTTGGGTTTAGTCCATTTTTTTTTTACTCGCCACCCCAGTTCAGACCATGACTCCCGGTCCTGAGAGTTCTGCCTCAGTATGCACCTGAAGGCCATCGAGACACGTTAGGCCAAACTGTTTATGACCCTTACCTATGATGACAGTTGTCAGTGGTCCAGGCCGCATTCCAGGTCACCGACCTCACATTCCTTGGCAAATGGAGGAACCACAAGAAATACAAAGGCATTTGAAAGGTGCGTCACCAAGGCGCCTTCCGTTTCCCACAGGATCATCATCCTCATAGCCAGCGGGGATCCTCCGCCAACTGCCACCGCACCATTGTTTCCACAGTACCCAGCCCTGGAACCACCTTGATCTCCTCCGGTACACTCGGCTCCACCAGTGCCAACTTCAGTGTTCTTGAATTTCCCAGCGTGGACACAATCTTACCCAGAGTTCCTGACACCAGGCTCAAACTCGGCAGCATTCCTTAATGCTATGTATGCCATTTTTGCCAGGATCACAGTGCTTCCTGCGACCCCTTGTGCATATGACGCCCTACAGCTTGCCCATGGTTATGCCTCTGGCCCAACGCTGGACATGGATCCAATGCCGCTGCTTCCTTTCCCTGAGATGTACCTCAAAATAGGTCGACAAGGGAGGCCCAGAGACCTTTGGAGGAGGAAGAGTACAGGAACAGGATCCACAACCTTTTTGTATCAGACTTTGAACCTTTATGCCTTCGGCGATGGGGGAGATCAACCCTATGAGCTAGCAGGCCTCTCATCAGCCAGTGGACTGGACACCTTCCCAGAGATGGAGATGTAGCTCCTTAGTGGGCCTACCTCCCCAGAAGTGATGTTCTTCTACTCGGTGGTTAAGAAAGCTGCTGAGATGCTGAAACTGCAGCTACCGATGGCGGATGTCAAAATGAATGTCTTCACTGAGGTTCTCCTTCCACCGCACCTATGTCAGAGCCCCTGTTGCCCTTCACCATGGCCTTATTATACCCAATCATGGCAGCCGGGAAAAAGCTCTTCTCAGCACCGCCGGTTAACAAGCTTGTGGCACGGCAATACCATCCCGCACCAGGGATCCAACTTTTCTCTCTACCCACCTGTCGCCAGAAAGCTTGGTCATTCAATTATCCTGCTCATTTTGACACCTTCCCTTTGGTCCTTGCTGACAGTCAAAATGTCTGAAGGTGTGAGGAAAGAAAATGTTTCCAGCTGGCAGAATGGCCCTCAAGTCGCTCAATGCCACCTGTCTCTTGGCGCGATACAGAGGAAGGTCCGACCACTGCTCCGGAGGATCGAAGTCCTCTTCCTCCAAGTCGTCGCGATCAGGTAAGAGACATCACAAAAAAACACGTGCTTCGACTTCCCCCCCCACCCCCCCCCCCCCACCCGTGCGTCGCGCAATGAGACGGAGGAACCTCACCGTTCGAGGCTCCGCTCCACGGAGCGGGTGCCTGGGTCGGGTCTGTGTTTCCCTCCCTTTCCGGGGCCGGGAGTGACCCCCGCCCAACTTAAGGAGTTTTATGACATTATGTGCGTCATATTTGGGTGGCCCGACCCTGCCAGTGGCCTAGACACCTCCCCAGATTCTGGCATGCTGTCTTCCCCTAACCTTGCTATGGAGGTGGGTGCGTAGGAAGCTGGCTCTGTATATACTATACCAAAGTTGAGGTATAGTGTGCACAGAGTCCAGTGGAACCCCAAAGGTAGGCAGAGGTAAAGTTAGATATAACCTTACTCTCTATTTGTGGTAGTGTGGTCGAGCAGTAAGGCAGTATCAGAGGACAGTGTTAAGCATTTGATGTACACACTCAGTCAGCAAATAAATTCACACACTCAAAGACTGAACTTCAGACCAATTGTTTTTGTATAAAAATATTCTTTTAGTTATTTTATTTTCTAGAACCAAGCAAGCCTGGCACAGGTAAACAAATACTTTACAGTAGTAATGCAATTGAAATACAGTTTGAATGATACTTGTTTATGCACTTTGATTTGATTTACAGTATGGATGCAGAGAAATGCAATACTTAGTAAATGCAGTACATAGAATTGAATAGGCTTTTTAGTAAATTAGCAGGTAAGTAACTTTTGAGATTACTAGGCTTACACAGAGTAGTATACCTAGATACTACTCTGGGACATTTCCAGAAAACAGGTAAGTAAAATCGTTTTTGTTAGATTATGCAATTTTAAAGAATTTCTTTAGTTTCTCAAACTCCACACTTGGAAACTTTTCACAGAAAAACAGTCAATGTTATCCTATGGAGGAAAATAATGTTATCGGTTTTGAGGTAAGTATTTGGTAGTGGGAGTTGAGGTTCTGGGGTAGACTCGGGTCCCCAGGGTCAAGGATGCACTCTAGTTACACCCTCAGCGGCACTAGGGCGGCCGGGTGCAGAGTGCTGAGGCCCAATGTTATCCAATGGGGGATAGGGGCCTCCGGTTGGTGGCTGCTGACTAGCAGGCCACTTGGCTGTGGGAGCAAAGCTCCTGGACTTTAGCTCAGGGCAAATGGGGAAACAAATTAGCAAAAAGGGACACCCTCAGCGGCACTAGGGCGGCCGGGTGCAGGGTGCTGTTTCGACATCGGACGCCCTGTTGTTTTCAATGGAGAACGTCCGGTTTGGAAAGACACTGCAGGCTTGGGGACGAAGGTCTTCTGGGTGCGACCACCACTTCGAGAGGTAAGTTGGGAAGTTAGGGGTTGGTTAGGCACCATCAGTTTGGGCACACAAGGCCAAGGGGCGTCGGGTGCAGGGGTGCCTTTTGGGGTCGGATCTTCTTACCAGCTCCTAGTCGCGGTTAGGGGGGCCTTCTGGATTTAAGCTGCAGGTGTCGGCTGGAGGCAGATCAGGGGTTGCCGGATCTCGGGTCGGGATCACTGGGGTAACCTCTTCGTGTGTTTGCCCACTCGAGCTCCGGCCGTGGACGGCGGGTGCAGAGTGGGGCAGATTTGCGGTGTCCGGCCTGAGCCAGAGGTTGCAGGTGAACAAATCCGGTGTTCACGGGAGACAAAGTCTTTGTGCTTGAAGGCAGGCAGGTCCTCCGGGGTTTTTGAGGTTGCTGGCTGCAGGAGACACCGGGATTTCACAGGAGCAGATTCGAGGTGGAGACAGGCCAGTATGGCTGGGGCCAAGTCAGTGGGCGTCTTCCTCTTGTTAGCTTCGGCACGGCTGTTCGGTCCTTCTTCTTTTCTTGTTGCAGGTTCTTGTCTGAGGAAGCAAGGTTCAGGGGTGTACACCCCCTATTATGCCACCCTCCGGTGGGAGTGGGGCATGTGCCTGTCCCTGGTTGGCCGAGTCCCCCCCCATCTTCAAGATGGCGTGGACTGAGAGTTGTCCTTCACCTCCCCCACCTGAGGGGTGGAATTGGCAGAGGTGGGCACACCTCTCTTCCTCACTTGGTTCTCCCGCCCAAAGTGGGGGTCAGAACCAGTGGGGACCAGTTGCTGAAAGCAGCAAGTGGCCTGGGGAAGCTCACAAAGGTGGCAAGCTTTTGAAGCTTCCCCTTCGTGAACCCTGCCCATCCTGGGGGAGGAGGCTTGGCACCTCGTCCAAGGATGTGCATTATTTTCAGGCCCCAGAGAGCAGCAGGCTCTCGACCCAGGGTCCAGAAACATGTCTGGTGGTGGCAGCTGAAAGCAGCCACTCAGCCTGGACACTAGAGGTGGGTTAGTTTTCAGGGGGCATCTCTAAGATGCCCTCTGTGTGCATTTTTCATTACATCCCACACTGGCACCAGTGTGGGTTTAATGTGCTGAGAAGTTTGATACCAAACTTCTCAGTTTTCAGTGTAGCCATTATGGTGCTGTGGAGTTCGTAATGACAAACTCCCAGCACCATATACTCTTAATGGCAGCACTGCACTTACAATGTCTAAGAATGGACTTAGACACTGTAGGGGTACAGGGCTCATGCACCTGTACCCTCACCAGTGGTATAGTGCACCCAGCTAGAGGGGTGACTGACCTATGCCAGGGCAGTGAGTGGTAGGCATGGCACACAGAGATGTGTGCCATGTCGACTCTTCACCTTGTTCTGCACCAAAACACACAGCCTGCAAAGGCAGTATGTGAGTGTAGTGGTACAGGACCTCTAAGGGTGGCACAATAAGTGCTGCAGCCCTTAGAGGCCTTCTCTGGTCACAGTGCCCTGGGTACCTGTGGTACCATTTACCAGGGACTGACCTGTGGCCAGAGATGCCAATTGGGGTTACGCTTCAATGCAGTTTTAGGGAAAGAACATAGGCCCTGGGTACTTGATTAGCAGGAGCCCAGGGCACACTCAGTCAAAGTACATCAGCAATTCAGCAAAAAAGTGGGTGCAACCATGCAGAAAGAGGGCACTTTCTCACAGGGGGCATCATTAACTATGGTGCTGCGTAGGGCTGCAGAGATCCTGCAGCCTGGCGTCTCCACTTCAGAACCCTTGCTGCCTTTCAAGGAGGCCTTGACTGACGTTCTTCTAGGCACCTGGTCCAAGCCCAGTACAAGGGCTCCTCTGGACAGAATGCGTTGCCCGCCACCATCGCCCTGCACTGGGCGACCCAGCTTTCCTCACTGCCCACCCGACTCCACAAAGCTTGGTGGTTCAAGCTTCCACTTCTCGTGGCACGTTCCCTTCCACACCCCTGGATAGGGAATCCAAGAGACTGGAAAGCTTTGAAAAGAAATGTTTCTCTACCACCAGTCTAGCATTGCGGTTGGAGAACACTGCATGCCTTTTGGGCTGCTATTCCTATTCGATATGGGACACGGTTGTGCTGGTGCTGCCCAGAGTCTCGGAGGAGGACCGGATTCTGCTCTAAAAATGGGAGGGATGCAGCGAAGTTCGCCATCTAATGTGGCTTGGACACGACAGACTCGCTGGGCAGAGCGATTTCCACGACGGTAGCCATACGTTGCCACGCCTGGCTGAGGACGTCTGGTTTTTTCCAGGGGATGTCAAGGCTAATATGGACATACCCTTTGATGGCTCCAGTCTCTTCGGACACAAAGTAGATGCAACACGCGAGCCTTTTAAGGACTCGCGGGCTACGGCCAAGTCCTTGGGCCTCACTACAACATTCCGGCCTGTGTCTGCTTTTTGCTCCTTTCATGGCTACGGAAGGGTCTACCAACCGCACCAACCCTGTTCCGGCCAGAGGGCCCTCCAAGTTCAGCAGCCTCTGTGGGGCCGTGGACGTGGTTCACCCCGCCCCAGAGGGTCAGGACGCCAGAAGTTGAGCCAAGCCACAATCCCCTCCTCCACCGCAAAACCCTCCTAGTCCGATCTCCCAGGATCATTCACGCCCAGTTGGTGGCAGAATACGCCATCATCGTCACCGCTGGCGGCACATCACCTCGGACAGGTGTGTGCTGCAAATAGTCTGAAGGGGCTACTACCTCCCCTTCGAGACTACCCCCCATCCATGCCTCCAGCTTGCGATCAGCTGATGGAGGATCACCTCGCTCTACTCCGCGAGGAAGTCAAAACTCTCTTGACCAAGGGAGCTATAGAGAGGGTTCTCTGGCCAGAAATAGGCTGTGGTTGTTACTCCCGCTATTCTATGCTTCCAAAGAAGTTTGGAGGCCTTTGTCCTATCCTCGACCTCAGAGCCCTCATCTGCTTCCTTAAAAAAGAGAAGTTCAAGATGCTCACCCTTGCTCAGGTCCTGTCTGCCCTAGACCCGGGAGACTGGATGGTAGCGCTGGACTTGCAGGATGCCTATTTTCATACCCCCGTCCTGCCTGCCCATCGTCGCTACCTGTGGTTTGCGCTGGGCCACGAGCACTTTCAGTTTGCTTTGCTCCCCTTCGGCCTCACCTGTGCCCCTGTGGTGTTCACCAAGGTGATGGCGGTTGTCGCTGCCCATCTATGGAGATCAGGGGTTCCAGTCTTCCCCTATCTCGGTGACTGGTTGTTGATTGCTGCCTCGTCCCAAGCAGTTGTTTCCCACCTCCAGACTATAGTGAACTTCCTGCATTCGCCGGGGTTCACTATCAATGTGCTGAAGTCACACCTGACTCCCTCTCAGATGATCCCTTTCATCGGAGCGGTACTGGACATGGTGCAGTTTCGGGCCCATTCCCCCCGAAAGGTGAGTCCAGGATATTCAGACTATGATACCGATGTTTCAGTCTCTATCCTGGATTTTAGTGATAATGGCTTTGAGGCTGCTGGGCCTCATGGCCTCCTGCATCCTGCCGGTGGACCATGCCAGATGACACATGCAGGCTCTGCAGTGGTTCTTGAAGTTCCAATGGGCACAGCATCGGGGAAATCTCACCGACCTGGTACAGATATCGGAGGGCACTGCGAAAGACCTGCAGTGGTGGCTGACAAACCGCGACAGGGTCAGGGGCAGACCCCTCTCGCTTCCCCACCCAGATCTCACAGTAGTGCTGATGTGTCGCTTCTGGGATGGGGCAGCCATCTGGGGGAGGTGGAGATCAGAGGACTCTGGTCTCCGGCGGAAGCCAGGCTCCATATGACCCTATTGGATCTTCGAGTGATCCGATTGGCACTGAAAGCCTATTTACTGTCCATCAAGGGAAGGCTGGTTCAGGTGTTCATGGACAACACTACCGCCATGTGGTACTGCAACAAACAGGGAGGTGTGGGGTCGTGGACTCTCTGTCAAGAGGCCCTGCGTCTCTGGACTTGGCTGGAACAACAGGGCATTTCCCTGGTGGTTCAACATCTGGCGGTTCTCTGAATGCTAGAGCGGACGAACTCAGCCAACAGTGCCTTGTGGATCACGAGTGGCGTCTCCACCCTGAGGTGGTACAAGGTCTCTTTCAGTGGTGGGGAGAGCCTTTGTTAGATCTGTTTGACTCTGAAGAGAACGCGCAATGTCAGCAGTTTTGCGCTTTGGAGTTTCCAAGGCGATTCTCGCTCAGTCACACTTTTCGGCGCGAGTGCTCAGGCCTCCTGTACGCCTTTCCGCCCATACCACTCCTGCCCAGAGTACTCAAGAAGATCAGGAGAGACCCGGCACAAGTTGTTCTTGTGGCTCTGGCTGGGCATGGAGAGTCTGGTATCCCGAGCTTCTGGCAATGAGCATCGATCCTCCGATCAGGGTACCCCTTTGGGAGGATCTTCTGTCACAGCAGCAGGGAAGGGTACTCCACCCGAACCTGTTCACTCTCGGCCTCTTTGCGTGGAGATTGAGCAGCAATAGTTGACAGCTTTTGGCCTTCCTCCCGAAGTCTGCTAAGTTATTCTGGCAGCCAGGCGTCCCTCCACGAAATCGGTATACGCATGCCGATGGAACACATTTTGTAAATATTGTACAGAAAGGTCTATTGACCCCTTATCTGCCTCTCTGTCAGATGTTCTCCTGTTTATTCTTTCTTTGGCCCAGCAGGGCTCAGCTCTGGGCACTCTCAAGGGCTACCTTTCAGCCCTGTCAGCTTTTCTCCGGCTGCCAGATCAGCCTTCACTTTTTAAATCCCCTCTGGTGCAGAGATTTTTGAAGGGGTTAACCTACTTGTTTCCTCTTCTCCTTTTCTTATGCCACAGTGGGACCTTAATTTGGTCTTTACCCTCTTGAAGTGCGCACTGTTTGAGCCACTGCACAACTTGCGTCTACGGTTGCTCACTATCAAAACGGCTTTTTTGGTGGCAATGGCCTCTGCCAGAGGGTAAGCGAAATGCCGGCACTGTCATCACAGTCTCCTTACCTGACCGTCTTTCCTGACAAAGTGGTACTCCGAACTAGAGCATCTTTTCTGCCAAAGGTTGTAACACCCTTCCATCTGGGACAGTCTGTTACTCTGCCCACATTCTATGCACCTCTGCACGCTTCTAAAGAAGAGGAGCGTCTCCACCGTCTAGACCCAAAAATAGCGTTATCGTTCTACCTTGATTGTTCCAAAGAGTTCCGGGTGGATGACCAACTCTTTATAGGGTGCATGGGCGCAAGGAAGGGACGTGCTATTCAAAAGAGGACCATCTCACGCTGGGTTATCCTCTGTATAAAAATGTTACGCATTGGCAAAGATGCAGCCTCCTGAAGGCCTTAGGGCCCATTCCACCAGGGCGAAGGTAGCCACCACAGCACTCCAACGTGGTTTTCCCATTACTGATATCTGCCAAGTGGCCACGTGGGCGTCTCTGCACACGTTTGCCAGACACTATTGCCTGGATTCTCAGGTTCGCAGGTAGGGCCTGTCTGGACACTCTCTTTCAGGATTTCATGGTTTAAAGCTTTTCCGCAGTCCCACCTGGGAAGGTATTTCTTGGGTATCTGTTCAAAGGTAAGGAATCTGCAGCTAGATGTCTCTTTCAGATGGACAAGTTACTTACCTTTGATAACGCCTTAGCTGGTAGAGACATGATCTCGCCGCAGATTCCTTACCGACTCACCCATTCTCCCAGCACTGCGGTTAAGTTTTAGTGTCAGGGCTGTTCCCCTTTAGGGCCCTAGCTGTCTTTTTTAACACACCATGGTCAGTCACTTCATGATCCGGCCTTCTGGCATGGAAAGTCGTGAAAAGTACTGATGTCAGCTCACCGGAGTGGGGGTTATATTGACGACGTGAAAGTCACAACGATGTACACGACGACGTCACGTGGAGTCGACCGACTCCATCTTCCAGCGTGCAGGGGTACTGCTACGAAAAATCTTCCAGCTTCAGTCCGACGCCTAGAAGTTCAATGGTAAGGCGCTACCGAAGGTAAGTAACGTGTCCTTCAGTCCCAGACTCAACAGCCCTAAAATCTGTTGGTCAGTCAACTGGGTAGAGCCAGTGGTAAGAGGTGCGGATCCCTCCAGCAAGCTTCCTTATCATCCTTTTCCTCCCTGCACCACCAGGAAAACCGGTCTTGTTAGCTTCTCCAAGTTCTCAAGGAGCCGCTTGTCATCCTGTACAAGCTTGGAAGGCCATTACTTTTGACCAGTGGGTCCTTCATATCTTGGAAAGGGATTATACCTTATCTTTCCTACAGGCTTCACCCCATTCCTAACCCATCCTCTTCCTTTCTATTCTGCAACAAGAAGTGGCAGCACTCCTCCTGAAAGGAGCAGTGGACTTAGTGCCAAAGCAGTAGATTGGACAAGGATGTTACTCCCGATATTTCTTTGTCCCAAAAATGGACAGCAGCCTACATCTAATCCTCGACCTTAGGGACTTCAATTTTTTTCTCAGGAAGGAGAGGTTCAAGATGCTGACACTAGTGTTGTTGGCGTTTGCAGCAGGAGAGTGGATGTCCCTCAACCTGCAGGACCCATATTTCCACATTCCGGTCCTACAATCCCATCAGAAGAACTTAACGTTTTTTGGTGAGTTCTACACACTATACATTTGTGCATCTATCCCATTTAGTTTGACTTCAGCACCTTGAGTCTTCACCAAGTTGATAGCTGTGTTTGCAGCCCATCTCAGGTCAGGCATTCTAATCTTCCTATACCTAGATGACTGGGTGATCAAAGCCAGATCGCCGGACATGGTGACTTATCACCTGCAGTTCATGGTCTCTTACTTTACAGCCTGGGCTTTTCAATGAACAGGCCCAAATCTCACCTGGAGCCCTTTCAGTGACTCCAGTTCACAGGATCAGTTCTGCACACTACCTTCCTCGGCTTCAGAGAACAGCCAATATCCAGGTGATTGTCTCATCCTTTCTGGAGGGTGTGCGAGTGCCAGTCCTGTAGGTCCTATACCTGCTAGGTCTTCTGGCTTACTGCATTCTCCTGGTTACAGATGCATGTTGGCGTATGGGGGCTCTGCAGTGGTGCCTCTGCAGACAGTTGTTCCAGCACGGGGGATACCTGTCCGGGTCTACCATAATCTCACCAAGTGCTGTATAGCGGTTGTGGTTCGGTGGGTGAACGAGGCGGGCCTGCAATGTTGGATAGCCTTCAGTCCCCATCCGACTGTGGCCACGGTAGTGATGGATGCATCCACCTTGGGGTCGAGTGCTTATCTCGAGGGCATGGAGATCAGAGGTCTTTGGTCTCCAGCAGAGCAGGTACTTAATATTAACGTGCAGGAACTGCGGGCAATTCCGCTGGCGCTCAAAGCCTTACTCCTCTTCATCCAAGTTTGTTCCGTCTAGATCTAGACTAACAATACTCCTGCGTTTTGGTACGTTAACAGGCAAGGGGGACTAGGGTCTCAACTCCTTGGCCTAGAGGCATTGAGGCTGTGGTATAGTACACACCATCTGATAGAGCCTTCTAGCTGCAGATTCCTTACCTTTGAATTTCTCAGGGTTCAGGCTGGATCCGGAAACTTTTGCTGAGCAATACCCCTTGCTTGCGCCATCTGGTGGCTCCATTTGGCTCCGCGTGACGTCGTCGGCAGCATCGGTTATGACATCGCAGTGGCGCCCCCCCAGGCACGCAGACGTCAGTTCTTTTCTTTCCGCACCAGTTAAGCGCAGATCTGGGAAGGGCTACCCCTCTATTGCTTTTTGACAGGCCTTTTCTCGACTTGTTGTCGAATTCGGAATTTTTTCCAACTTCGTGTCCGAGGATGTCTTCGAGGAAGACGGGATTCAAGCCGTGCAGTACCTGCCACTGCATTATGTCGGTTACCGACCTCCACCTCGTCTGTCTCTGGTGTCTCGAGCGCAACCACGATTCAAAGTCTTGCTCGGACTGTCGGGCTATGGCTCCGAAGGCCTTGTGGGAGCGGACTATGAAGCTCCTTGCGGCCCGGCAGTCGACACAGTCCAGCGAGACTCCGCAGAGGTCCCGATCGAAGAGGAGGAGGTCCCAGAGCCCAAAGTCCTCTTCGTCCCACTCGAGGTCCTCGGGACACTCGGGAAGAGGCACAAGAAGAAGTCCAGCAGACTTCATCTTTGCCTCGAATTTCGTCCGTCGACGAAAGAGGTAAGGAGCACCTACGCTGTAGGCACGGTTCTGCGGAGTGGGAGACTGGGTCAACTTCGCACCTCCCTCCCTTTCCGGGAGCCGGAGCGACCCCCTCTCAAATTAAAGAGTTTTACGAGGTGATGCAGCGCGTATTTTAGCGGGCTGACCCCTCTGGTGAGCCCTCGGGGTCGGAAGGGGCCCATCGGATTTGACGCTGTCTGCTCCAGCCACGGCGCCAGTGGGGCCTCGGATTTGGGTCGACGCCAGTCATGCCATCGCAACCTCCTCTGGCATCGGACCTGAAGTCGGTACCGCCGGTGCCCATCGGCAGCACCAGCCCCATCCTTATCCCTGATGACACAGAGTTGGAACGACGTTGCTCGGCACCGATTTATCCCAGGGGTTCTATGTAGTCGCTGTAGGAGAGTAGGATCTGCTTCTTATGGTTACCCCCACTTTTTGCTGATGTTTCACTGTTTTTCGACTTTAGTCTGGCTGGGGCCCTGCTATCCAGGACCCCAGCCTAGCTGCTTCCTCTCTAAATTGATTCCTAGTACCTTAGGTACACCACAGATTGGATTCTGGGGTGTCCTTATAAGTCCCTAGTATATGGTATACTATGTACCCAGGGCATAGGTGCCCCAGAGGCCTACCAGGGGCTGAAGCATGTATTATGCCACCCCTGGGCAGCCTTCCAAAATGACACCACAGGACTGCTACAGCAGCCTGAGTGAGGTGGTGCATGCACCCCTTACTGGGATATAGGTTCACTATATCTCACCCTATCACTGCACATAGAAACCTATCAGTCACCCCTATGGCAGGCCTTATCAATCCTGAAGGCAGGGTGCTTGGTTTTATGTGAGAGGGTGCCCATGCATGAGCAGAGCCCCTCTGCAGCCTTCGGAATCTCCTCTCCGGGGTTGTCTGTGATGCAGCCTGACCATATACTCTTAAGTGCATTATAACTAAACGGTAAATGCTAACTTTGGACTGGCTGCACGGAAACATGTCGTGTTTCGTGTCAAACACCTTGGAATCATACCCCCACACAAGTAACTGGTGTGGGAGTATGATCCCACCCTTCTAGAGGGAGAGACATGACAGCACCGGTATACCCGGTACCAGCTAACAGAGCCCTGGCATCACAAAATGGATGCTGCAGCCACAGACACGAGTCTGGCCTCCTGCTGCCGACCGAAACTCCGGCAGGGGAGGCCTGGACAATAGGTTTCCTGTCACAGGGAGGTGTTACCACCTCCCAGACAGGCTTTAGTGTATTGGGGCTGGGTGGGTGCACTCTCCGAGTGCTTTGAAATCCTGCACTGGGGGCACACTTGGTGTCCCTGTGCATAGCCTAGTTCAAACCGGTTGCAGGGGCTACCAGCCCCTGCTCTGGCGCGAAACTGGACAAAGGAAATGGGTGTAGCCACCCCTCTTTCCAAACCCTCCCATAGGTGGGTCCCCTGAGTTAGTCCAACCCCTTCCTTGGGTATAAGATAGGAACCCCTGGCAACAGGACTTTAGATATCCCTGGACGAAACTCTGAAACTGAATCCTGGACCTTCGACGATCTGTTAAACGCCAGATGACTGAAGAATCTCCCTTGGAGTAAAGGAGTTACTCCCCTGCTTGGCAGGCACCAAAGACGCATCTGTCCGGTCTGCATCTCCGAAGCTCCCGCCGGACGCCGACGACTCTGCAACCCAGGAGGTGGGTTTCCAGACTTCCCAGAGGCTGACCCGAGTCTCCAGCAAAGCTGAGACCCGTAGCCCTCGTGGGTACCGTGGAACCGGAATCCCTGGACACCGTGCACATTTGCAAGTGCATAAGCTTCTGGTCGATCCTAGAGGCTGTGCTTTGGGTTACGTGTAGCCCCGACCCCGAGCAGTGAATCCACCGAAGATTGCTGGACTGGCCACTCCCAGTGACCCGTGGGCCACCATTTTGTGATTCCGCTCGAGGTTCCTTCGCCATCCCTTGTCCGTTGACTTGTGGGTCCCTCAGAAGGACAACTCTACTTTCAACGGGCCTCCCTGGTTGCTCCAGGCCTGCCCTGACTCTCCTTCGCTTGGGGAGTCCCTCGGACCTCGCTGGTCCGCACCAAAGCCTTTGTTCTCTTCCTGCGTGGGTTGCTGTTGCCAAGGCTGGTTGGGTCCAATCCGGGCACCGACACCGCAGCAAGCGACATCCTTCGTGGGACAGCTCGAATCCAGCTCCTGGTCGTCGTCGACGCCTCCTGGTCCTCGTGGCTGCAGAGACAATCTTCACCTCTTCGAACTTGAAGCACCCGACATTGGTGGGCATTCGACTATCGTGCCCCTGGTCACTGGCTAGTGACCCAGACTCTGTCCCCTCTGCTTTCAGGTTCTTCACATCCTCGATCCAGGCTTGGATCTCTTCGGACACTTTGCATCTTCCCGGCAGCAGCACTTTCCAGCAAGCGGCCATTAAAAACGATGGCGCGGCCCAACACCATTTGACACCTATGCACCCGGCTTCCCTGGGTGAGGTAACACGAGTACTCCGGTGCTCCCGTGGGTGTTGGCCCTAGAACCCTCTAAGTCCAAAAGGGTTTGTTCCTAGTCCACTCCGAAGTGTCCCTAAACTTTAAAACTCTAACCGCGACTTTCCCCATAGACGCTAATGGAGCTCGCAGCTGTGTTCACACACTGCACACGTCCCCGTGGGTCCCCTGTGTCACTACCTTGGGTGATTCCTTGGGGTCCAAGCGATTCTACAGGCTCTAGGCCTTGTGTCTAGTCAAGTCGTGGTTCTTATACCACTTTCTTAATATATGGTTTGGTACGCCCCTAGGGCTAATCGTATATTGTGCTAATTTACTGTGATATTTGAAGTGTAACATATGTGCTGTGACCTCTAGCCTCATAAAGAGACTAGTAGGGGGTGTTTAGAAATAAATACATATATTTTATATATATATATACCTGGTGTGGTCTCCTTTCATTTAGCCATTCAAGAGATTATCGACTGGTAAAACAAACAGCTTTACACTCCTTCAAGACTTAGCCTGAAGGCTGCTCTCCATAGCTACCACTAGGATAGCTTTCAATAAAGGTTGTCTTTAAACCTATCATCAATAAAGGTCGTTTGGACTGGTGCAAGGTGCCCACTATAACTAGTGGACAGCATAATTTTCAACTATACTAATCCTTTATGGGTTCCAGAGTAGCGTGCTACTCGCCAATAAAGCGTCTCAACACCCCATCAGGGTTACAAGCGCTATATAAATGCAAACCTTTTTCCCTTTCTACCCTCCCCAACACTTCTCAATCCAAATAACTGACTAACATATCCACCACTAAAATTACTTTCATGTTTCACCATAATAATTCAACACTAATACTTCTGGGTTCCAGAGTAGCGTGCTACTTGCGCTTCAAAACCCCATCAGGGGTAGCAAGCGCTATATAAATACAAACCTCTTTCCCTCTTCTATCCCGCCACCTACCATTCTCTACCCAAATAACTGAATAACATGTCCACTAATCAAAAGTTACTTCATTTTTTACTAGACTAATGTTCAACACTAATCCTTAATGGGTTCCGGAGTGGCGTGCTACTACCAGAAAAGCGCTCTCAACACTCATCAGGGGTAACAAGTGCTATATGAATGCAAACCTTTTTTCCCCTTTTATCCCTCCGCTATCCTTCTCACCCAAATAACTTGACGAATATCCACCACTGAAACTACTTTCATATTTTCACCATATTAATTCACCACTAATCCTTGATGGGCTTCTAGAGTAGCATGCTTCAACACCCCATCAGGGGTAACCAGCGCTATATAAATACAAACCTTTTTTTCCTCCTCTATCCTTCTGCTATCATTCCAAATCCAAATAACTGCCTAACCTATCCATCACTTAAAATGTACTTGCATGTTTCACTATACTAATTCAACACTAATCCTGTATGGGTCCCGGAGTTAATGTTAATGTTATTGTCATTTATAAAGCGCGTTATCACCGACCGGTCCCTAAGCGCTATGAGAGAGAGCCCTGCCCTAGCACGTGAAGGAGATGTAAATGATTAGGTTGTGCCTCAAGCTTCCACAAAGAGGAGCGTTTTTAACTTCTTTCTAAAGGGAAGAAGGGCTTGTTCCTTCCGCAGATTCTCCGGTAGCTGATTCCATAGTACAGGAATTAAAGTTGAAAAGGCTCTGCCACCTTTTGAGGTCATACTAAAACGAGGGCAGGCCAGCAGGCCGGCCTCGGAGGATCATGAGTGGCCCACCAGGGGTATAGGTAGCCAGGCGATCCTTAATGTAGGTTGGGGCTTGGCCATAAATGGCTTTGTGCGCAATGCAAAGCCCCTTAAATCTAATTCTTTGCCTGATCGGAAGCCAGTGAAGCTGGCGTAGGAGGGGGTGGCATGGGCCCTCCTAGGCAGTTTGAAAATCAATCTGGCTGCGTCATTCATAATGACCTGTAATCTAGCAAGCTTAATCTTTCCTGGGAGGCCAATATACAGGGAGTTCCCGTAATCCAAACGCGACACTATCAAGGCTGAAACTGCCGTCCCTAAGAGTTGCAAAGGTGAGAAGGGGGCCAGCTTCCGTAACTGTCTAAGCAAGCCAACACATGTACCTGCTCCGGCAGATACCTGTTGCGTCATGGACAGCTTGGCATCAATTTTAATGCCGAGGCTTTTTACGGCCGAGGCTGGCTCAGGATTTGCGCCCAACTCATGTGGCCAGAAAAGGTCACTCCAAGGACTGGAGTCTGTGGTGATGGCCAGTACCTCAGTCTTGTCAGGGTTAATTTTGAGGGAATTGGCCGTCATCCAGTTAACTGTATATTTCAGAATGTTTTGCATTCGAGAGTGGGCAGCCGGGGCGTTTTCTATCTGGATGATAATTTGAGTGTCATCCGCATAGTTGTAGATCTGGCACTCCATGAGATTCAGTGCGGCTATCAGAGGTTGGAGGTAGACGTTGAATAAAAGAGGAGACAGCGCTGAACCCTGTGGCACCCCACACAAGAGATTGCCGGAGTCAGACACGTAGTCAGCCAGTTGACGGAGTAGCGTGCTACTCGCCGAAAAAGCGCTTCGACGCCTCGTCAGGGGTAGTAAGCGCTATATAAATGCAATTACAATACAATACAATACAATATACCAGGCCAACTTCTCACAGACGCCTCAACACTTTGAGGATGTGTTCGGCTCAGGAGAGGAATGGAAGGGGTCTATGGACCCTTTGGAACACAGGATGACCCTGCAGAGCAGTTGGACTGGTATGGGGAACTTGGGGAGGGCAGTGGACTGAACACTTCTCCAGATACTCGCATGCTCTCTACGCCAACTGTGGCTACGGAGGAGGGGGCATCTTATGCCATGGTGGTTAAAAAGGCAGCCGAGGGCCTTGGACTAAAGCTGCCTTCCATACAGGTCAGGACTAATCTCCTGACTGAAGTGCTTCAACCTGGGGCTTCCACCTCAGAACCACTTTTGCCCTTTAACGAAGCACTGATGTTCTTCTAGGCACATAGTCCAAGCCTAGCACAGGGGCTCCTGTGAATATGACAATTGCACGCCGCCATTGCCCAGATTCGGGTGGCCCAAAGTTCCTCAGCCAACACCCCACCCTAGAAAGTTTGGTGGTGCAGGCCTCCACATCCCTTCCGCCCATCCGGAAATGGGAATCCAAGAGGCTGGATTAATTTGGTAAGAAGATGTTTTCTTCCTCCAGCCTGGCATTGCGGTCAGTGAATATCGCATGCTTATTGGGCCGTTTCTCCCACTCCCTTTGGTAGAAGGTTGCGCAAGTGCTGCCACAAGTTCCAGAGGGGGCCCGGTCTGTGCTCTCTCAAGCAGTTAAGGATGGGAGAGATGCAGCAAAATTCACCATAAGGTGTGGCCTCGATACTACTGATTTGCTGGGCAGATCGATTTCCACTACAGTGACCTTGAGGCTCCACACTTGGCTTAGGACAACTGACTTCTCGGGCGATGTCCAGGCAAATTTGATGGACATGCATTTTGATGGAACCTGTCTTTTTGGGGAAAAGGTAGATTCAGCCCTAGTGAGTTTCAAGGACTCTTGAGCAATGGCCAGATACTTGGGCCTCTCTTCTACTCCTCGTGGCCAGTCTACCTTTCGCCTCTTTCGTGGCAACTGAAGGGGTTTTAAGCTGCGGAGGCTTCCCAAGCTGTGTGGGTACATGGACACAGTTCATTCCGACCTAGGAATGGGAGCCAGAAGTCATTGGCCTCCCCGCCCTCGGCAGCCGCAGCCTCCAAGCACTCCTAGTGTCTCTGCAAGACCACACCACTCCAGTTGGTGGGAGAATCCATCATCTTCTTCCCCACTGGAGGTCCATAACATTGGACAAGTGGGTCTTGCAGATCATTCAGGAGGGCTATTCCCTGCCTTTCCTTTCTTTTCCTCCTCCAATTCTGCCAAATCAGGAACGGCTGCTGGAGGATCTTTTGAAATTGCTCCAGGAGGAAGTTACAGCTCTCTTGACCAAGGGAGCTATAGAGAGGGTCCCGGGTTCAGAAGTAGACAGTGGCTGTTATTCCCGCTTCTTTCTGATTACGAAGAAGAAAAAAGTTTTGCACCCATTTTAGATCTTCGAACGGTCAATCTCTTCCTCAAGAAGGAGAAGTTCAAGATGCTTATTCTAGCTCAGGTCTTGTCTGCCCTAGACCAAGAAGACTGGATGGTAGCGTTGGACCTGCAGGATGCGTATTTTCACATCCACATCCTGCCGGGCACAGACGTTACCTGCGGTTCAAGGTAGGCCACGGGCACTTTCAGTTTAATGTGCTCCCCTTTGGCCTTACCAGTTCACCAAGGTGATGGCAGTGGTCGCAGCTCATCAGCGCAGGTTAGGGGTGTTAGTCTTTCCCTACCTCGACGACTGGCTGTTGAAGGCCTCCTCGCTCCAGGCTGTCGTCTCCCACCTTCAGACTACAGCGAACCTCCTGCATTCGCTGGGGTTCTCTATAAACGTGCCGAAGTTACACCTGACTCCTTCTCAGATGCTCCCTTTCATCTGAGCTGTTCTGGACACAGTGCAGTTTCGGGCCTATCCTCCCGAGCAGGGATTCTAGGATATTCAGGTTATGATTCCGATGTTTCAGCCTCTATCCTGGATTTCGGTGAGACTGACTCTGAGGCTGTTGGGCCTCATGGCCTCCTGCATTTTGTTGGTAAAACATGCCAGGTGGTGTATGCGGGCTCAGCAGTGGGACTTGAAGTTTCAGTGGGCACAGCATCGGGGAAATCTCACCGATGTGGTCCAGATCTCTGAAGGAACTGCTTAAGTTCTGCAGTGGTGGTTGACGAACCGCGATTGGGTCAACGGCAGACCCCTCTCCCTTCCCCAACATCACTTCTGGGATGTGGCGGCCATCTAGGAGAGGTGGAGATCAGGGAACACTGGTCTCCGGCGGAGTCGAGGCTCCAGGTAAATTTGTTGGAGCTTTGAGCAATTTGATTGACATTGAAAGCATTTCTTCCCTCGTTAAGGGGAAGTTAATGCAGGTGTTCACGGACAACACCACTGTTATGTGGTACTGCAAGAAGCAGGGCGGGGTGTGGTCGTAGACCCTTTGTCGAGGGGCCCTGCGTCTCTGGACATGTCTGGAACAGCACGGCATAACCCTGGTGGTTCAACACTAGCAGGTTCTCTGAATGTCAGGGTGGACAAACTCAGCAATCGATGCCTAGCAGATCACGAATGGCGTCTCCAGTCGGTGGTGGTGCAAGGTCTCTTTCAGCAGTAGAGAGTACTGCGCACTGGAGTTTCCAAGGCGGCTATCGCTCGGCGATGCCTTTTGTCGCAAGTGAAGCTTAGGCCTGCAATACGCCTTTCTGCCCATACCACTCCTGCCCAGGATTCTGAAGAAGATCAGGAGTGACTGGTCCACGTCATCCTTATGGCTCCGGACTGGGCAAGGAGAGTCTGGTATCCAGAGCTTCTGAAGATGAGCATCGACCCTCCTATCCGGCTGACCCTTAGGATCTTCTGTCGCAGAAGCAGGGAAGGGTTCTCCACCCGAACCTGTCAACTCTGTACCTCCATGCGTGGAGATTGAGCGAAAGCAGTTGATGGCTTTTGACCTTCCTCCCGCAGTATGTAACGTTATTTTGGCGGCCAGGCGGCCCTCCACTAAGACGGTGTACGCCTGTCGTTGATAGAAATGTGTATTATACTGTACAGAAAGGTCTATTGACCCTCTTTCTGCTTCTCTTTCCACTGTTCTTTTATTCATTCTAACCCTTGGCAACAGGGCCCTGTTTTGGGAACTCTCAAGGGTTATCTTTCTGCTCTGTCTGCTTTTTTGTGGCTGCCAGACCAGCCCTCTCTCTTTAGGTCTCCAATTGTACATAGGTTTCTAAAAGGGCTGGCTCACTTGTTTCCACCCACACCCTTTGTTATGCTGAAGTGGGACCTTAATTTGGTCCTCACTTATCTTGTGTGTGCTCCCTTCGAGCCTTTACACAACTGTCCCCTCCGGCCGCTTACCATCAAGACAGCCTTTTTGGTGGCGATTTACATCTGCCTGGAGGGTGAGTGAGTTGCAGACGTTATCTGAAAGAAACAGTTAGTTATAGATTCCTTACCTTAGAATTACCCCCAGGCGTCAGACTGGATCCGGAAAGTTTTTGGTCAGAAGTACCCCTGCGCGTCGAAAGGTGGCGTCTGTCGACTCCGCGTTCCTCGTTGGCGTCGTGATCGCCGGAATGAGGTCGCGGTAGCTACATAGACGCCACCCTCACACGCTGACGTCAGTTCTTTCTTTTTCCGCGCCAGCCAGCGCAGATCCGGAGAGAGCGGTACCTCCAGTCACTTTTTGACTGACTTTTTGCCGACTTTTGTCGACACCGTTTTCGAGTCTTCGACTCCTGGTGCACGTCAGGGATGCCCGGCTTCAAGGCTTGCGGTTCCTGTAGCCGACTGATGTCAGTGACGGATCCGCACCGGGTGTGCCTGTTTTGCTTGGAGCGCGACCATGACCCCAAGTCGTGCTCCGATTGCCGGACCATGAATCCGAAGTCTTTGCGGGAGCGGTCCCGAAAGCCCCTTCGCGGCCAAAGTCTCCAAGAGACTCGTAAACACCCAGCTGACCGCCTTCATCGAAGAGAACTCCATCCTAGACGCCTCCCAGTCTGGATTCCGCAGCAACCACAGCACCGAGACCGCCCTCCTCGCCGCCACTGACGACATCCGCATGCTACTCTACCAGGGACACACTGCGGCCCTCATCCTTCTAGACCTCTCCGCAGCCATCAACACGGTCTCACATCGCACGCTCGCAGCCAGACTTCACAACGTGGGGATACAAAGAGCCGCCCTCGACTGGATCCAATCCTTTCTCTCCGGCAGAACCCAGAGGATCAGACTCCCTCCTTTCCTCTCCGAACCCACCGATATCAACTGCGGAGTACCCCAAGGATCATCGCTCAGCCCCACGCTCTTCAACATCTACATGGCCCCCCTCGCCGCCATCGTCAGACAGCATGGGCTCAGCATTGTATCCTACGCTGACGACACCCAGCTCATCCTCTCACTCACAAAGAATCCCGAAGACACCACACTCTGCTTCCAGGACGGAATGAAGAACGTGGCAGCCTGGATGAAAGACAGCTGCTTGAAGCTTAACTCAGAGAAGACCGAGGTCCTCATCCTCGGACCCTGCACTTCCGCCTGGGACAACACCTGGTGGCCCTCCGCCCTCGGGAATCCACCCACCCCTACACACCACGCACGAAACCTCGGCATCATCTTCGACTCCTCCCTCTCCATGAACCGCCAAATCAACGCAGTCGCGTCCACTAGTTTCAACTGCCTGCGCATCCTCCGTAAGACCTTCAAATGGATCCCCCCGACTGCAGAAGGACCGTCATCCACGTGCTCATAACCAGCAGGCTGGACTACGGCAACGCCCTATACCCTGGAATCAACAGAACGCTTCTACACAAACTCCAAACCATCCAGAACGCCGCAGCCAGACTCGTCCTCGGGACACCGCGTCACGAACACATGACCCAACACCTCCACTGGCTCCCCGTCGAGAAGAGGGTCACCTTCAAACTCCTCACCCACGCCTACAAATCCCTCAACAACATCGGACCCAAATACCTCAACGAGAGAGTATCCTTCCACGTACCCAAGAGGAACATCCGCTCCGCCGACCTCGCCCTGGCAGAGGCCCCCCGCATCAGCAGAAACAGAACAGGCGGGAGAGCCTTCTCCTACATCGCAGCCAAGACCTGGAACGAGCTCCTGCAGAACATCAGACACTCCCGACCCTGCACACGTTCAGGAAGGACCTCAAGACCTGGCATTTCGACTGATCCGTAGCCGCTCCCCCCCCCCCCCTCCAGCGCCTTGAGACCCTCACGGGTGAGTAGCGCGCTTTATAAACCCCTGATTGATTGATTGAGGCCTGGCAGTCGGCTCCGTGCCGTTCGAGGTTTGGTCGCGGAGGAGGTCGAGGGACCGGTCGCGGAGTCATCATCATTCTTCTTCCAAGTCTTAGCACTTGGGGTAAGGTAAGTCGAAGCACAAGAAGAAGTCGAAAAACCATTGTCGCTCTTCGACTTCTCCCGGTCCGTCGGCCGAAGCGACGAGGGATGCGGGTGGTGCCCCTCCTGCGGCTCCTTATGCGGAGCCCGAAGGGTCCACTCCGGGTTTCCCTCCCTTCCCGGGACCCGGAGCGGCCCCTGCCCAGCTTCGCCAATTTTACGAAGCGATGCATGCCATCTTTGGGCAGACCGACTCCGCCGGCGCGCCTTCGGGCCCCGCGGACTCAGCTGGGGGCCTTCGACGCCGGCGGCTCCGGCACCGCAGGGTCCCCTTGGATCCAGGCCTGGATCCGGATCGGCGCCAGTTGACCTCATTACTCCTCCCGCGGCGCCGACTCCACCGGCACCACGTCCACAGCCGATGCTGGTTGTGTCCCCAGCCGGCGTCGACCCCGGCCTCCATCTCGAGGTAGACATGGAGCCGAACCGGCGTCAACAGACGCCGGATCCGGCGCCGACGGGTACTTTTGTGCCCCTGTTCTACCCTGGCTCTTTGAGACCAAATTGGCAGCCAGAGGAGGACTGGGAGGGGTCTGGAGACTCTCTGACTGACCAGTTGGGCTATGAACCGGACTGGAGAGAGGACCTGGGGGAAGCCAGTGGTCTGGATACATCACCAGACCTTGGCATGTTGTCTGCTCCTACCGTGGCTACAGAGGAGGGGAGCGTCTTATGCCGTGGTGTTGCGTAGGGCGGCCGAGGCTCTCAACCTCGAGCTACCTACAGTGGCAGTCAGGACTAACCTCCTGACAGAGGTGCTTCAACCAGCAGCGAGCTCCTCTGAGCCCCTGCTACCGTTTAATGAAGCCCTCACCGACATCCTTTTGGGCACCCGGTCCAGACCCAACACAGGGGCTCCTGTTGATAGGATGGTTGCCCGACGCCACCGCCCAGCTCCGGGCGACCCCACTTTCCTCTCCCAACACCCCACCCCTGAGAGCTTGGTGGTCCAAGCCTCCACCTCCAAAGGTGCATTCCCTAACGCACCACCTGATAGGGAATCCAAAAAGCTGGACCATCTTGGGAAGATGTTTTCTTCCTCTAGCTTGGGACTGCGGTCGGTAAACACTGCATGTCTGTTGGGCCCTTACACCCATTCCGTGTGGGATACGGTGGCGCAAGTGCTGCCCCAGTGCCCGGAGGAGACCCGGGCTGTACTCTCCCGTGCAGTTGCCAAAGGGAAGAGACGCAGCGAAGTTTACCATCCGCTGTGGGCTGGATACCGCCGATTCACTAGGCAGGACAATTTCCACGTCGGTAGCCCTTCGACGCTACGCCTGGTTGAGATCGACTGGTTTTTCAGGGGATGTCCAATCCTCTCTTATGGACATGCCCTTTGATGGCCGTCGCCTATTCGGCGACAAGGCGGACAACGCGCTGGAGCCCTTTAAGGACTCTCGGACTACGGCCAGGTCCATGGGCCTCTCCACCACCCGCCCTGCGCAGTCTGCTTTTCGCCTTTTTTGTGGCTACGGAATGGGTGCCCCGCCACATCCCGCCCAGAGCCACAGGCCAGCGCAAGCTGTTCAGCCCCTGCGCGGCCGGGGATGTGGGAACCACCACCGTGGTTCTGGGGGACAGCGGGAGCGCCAGTCCACCACACCCCCCTCTGCAGCAGCCTCCAAACCTTCCTAGTCCGACGTTCGGTGGCCCTGAAAGGCCAGTGGGCGGTAGGATTCGCCATCACCTCCCCCACTGGAGCACCATCACGTCGGACAAGTGGGTTTTGCAAATAGTCTGAAGGTGCTACTCCCTCCCCTTCAAGAATACCCCTTTTCGTCGCGAGTGGAGTTGCGGTCTTTATGCCTTTCCGCCTATACCACTTCTGCCCAGAGTGCTGAAGAAGATTATGCGCGACCAGGCCCAAGTCATTCTTGTGGCTCCGGATTGGGCACGAAGAGTCTGGTATCCCGAGCTGCTACACATGGCCATCGATCCTCTGATCAGACTACCTCTTCGGGAGGATCTTCTGTCGCAGCAGCAGGGGACAGTCCTCCACCCGAACCTGTCCAGCCTCCACCTCCTTGCGTGGAGATTGAGCGGCAGCAGTTGACGTTGTTTGACCTGCCTCCCGAAGTCTGTGATGTTATCTTGACAGTCAGGCATCCCTCCACTAAGACGGTATACGCCTGCAGATGGAACAAATTTGTGGCATGGTGCACAGCAAAGGCTGTGGATCCCCTTTCCGCCCCTCTTTCTGAGGTTCTCTTGTTCCTCCTTTCTTTTGCCCAGCAGGGCTCTGCTCTGGGCACTCTAAAGGGCTACTTCTCGGCCATTTCAGCTTTCCTTAGGCTTCCTGATCAGCCTTCCCTTTTCAAGTCCCCGGTTGTAAATCGTTTCCTTAAGGGCATTACTCATAGTTTTCCTCCTGTTCCCTTCGTAATGCCCCAGTGGGACTTGAACTTGGTTCTTACATATCTTATGTGCGCTCCCTTTGAGCCGCTACATAACTGTCCTCTCAGGCTTCTAACTTTGAAAACTGCCTTTCTGGTGGCCTTCACCTCTGCTCACAGGGTTAGTGAGCTACAAGCTCTATCTTCCAAGCCTCCCTTTCTGGCTGTTCATCGGACAAGGTCGTCCTCAGAACTAGACCTTCCTTTCTTCCCAAGGTGGTTACTTCTTACCACATTGGCCAAACCATCACTTTGCCCACCTTCTTTCCGCCTCTGCATCCTTCAGAGGAGGAAGAGAGGCTCCACTGTCTGGATCCAAAACGTGCGCTTTCCTTCTATTTGGATCACACCAAACAATTCTGGGTGGATGACCAGCTCTTTGTTGGTTACGTGGGCGCCAAGAAAGGTCAGGCCGTGCACAAACGGACCATCTCCAGGTAGGTCGTTTTGTGCATCAAAGCTCGCTATTCTTTGGCAAAGAAGGTGCCTCCAGTGGGACTGCGCGCCCATTCCACCAGGGCCACGGCAGCTACCACTGCTTTGGGATGGGGAGTTCCCCTTAATGACATCTGTCAGGCAGCTACGTGGGCATCTCTGCACACGTTCACCAAACACTACTGCCTGGACAGCCAAGTCCGGAGAGGCGGCTTCTTTGGCCGTTATGTACTCCAGGACTTTCTGGTGTGAACTTTGTTCGCAGACCCACCTCCGGGGTTGGTATTGTTGGGGTATCTATTCTAAGGTAAGGAATCTATAACTAACTGTTTCTTCCAGATGAACAAGTTACTTACCTTCGGTAACGATATATCTATAAGAAACATAGGTTAGTTATAGATTCCTTACCGCCCCACCCATCCTCCCCGTTCTGCGAACTGACTTCTAGGGTTAAGGACTTCCTTTCAGGGCCCTAGCTTTGTGCAGCAGTGGTCAGTGTCTTGCATGGCTCTGCCCTTCTGGCGTGGAAAGTCGTGTACAGAACTGACGTCAGCGCTTGAGGGCGGCGTCTATGTAGCTACTGCGACGTCATTCCGGCTACCACGACACCAACGACGAACGCGGAGTCGACCGACGCCACCTTTCAAAGCACAGGGGTACTGCTGACGAAATACTTTCCGGATCCATTCTGACGCCTGGGGGTAATTCTAAGGTAAGGAATCTATAACTAACCTATGTTTCTTACAGATATATCGTTACCGAAGGTAAGTAACTTGTTCATCTTGCATGCCTCCCTACATGATGTCTTTTCCGGACAAAGTGGTGCTTCGCACTCGTGCTTCATTCTTGCCAAAGGTTGTGACCCCATTCCATCTGGGTCAATCCATCACGCTGCCCACCTTCTTTGCTCCCCCACATGCCTCTAAGGAAGAGGAGCGTCTCCACCGCCTGGACCCAAAAAGAGCATTGTCGTTCTATCTTGACCGCACAAAAGAGTTCCGGTTGGATGACCAACTCTTTGTGGGGTACATGTGAGCTAAGAGGGGTCGAGCTGTGCAGAAAAGGACCATCTCTCGCTGGGTCGTTTTCTGCATTCAGCCCTGGTTAAGAAGCAGCCCCCTGGAGGATGAAGGGCCCATTCCCCCAGGGGGAAGTCTGCGACTACTGCCATGGCTCGTGGTGTCCCAGTCCTTGACATCTGCCAACCACCAATGTGGGCATCCTTGCACACGTTTGCCAAGCACTACTGCCTGGACAATCTGATAGAGGCATCTAGCCGCAGAGTCCTTAACTTAGAATATCCCCCAGGCGCCAGTCTGGATCCGGAGATTTTTTCTGCAGTACCTCTGCGCGCCGGGAGACGGCGTCGCATGGCTCCGCCCTGACGTCGTCCATGGATATGAAGTCAGTGGAGCCATATAAGTCCCTCCCGTCGCGCTGACGTCAGTTTCCTTCTTTTCCGCATCTACAACGCGGATCCAGGAGAAGCGGTTCCTCTGGCCTGTTTTTGTTTTTAGGGCTTACCGACGCCTTTTTGCGTCTGGGAACTGTGTGCGATGCCTTTGGGTTTCAAGTCGTGCGAGACCTGTACGCGGCATATGTCAGCGAAGGATCTGCACGTGATCTGTATGTGGTGCTTGGGAGAGCACCACGACTCCGAGGAGTGCGACGCCTGTCGGCAGCTGAAGCCGAAGTCCGTGCGGGAACGTAGGATGAAATTGTTGTCCGCCCGGATGTCCTGCTCGAAGTCCAAGCGTTGCCGGTCTCCATCTCCAGCTGGGGCTCCTGTTCAGGGCAGGTCACAGAGTCGTTCCCGCGGACGTCTCTCATCTTCCGCAGGTAAGCACAAGAACAAATCACGGAGGTCGTCGGCCTCCCGTGGTCGTGACGTCGGGGCCCGCTGCTCCCGGTCTTCACCGGACACGGCCCCTCCGAAGTTGATCCCCACGGTCGGGGCCCGCTGCTCCCGGTCTTCACCGGACACGACCTCTCTGAAGTAGATCCCCACCTACCCACCATTTCCTGGGGCTGGGGTGACAAGGGCCCAGATGGAAGCCTATTTTCAGGCTTTGCAGGCCTTCTTTGTGTCACCCCCTCTCCCTGGCGCGCCCTCGGGCCCCACAGAGGGGGTAGGGGCTCAGCTTGGGAATTCGCCGGCAGGTTCACCCTTGGCGCCCAACGAGTACCCTGACTCCGGTTCCGGAGTCGCTGCGGCGTCTGGAAACGGTCCGGAGGGGCTTCCCAGTCAGACGTCGGGAACTTGACTTGACTCCGAGTCGACGCCGTTCCACACCGCAGTCCCCCATCGCGGTGGATGGCGAGTCGGCGTCGTCTCCTTCGGCTGTCGACGAATTCGATGCAACGCCGTCTCGACGACGATCGACGCCGGTGACGTCCTTTGATGCTCCTTTGCTTGTGGAGGATGAGGCCCCTGTGGGTTCACCCCCCCGGGTTGTTTACATGTTCCTCAGCCCGTGTACCTGTGAAGCGCTTGCAGTCCCTTGGCCCTGCTCGGGCTACAGAGTCTCTGCCGTTTGGTCGACGTGTTAGCCTGCAGCCGTCCCCTACTGATGACCTACCGTCGCCACCTCCGATGGCCACAGAGGCTAGTGCGGCGTTTGCGAGAGCTGTTCGCACAGCTGCAGACATTTTACAGGTCCAGCCTCCATCAGTCTCTGTCTTCTGATCCCTTATTGGATCTGCTCCACCGAGGCAACGTGGATGTGGAGCCCTTGCTGCTTTTTGGCAAGTTGTTGTACGACATCCTTCTCGGAACTTGGGCGAGGCCCTCATCGGGAGACCCGGTGGATCGTGCTATAGCACATCGCCATCGCCCGGCTCTGTATGACCCTGTCTGTTTGTCCCTCCACCCTAGGGCTCAAGGACTGGTCGTCCAGGCAGCCTCAACCTCGCTGCCCTCCTCCTCTCCTCCGTTACTTCCACCCACTAGGGAGTCTCGATGGTTGGAGTCGTGTGGCCGACATGTTTTTGCGTCCACAAGCGCGGGCCTCTGATCTTTGAACACGTCCTGCGTGTTTGCACTAGCTACTTTCGCCCTCTGGGACGCGGTTCAGTGCCTCTTCCCATCTCTTCTGGAAGGCCCTCGGGCTGGCCTGGTCCAGATACTCCACGATGGTCGTGTACTGGCACAGTTTACCATCCGGTCCGCCATGGACTCCACGGACTCTCTGGGTTGGGCTATGGCCAGGTCAGTGGCTATGCGTCGCCATGCTTGGCTGCGTGATGGCAGTTTTTCCTGAAAATGTTCAGGAGCGTCTTAGAGATTTGCCTTTTAATAGGGCGCACCTTTTTGACAGTCATGCAGACTCCAGCGTTTCATGTCTGGTTTTCCGTGATTGCGTTATTTCTAGTCCTTGTTGCAGACTTCTGTTCTCGTTGCATTGATTGCAGTATTGTCACTGTTTTTTCCCTGGTTCCGTCTCTGGGTTCAAGCTGGTATTTCCCAGACGGACTGTACGGCTGACCAGCACTCCTCTAAGTCTAAGCGCTAGTCTCAAGAGGTATTCCCTTCCTTTTTGTAGGGATGTGGCATACCCTATGTGGGGTATTCGTTGGTTATTGTATAACCATTCTGCCTTGCCACGGGAAGTGTTCTTCCTAGGTGGTGTGTGTGTTCAATGCTCCAGGTTCTGTTTTTCCTGGATGGGGTAGGCCCTTCCCGAGGAACCCGCATGGTCCTCTTGGGGTTATTCTTTTCTTTCCCTGTGGGGAATTTTCCTATTGTTCCTGCTGTAGGCTTCTCGTGTTATGGCTGCCTACTGTTGTGGGACTTCTCCTTTGGTTTGACCCACAGGGGTGACGTAGCTCTTTCTGGAGCTTCCATGTTCGTATTTCACGGATGGTCCGTGGTTATTACCTGCTTCTGCGGATGCAGATTCCTCCAGCCTATTGTTTGTTTACGCTTCGATTGGCGCGTCCCGGTGTGTTCCAGTCTTTATTTTCTTGCCTTTGGCCCTTCTACCTATGTTGACTGTGTTGGCCGTCAGCCAGTGTCTCTTGTGAACATGTTGCTCTGTTCCACTTCCGGAACAGTTTCTATTTCGAATTCAGTTCTGATACGGCATGTGGGTACACATAGGTTCATAGGTACTGATGCCTACTAGTCTGTAGTGAGCCACAGTGTTGGCTGCGGGCTATTCCTTGTGGTTCTGTCTACTCTTTCCTCTCTGGTGGTGAGAAGTGCTTCTGCCATGGTCTTTCCTCATGGCTCAGACTATCTCTGGGTTTTTCCGTGTCGGCAGTTGATCCTGCGCCAAAAGTGTTGCTTCTGCACATTGTCTTGCCCCCCCCCCTTTTTTTTCCTACGCACTTCCCAGGCTGGGACTCTGGTTCCTCTGCTCCTTCCCAGACGGGGACTCAGGTCCCTCTGCTCCTGGCCTCTGCCGATGTCATCCTTAGCAGTTTCCCTGTTCAGGGATGCTCATTGCCATTTATGCAGTGTCTGTTTAGAGGTTTATATATATATACATATTTCCAACTGTTTCTATATATGATTTACTGTGTTTTGCGGTGTTCTGACCCTCTGTGATTCTCATCGGTACCGTGGTACCTATTGTGCGGGCCTCTGTGTTTGCCTTGGGCATGCTGTTCGACTATCTTTTGTTTAAAAAATAAAAAACAAAACACAACATACGTGTTCTTATCTATATAGATGTGGCTTTATTATAGATATATATTTATATCCCTTAATATCTATGCCTACTGCACGACGGTGCACATACGTTTTTCTTCCGGGTTGCAGGGTCCTGGGTTTCTTAGCCCCAGATATTTTTCTCTCTCTCTCTCCCTCTCCCTCTCCCTCTCCCTCTCCCCCTCCCTCCCTCCCTCCCTCCCTCCCTCTCTCTCTCTCTCTCTCTCTCTCTCTCTCTCTCTCTCTCTCTCTCTCTCTCTCTCTCTCCTCCCCCTCCCTCCCTCCCTCCCTCCCTCCCTCCCTCATATACAAACACATCAGAGGCTCACATTATTTCATTTCCTGACTTTATTCATTTCCATGATCCCCCAATGGGCGTATGCTTACTGCATTCTGGGGTGTGGAGTCACTAATGCGAGTATAATTATTCACTTGTAGTAAGTTCCAATGTGCAGTTTAAAATGATGCATTTTTTTCTCCCTATAGTAGGTAATGATTGGGAAAGCAGGCTCATTACGCATTGAATGTTGTGCCATTAAAGTCCCGAACAGTTCAGAACAAGCTTCTCCCAACCGACAATGATATTCCAACCCCAGCTGGTGACGGTGCTCCTCTCCACGGCCGGGCCGCCGTGTGTGATATTTTCCATCAAATTTGCCCTCAGCAACGAGAGGTCACTCAACAACATCCTGCCATCCGGCTCTGATATGCAGACTGCCTTACACATTCATAAGTATTTTCCTTTTTGCCGACGCGTTTCAAGGCCACAAGCCTCTTCTTCCTGGGCTGCAATACAAACACATCAGAGGCTCGCATTATTTCATTTCCTGACTTTATTTATTTCCATGACCCCCAATGGGCGTATGCTCAGTGCAAAGTCCTTAGTGCACTGGCTGTTCCCACCTGTTTTAGTCACTCTTTTGAGGGATTAGCTCTCTTTGGAACTTTGTGGGTTTCAGTCGCAGACCCTCCTCCAAGGGGGTATAGCTTTGGTATCTATTCTAAGTTAAGGAATCTGCGGCTAGATGTCTCTATCAGATGAACAAGTTACTTACCTTCGGTAACGATGTATCTGGTAGAGACACAGTCTAGCCGCAGATTCCTTAACGCCCACCCATCCTCCCCGCTCTGCGAGGACCTTTTTAGGTTGGGTTCTTACCCACTGGTCTTTCCCCCAGTGGTCTCTGCCTTCATGTGTGTTAATCTGCTTCACATCCTTCCCAGGTCAGGATGTCTTATTCTGTTTTACCCGATGCTTCTCTACCCCTTCTCGTAGTTGGGTGGTGGGCTCATTTATCCATCCACCCTCTGGTACTCTGGTTCTTTTCCAGGGTGGAGATTGCTCATGTCCTCCTCCCCCCCCCCCCCCTGATTCTTTTTCTCCATTAGTTTGGGGTCTAGTTGACTGTGCTACAGTCAATTGGTCGGGTATGGTGCTTATGGTTGCACATTCTCTGTTGTTGCAGAAATGTTGTCACTTGCCATACAAATCATGTTGCTACAGACTGCTTAATGTTTGCCATAACATTCATTTCCATTGCTGTTTTGCCTCACAGGACGGTATGGTTTTTCGCTTGTGTGAGACTGGTTCTAGGGGAGAGTATTCTGCTCCCCCCTTTCAGTCCCTTACAGTATGAAGTGTTTTTCTCTAACATGCACTGTGATGTTTCTCATCACTTTATTATTTATGGTCATTGTAGTTTCAAAGATTTTTAATCTTTTTTGGCACACTGTTCCCACACTCTGTTTTTGTGGTGGCTCCGTGTTTTGGTGCGGAAAAGTTTCACAGTAGAAAACTGACGTCAGCTCGCCGGGAGGGACTTATATGGCTCCACTGACGTCATATCCGTGGACGACGTCAGGGCGGAGCCATGCGACGCCGTCCCCCCGCACGCAGAGGTACTGCTGAAAAAATCTACGGATCCAGACTGGCGCCTGGGGAATATTCTAAGTTAAGGAATCTGCGGCTAGACTGTGTCTCTACCAGATACATCGTTACCGAAGGTAAGAAACTTGTTCGTCAGGTCTGCAGAGACAGGCATTTTGCCCGTTCGGTCCTGCAGGACTTCTTAGTATAGGATATTGGTCCGCAACCCACCGCCAGGATGGTATGGCCTGGGTATCTCATTCAAAGGTAAGGAATCTGCAGCTAGAAGTCTCTATCAGATGAACAAGATACTTACGTTCGGTAACACATTATCTGATAGATACTCTATCAAGCTGCAGATTCTTTACAGACCCACCCTTGCCTCCCCGCCTTGCGGACTAATGTTGTAAGGCTAGGATTTCTCCCCTTTTCAGGGCCCTACTTTTGCACACAACTACATCAGTTACTTCATGGCTCTGCGCTTCTGGCGTGGAAGAAATGAAAAGTACTGACGTCCGCGCGCCTGGGTGATGCCTATATAGGTACTCCGACATCATAACCAACGCTACTGACAACTTCACAAGGAGCCAAATGGAGCCACCCGATGGCACGCGCAAGGGGTATTGCTCCGCAAAAGTTTCCTGATCCAGCCTGACGCCTGGGAAATTCAAAGGTAAGGAATCTGCAGCTAGATAGTCTCTACTAGATAATGCGTTACCGATGGCAAGTAACTTGATCGTCCGGAGATCTGGTTAACAGTCAATCACCTGGGTCTCCGAATGCCAGAGCCTACTGTCTCTGCCGGTGTTATCTTGCCGATCACGAGTGGCCTCTCCTACTGGAGGTCGTTCAGGACATCTTTGCCCACTGGAGCACTCCTCAAGTAGATTTGTTCACTTCCTCAGCGAATGCTCAATGCCACAGTTCTGTGCCCTCCAGTATCTGTTTAAGGGAGCCTTGGTGAACTGGTTTCAGCTGCACTAACCTTAATTCCTTGGATTCTGAGCAATTTCCATTAAGACTCTGCCCACGCTGTTCTATTTGCCAAAGATTTGCCCGAGGAGAGTGTGGGATGCAGACATTCAGTGCTTCTCCAGATGAGTCCTACTCAAGCTGCCATTCAGACTGAACCTTCTCTCCCAGTTGTAAGGGAATGATGCTGCACCCCAGTCTCAAGGCTACACCTTCAAGTCTGGAGATTGAGCAGAGACACCTAAACTACTTTCGGCTGCCACCAGAGGTGGTTGATGGAATCCTGTCCGCTTGTTGCCTCTTCACAAAACCCTTTTACTAGTCAAGCAGATGGAACAACCTTTTTTCATGGTGCACAGACAACAATGTAGACCCACTTCAGGCTCATCTGTTGCAGATACTACAGTTCGCAAACTGTACTTTAAGAAGGTTTTTGGCTGCATTGTCGACACTCCTCTGCCTCTCAGACCAGCCTTCCCATTTTCTCAAGAGATAGACTTACTTGTACCCTCCAACTCCCTTTCTTGTGCCCTAGTGGGATCGTAATATTGTTTAGAAATTTTTGATGGAGTCTCTGTTTGAGCCCCTTCAAAGTTGCCAGCTGCAAATGTTAACCCTCATATCAGTATTTTTGGTGGAAATCACCTCAAGGAGAAGGTCACCGTGTTACAAGCCTTAAGATACCATCTGACATTCACTTCATTTTTCGATGACAAATTCCAACGGGGCCAAATGTTCAACCTCATCACTTGCCAGGGGAGTTCCAGTTGCAGAAATCTGCATGGCACCTACTTAGGAATCCCTAGACACTTTCGCCAACCTTTACTGCCTGGATTATGAAGTACCTAGGGATGGCCACTTTGCCAGATCTGCCCTGCAGGACTTCCTCGTTCAACTATCATCAACCCTCCTAACGTGGGTACTGCTTGGGAATCTATTCAACAGGTGAGCAATTTGCAGTTATCCACCAGCAGAAAAAGTTACTTATCTGCGTCAACAATCTTTCTGATGGATGCTCCACCTGCAGGTTCCTCACCGATATATTAGAACAGACGTGATTATCATGTTGCAGAGAAAAATTTCCTAAAATAAATGTGCTTTCTATATAATCACTCACATCCACATCTAAACTAACATGTAACCTTAAAGGGGAATATCTAGAAGATAAAAAAATCACAACAATGTGACCCAGTCAGACATCACCGCATACAATCTTTCCCTCCACTCTCCCAGTCATTAAACTTGTACTTTCTTTCGTTGACCCCTGCCCTTACCATTTTTCGGCTTTCCATTTCCACAATTTTACAATCAACCTATTGCACTGGAGACTGTTCTGTACCTGGCTCTCTTTACTTCAATGAGAGGAACAGAGCTACCCGTGTGACCATATTCTGTGTTGATACAATGTGCCCATATGGTTTCCTGGAATACCTTTGGCTTTTGCACTGGCAAAAAATCTTAGCATTGTATTGACGCTCTCAATTAAACTAACCTCTTTGGGACCGCTACATAGCTGCACTCACATTTATTTTTTTAGGAAACCTTCCTTTTTTCCCTTAAATTAACTGTATCCCATTATCTGTAATAAGAATTTTGGGTACCCCTGCTTCCAAAAACACAGCATGCAGAAATACTCTATTTATCAATCTTGGTGCTGATAATAATTGCAGGGAGAATAGGAACCTCCCTACACACCTGTTGACATCCAGAGGTCCCAGTATATTTAATGCTAATTTTTCCCTCAATCTATCTGGAATATTTACATTATGACGGTCTCCTCAACCCACTTTCACCTTATCACTCGATGCACACATTAAACAATTCTTCTAATGGGTTTGGACTCCCACAAATTCCTTAAACACCCTTCCAGACATAATATAGGAGGAGGATTTTTTTCAGCAGTAACAATTCACCAGCACCATTTGGCACCACTTGATGATGTCAGCAGTCGTGGGTCCACCAGAAGGGGCATTGTGAGCAACAACAAAAAAAACATTGGCAAATCCAATAGTCTCGCCTATGCGAGAGCTATTGGCTTCATCTGATAGAGACATCTAGCCGCAGATTCCTTACCTTTGAATTTCCCAGGCTTCAGACTGGATCCTGAAGATTTTTCTTGAAGCAATACTCCTGCGTGCCGGTAGGTGGCATCAGTCGGCTCCACGTAGCGTCGTCCGCGCCGTTGTGACGTCTGCATCACCTATACAGGCACCATGTCGGCACGCTGACCTCAGTTCTTTTCTTTCTGCGCCAGCCAGTTCAGATCCATGAAGAGAGGTACCCTCTCACTTTTTGATAGGCTTTTTTTGATGTTTTGTCGAACCTTTTTTGTGTGTAGGTTTTTTCCTCCTGTCAAAGAAGACTTCTGGTTTCAGGCGGTGCGGGCAGTCACCGCGTCATATCGTTGGTTGACCCGCACGTGGTTTTTCTCTGGTCCCTGAAACACGCCAACGACTCAAAGTAGTGCTCCAACTGCCGGGCCATGGCTCCGAAAGCTTTGAGGGAGCGGTCCCTCAAGCTGCTTGCAGCCCGGCGCTCGGCAATGCGTTGTTCTCCCCGCAGGTCTCGTTCTTGGTCGAGAGGAAGGTCTGGGCACCGCTCTGGTAGTCCCAAGTCTTCGTCTTCCCACTCGAAGTCGTCGAGGTAAGAAGCAAAAGAAACATAAGAAGTTGAAGCATGCTTCGACCTCTCCCCGTCTATCGGCCGACGAGACGGAGGAGTCTCAGCGCTCTAGGTCTCTTTCCTCCGCACCTGCGCCTGGGTCGGCTCTGCGCTTTCCAGCCTTCCCGGAAGCCGAAGTCACCCCGCCCACCTCAAGGAATTTTATGATGCCATGTGCCTCATATCTGGATTGCCTTACATTACTGGTGCGCCTTCGGGCCCTGGAGGCTCAGAAGGGGCTCCATCGGGTTCTGCTCCGGCACTGATAACTCCCCATGGACCTGGACCGATGTTGGTCTTACCACTGCGACCTTCCCCAGCGCCGGTTCTGACGCTGAGACTCCTGACGCTGCCGGTGGCGCCAGCCCTATTCTTCTCCCTGACGACTTGGAACCGAATTGGCGCCGATAGCGCCGCCGATAGAACCCTTAGGTTCTAGGTCCCTTCCTCAGCCCTATTATGCAGGGCTAGGAATGGAGGAAGATTAGGAGGGGTCACTGGACTCTTTAAAAGACCAGCCTTATCAAGAAATAGACTGGTATAAGGAATTGGGTGAGGCCAGCTTATTGGGTACCTCTCCAGATTCTGGTCTGCTTTCTCCCCCTACCGTGGCTATGGAGGAGGAAGGAAAGGGCCACTAAGGTCTTGGGCCTTCAGCTCCCTTCGTGTTAGTCAAGGCGAACATCTTGACTGAGGTCCTGCAGCCTGGTGTCTCCTCCTCGGAACCATTGCTGCCTTTCAATGAGGCCTTAACTGATGTCCTACTGGGAACCTGGTCCAAGCCCAGCACGTGAGGTCCTGTGAATAGGACAATTGCCCGCCGCCATTGCCCTGCACCGGGTGACCTAACTTTCCTCACCAACCACCCTACGCCAGAGAGTTTGGGGGTCCAAGCCTCTACTTCCTAAGGCGCGTTCCCTTCCGTACAGGGAATGCAACAGGCTGGATAATTGGAGTAAAAAATGTTTTTCTTCCACCAGCCTTGCATTGCGGTTGATGAACAGCGCATGCTTATTGGGCCATTTTTCTTTATGGGATACATTTGCGCAAGTGCTGACACGGGCCCGGGCCATCCTCTCCCAAGCAGTATCAAACAAGAGAGATGCTGCAAAGTTCACAATTCGTTGTGGTCCCAGCATGACCGCCTCGCTTGTCAGAGCGATTTCATCTAAGGTGGCTGTTCGACACCACACCTGGTTGAGAACTTCTGGCTTTTCAGGGGAATGTACAAGCCTCTCTCAAAGACATGCGCTTTGATGGTACCCGTCTCTGCGGAGTCAAGGCAGACATGGCGCTGGAGCCCTTTAAGGACTCATGGGCTATGGCCAAGTCTTTGGGCCTCTAAGTGGCCACACACCCCTTTCGTGACTACGGAAGGGGCTTCCTGCCGCGCCAGCCAAACCCCAGCCACAAAACCGTGCAAGTTCAGCAACGTCTACTTAGCCGTGGACGGGACCCGTTCCGAAACCGTGGGTCGGGCTGCCAGAGGTTGGGTCAGACCCCACTCCCCCTGCAGCCTCAGCCTCCAAACCTTCCTAGTCCGGCCCTTCCAGATCATGGGTGGACAGTTGGGGGCAGGATCAGCCATCACCTCCACCACTGGCAGAACATCACCTCGGACAGGGTGGTACCCCAGATTGTCCGAAGGGGCTACTCCCTCCCCTTCAAGACTACCCATGCCTCCAACTTACGACCGGCTGACGGAGTATCACCTGACTTTGCTTCAGGAGGAAGTCATGATTCTCTTGGCCAAGGGAGCCATAGAAAGGATTCAGGCGGCAGACGTAGGCTGTGGTTGTTATTCCCACTACTTTCTGGTTCCGAAGAAGGAAAAGGGCCTGCCCCCTATCCTAGATCTGCAAGCCCTCAACTACTTCCTCAAAAGGAAAAGTTAAAGATGCTTACTGTAGCTCAGGTCTTGTCTGTCTTGGACACCAGCGACTGGATGGTAGCGTTGGACTTGCAGGACGTGTATTTTCGCATTCCCATCCTGCCTGCTCCTCGACGCTACCTACAGTTTATGGTAGGCCATGAGCACTTTCAGTTCACCATGCTCCCTTTTGGACTTACCAGCACCCCTCAGGTGTTCACCAAAGTGACGGCGGTGGTCGCAGCTCATCTGCGCAGATTGAGGGTTGTCGGTCTTCCACCATCTCGACAACTGGCTGTTGAAGACAAGCTCACCCTAGGCTGTCGTCTCCCACCTCCAGACTACTGTGAACCTCCTGCATTCGCTAGGGTTCAATATCAATGTGCCGAAGTCACAACTGACTCCCTTTCAGACATTCTGTAAGAAAGTAGGATCTGCTTTTATGGTTACCTCCCACTTCTTGCTGGTGTTATTTTGTTTTCTGACTAGTCTAACTGAGATCCTGCTAATCAGGACCCCAGTCACTGTGCTTTCTCCCTAAATTTGATACCGGTGAGTACTTTGGTACCTTCCCAATGGGCGACTGGTGTATCCGTGTAAGACCCTAGTGTATGGTACCAAGGTACCCAGGGCTTAGATACACCAGGGGTCTCCCATGGGCTGCAGCATGTATTATTCCACCCATGTGAGACCACTCAAACTGTGACTAGAGGCCTGCCATTGCAGCCTCTGTGAGTTGGTACTAGCACCACCTATGACAGATATAAGTTTCCTTATATCTGAGGTGACTGCACTTGAAACCTATAAGTCACCCCTAAGGCAGGCCTTTCAATCCTGAAGGCAGGGTGCTAGGTTATAAGTGTGAGGGTGCCTTGCATGAGCATGACATCCCCTACAAAGCCCGGAGTCGATTCTCCAGGCTTTGTAAGTGCGGTCAGCCATTTTGATACATATAGTGTCCATGGGTCATTACGCGATGGCTAACTATATATTGGCTGTGCCGAACCTGGGCATGTTTGGTATCAAACATGTTGGAATCATACCACAACACCATTACTGGTGTTGGAGGTATGATTCCATGCACTGGGGGGCTCCTCCGGGAAGCCCCTTGTACTCCCGGTAACAGCCTTCCAGGGGCTGCCAGCAAGCTAGTGCTGCTGCCGACCCCAGACACAATTCTGCCCTTCTGCTGCTGAGCTTGAGCAGGGGAAGTTAGAACATTAGGTTTCCTGTCGCAGGGAGGTGTGACCACCTCTCAGACAGGACTTAGTGTATTGAGCTGGGGTGGGGGTGCTTGCAAGCGCCACCAGACTGCTTTGAAGGGCACATTTGGTGCCCTCCTTGCATACTCCAGTTTGGGCCAGTTCAGGGAACCCTTAGCTCCGGCTCTGGCGCGAAACTGGACAAAAGACATGGGAGTTTCCTCCCCTCTGTCCAGCCCCTCTTCTGGTAGGGAGACTTGAATTGTTCCAACCCTTTCCCTAGGGTACTTAAGGGCTTACCTGTGGGTGGCTCTTCAGATTAGTCGTGGGACAAGATTCAAACCCGAAACCACTTCAACTTCGACCGTCTGAGCACCTGTACTTCGCCTGGAACCGAAACTGCACCAAAGAAGACTCCTGCTGCTCCTGGTCTCGCTGTTCTGCAAGCCTTCTTAGTCGTCTGTGCCTGTGCTTCATCCAGGTTCTTCTCCAGGTCTGTGGGCATCAAGGACACCCGAAGGAATCTCCCTTGGAGTGAAGGAGTCACTCCCCTGCATCTGCAGGCACCGCAACATAGCTGACCGGTCTACTGCTCCTGGCGTTCCACGGACTTCGAAAGGCTCAGCAACACAGGTGGTGGTTCTGCAACTCCCTCGAGGCCTGACCTGTCCTCTCAGCAAGTTTGAGGCCAGTATCCTTCATCAGAACCACTGGAACAGAACCCCTGTGCACTGCGTCGACCTGCCATTGCCAAGGCTTGTTGGCTGTGTACTCCAGGTATCTTCAGGCTACAAGAACCTCTAGCCTCCAGCATCTCTTCCTGCCAAGAGCTTTGTCCTCAACGCATACTCTGCACCGTGGGCCTGAATCTTTGGTGAGCTGCTCAATGTCCTCTTGCAACTCCTGTGCCTTTGGCCTGTGGGTCCTATTGAGGGTCTTCTTTGGCTTCAGTGGGCTCCCCTGCTTGCTCGGGCCTGCTCTGACTCTCCTGTAATAGGTGAATCCCCTGGACCTTGCTGGTCCAAACGTTGCTCCTTTTTCGTTTACCACGTCTGTTGCTGCTGGCTCAGCTTGTTGGTGCTCCCGCTGGACACCAGCCCCCTGGTTCTCGACTTCCGACGTAAGACAGCTCGTGAACGACTCCTGGTCTTCCACAGCGTCACCTGGTCCTCACAGCTGCAGCGACAAGGTGACCGTCATCACTCCTGCCTCTTCCGTTATCAGTGGTCATTGCTCTTCCGGCCCCCCAGTCACCTCTGAGTGGCACAGACTCTGTCCCCTCTGCTTGCAGGTTCTTCTCTTCAAGAATCCACCCTTGGCTTTCACCAGAATCTTTCCTGAAGTCCTCCATTGTGGTCTACAGCGGTTTCCGACGTCACTTCGCACCTATGCACCCGGCTTCCCTGGTGTAGGTATCCTGGTTCCTGGGATATCCACGGGTGGGGTGACTCTCCAACCTGCTGTCTTCCATGGGGTTTCTTCAGGGTCCACTGTAAAGGGTCCTTCTTTAAAACTGCAACCATGACTTTCCCATTTACTTATATGAATGCGTGACAGTGTTTCCACTCTGCACACAGCCTCCGTGGAGTTCCTGAGTACTTACCTTGGGTGGTTCCTTGTGTCCCCAGCTCTTCTGAGTCTCCTGGTCCAAGTCCCGACTTCGGTCGCAGTTTGCATTCCACTTCTTTAGTATATGGTTTGGTCTCCCCCTGGAGACCACTGTGTATTTGTGCTTACTTACCTGTTTACAATTGAAGTATTGAGTGTATTGTGTTGATATCTCCGGGTAGGAGATATACTAATGTGTTAGTGAGTGTGTATAATAAATATATTTATTTTGATAACTACACTGTGTGGTTCTTTTAACCTACACTATAACAAGCTGCTTAACACGCCTTCTGGATTAACCCTGAAGGTTGCTCTCCACAGCTACCACTTAGAGAGCTTTCTATGGTTGTCTAAGACCTCTAAAATCACTATACGGGTAGTCTGGATTAGTGAAAGGTGCCTCACTTAAATAAGTGTGCACCATATACTAAGCCAGCCTACTACACACTCCCTTTCTTCGGAGCTGTTCTGGACGTAGTGCAGTTTCTGGTCTATCCTCCCGAACGGCGAGTCCAGGATATTAAGGCTATGATACTGATGTTTCAGACTCTATCCTGGATTTCAGTGAGAATGTCTCTCAGGCTGCTGGCCTCATGGCCTCCTGCATCCTGTTAGTGAGTGACACATGCCAGATGGCATATGCGGGCTCTGCAGTGGGACCTGAAGTTCCAATGGGTGCAGCATCAGGGGAAATTTCTCTGACATGGTCCAGATCTCAGAGAGAACTGCGCAGAACCTGGAGTGGTGGCTTACTGACCGTGATTGAGTCAGAGAAAACCCTTCTCCCTTCCCCAACCAGACCACACATTAGTGATAGATGTGGCGCTTCTGGGATGAGGCGGTCATCTGGACGAGGTGAAGATCAGAGGACTCTGATCTCTGGCGGAAACCGAACTTTACATTAACTTGCTGGAGCACTGAGTGATTCACTTGGCATTGAAAGCCTTTCATCCTTCAATCAAGGGAAAGCTGGTTCAAGTGTTCACGGACAACACCTCTGCCATGTGGTACTGTAACAAATAGAGCAGGTGGGGTTGTGGACCCTTTGTCGAGGCCTTGCATCTGTGGACATGGCTGGAACAGCAGGGCATATCCCTGGTGGCTCAACACCTGGCAGGTTCTCTGAATGCCAGGACGGACAAACTCAGCCATCGATGCCTAGCAGATCATAAATGGCGTCTCCATCCGGAGGTGGTGCAAGGTCTCTGGAGAGAGCCTTGGTTAGATCTGTTTGCCTCTGGAGAAAAAGCACTATCAACAGTTTTGAACGCAGGAGTTTCCGAGGTGGCTCTCCCTCTGAGACGCGTTTTGTCTTGAGTGGAGCTCAGGCCTCCTGTACGCCTTTCCACCAATACCACTCCTGTCCAGAGTGCTCAAGAAGATCAGGGGTGACTGGGCCCAAGTCATTCTTGTGGCTCCGGACTGGGCACTGAGAGTCTGGTATTGTAGGAGGCTGGCTTAGTATATGGTGCTCACTTATGTAAGTGTAGCACCCTGCACTAATCCAGACAACCCTTATGGTGATTTTAGTGGTCTTAGACAACCTTAGAAAGCTCTCTAAGTGGTAGCTGTGGAGAGCAGCCTTTAGGCTTGGGCCAAGAGTGTAAAGCAGCATGTTTGACCAGCACTTAATCTTATAATATGGGTTAAGTGAAAAAGAATCACACAGTATAGGTATAAAAATATGTATTTATTATTAACACTTACTAACACGATACAGTATCTCCTACTCGGAGATATATGCACAGTACACACAATACTTGTCAATAGAATAAGCGAGAAGCACAAATACACAGTGGTCTCCAGGGGAGACAAAACCATATACTAAAATAGTGGAATGCGAACCACGACTCAAGACGAGTGGACCCAGAAGACGTAGAAGAGTCGGTGTTACAAGTATGCTCTCCCATGCCTGCCTTGCCCAGCATTCCCCATGTTAACATGGCTCTGATACATCTTGCCTGATTGTCATGAAATTATAAGTCGGGGCTTTTGTGTTACTTAAGTCGTGTACATGTTTTCACTGTAAAGACAAAATGTTATTCAGCAGAATAAGAATGGCTAAACATGACTGAAATATGAAGAAAGCAGTGTTATAGGTATTCTGACAATTATGGTAAAGATCACTTGCCAAACGTGCAAAAACAACGTGTATTTAAATATTGAGACAGCCACGAACTCTTGGAAGCATGTGGCTTCATTAATATGCAAAAGGAGCTCACACGCGCTAACTGACAAGCAGCATACGCGTGTATGTAAATCGTTCACAACGTGAATGAGAGGGTATTTAAACCGCTCTCGTTCACACTCGCTGCTTGGCCTCGTTTCCTTGCACTTACCTGGCTCCTCTTCGGGCATCTCCTCGGGAATTCCCGACTTCACAGACTCGGCTGAAGCCTCCAGTCGGACGACTCCTTCCTGCAGCTTCCGGGCATCACTACTGCAGCACCTGTAAAAGACGAGCAAAGGAAAGTTAAAACAAGGTATTTCAAAACAACAAAAGTTACGGTGAGTATTTTAGTATTAAAACTACATAGCGCACATTTCCCCAGCATCTAAAAACAAACAAGCATTGGCATAGCCAATAGATCTCGCTTTTGGGACCTTATAAGTGTTTAACCAAGCAACAGTTAATGTTGTTGCACTAAGGATATTGTGCTGCAAAAATAAATACTTATAAGGTCCCGAAAGGGAGACCTATTGGCTATGCCAATGCTTGTTTATGGTTGCCAACTGTTTTACTGATTACGGCTGCTTCCACCAAGACTGGGCTGAGTATAATACTGTAAAGGGGGGGGGGTGGAGGTGCAGTGCTTTTAAACTGTTGGATGGGGCAAAATTGAAAATAGCAGAAAGTTATACTTAGAAGGATACTAATAATACCAAGACTTTTTATATATGTAATACATGCTACAAAACTATATGTATTTATGCAACACGGACCTAAATGAAGCAGCACATACAAAATATTTATGTTTGTACCTTAGAGGCATATGATTGGCAGGCTATGCAGCAACAGATTAGTAAAAACATGTTTTTGTGTGCCCGGGAAGCACACAATGGGCAGTAGCCGAAAGGTTTTGTACTTTTTCTAACATTTTGTGCTTGGTCGAAAAGTTACACAGTAGAAAAATAATTTGGAATTTAGTTCAAAACTGTGTATGTATGTACCTGGAAAGCACACAATGATCAAAGGCTGAAACCTTTTGTACTTTATTAACATGAGTCGTTTGGCTTAAAAAACAACAACACAGTACGCTAAAATGTAACCTTAAAAAACACAGACAAATACTAATCAGCTGCTATTAAACAACTGTATGTTTGTGTTTAAAACGCACAGGATCAGTAAGGGTTGTAACCTTTTGAACTGTATAAACATCATGCCAGCTAAACAAATATCAGTGTGTGTGTCTGGAAGGAAGATAATTATCAAAGGCTAAAACCTTTGTACTTTATCAACATAACACGCTAGGCTATAAAACAACACCACAGTACAATAAAATGTAATCTGGAAAAAGCCGGAAAGACTGTAAGCAACTGCTAATAAAAACGTGTGTTTTTGTTTAGAAGGCATACGATAAGCAGGGGCTCTAACCTTGTACATTTTATAAACATCAAACGTTTAACTAAACATGTTGATCGAAAAAAAAAATGTAATCAGCAATAATATAAATGAGACCTATTGGCTATGCCAATGCTTGTATTTCATGGCGCAGAAGATGTACGGCTACCGGGCTGCTGTGTAGCGGAGGGTGTGACAGGAGGTTCGGGTCAATCCTTCACTCCTTGCAGCCATGTCAACTCCTGGGTCTGGCGAGAGGAACCCGAGGCGTGCCTGTAAGTAAAACTTTTATTTACTCCTACCCAGTAACACCGGTAATTACTAGTGGGGGCATGACATGGGCTCTCGTGCGTGGAGCAGCGAAACAAGCTCCTCTAAAGGACCGGGGTTACGTTACAACTGTTTGCAAAGGGCATAGCTTTCAATAGTGCAGCGGGTGCAGTGGCACCGGAACCAAGCAGACCGCGGGCCCACTTTAATCCCTATTAGTGGCTGGGATTTTACTATCAAACCCGAGGATGGAGGGTTGGTGTGGGGTACTTCTCACTTGCTACGCCACTGTGTGTCCGCTGCACAGTGGGAGGGGAAGCGTGCTGTCACAAGAGCTTGCGCTTATTCCTGCTGATTGTTAATACGGTAATAATGCGCATCACAATGGGGTGTAATGAATGAAGAGGAAACAGCTAAAGCAGAGCAGAGGAAAGTGGGAGGCTTAACGTGGATTTGTTGCTTGGTTATGTTGTGCTGTAAGCTGTCAGGCAGAACTGCGATTGTGGGGGGAGAGCGAGGGTGGCGATTACAGAGCCCTGCTTCCGAGGTTTGTGATTAAAGCAGCATGTTAATGTAAGCTTATAGAAACCAGGCAAGCTCTATCCCTGCCCTGATTAATGCAAATGCTGCGAATATCTGTAACTCTGGTAAAAGCAGCGAGTTTCTTTATGCTGAGATGTCAGCGCGTTCTGGCATTTTTCTGCCACTGTGTTATGAAATTAATGTGTAAACGATCCGGTCAGGCGGTATTGGTTTGGAAAGGGATTCCCAGCCCTTGTGTTGATTTTTCTCATAAATAACATTTTGCCTGAAGTCTTTTCGGGACACGTCCTTTTCGTGGAGATGTGCGCGGCAATGCACAGCACTTGCACGAATGGCTCAGCGAATGAATGCCGCCTTGTGCACCATTTATTCCACTGCGTGAAGTTAATCTCGATAGAACTTTCTGACAGTCCTAACTGAAACGGCCTAGCCCCTCCTTGACTCGTTTTATTATGATCGCCACCGGTAACGGGGTTAATGCACCGGTTTAGGAGTTTGTAACGCGTTAGTTGCCTACATAGTTTCACAGGGACATACTGTGTGATATCAGACAAATTAACTGAACTGACAGATGTCTAACCGCGAAGGAGGGAGCAAGAAGGGTTATGTGGCGAGGGCATTTGAACGCGCCACTGATCAAACAAGAGAGGAGCGGGGGCGAGGGCGAGCGAGCGCGGCAGCCTGCTCAGCTGACCAGACGCTCGTGCGTCATGGCCTTTTCCCGGCATGTGTTACCAATTATCGCGCCCGCGTCTGGGCACGATAATTGGAAACACATGTCTGCCGCGCGGGTAACCGCCCGAAAAAGGCCACGACGCACAAGCGTTTGGTCAGCTTTTGAAACCCCCTTACATAAAATCTTCGCCTAGCAGCGCTTGCGCGCTACTCGAGGCTCGACCTAAAAAGAGACTTTAC